>OZ026519.1:46468715-47031745 GCA_964019695.1 Loripinus fragilis | reverse complement strand
TCCACTGTCTGATAGAGTGTCTTTTGCATCCGCTGTCTGATAGAGAGACTTCTGCGTCCGCTGTCTGATAGAGTGTCTCCTGCATGTGCTGTCTGATAGAGAGACTCCTGCTATGGTGCTGATAGAGTGTGTAGCAGGATGCAGCGGATGCAGGAGACACACTATCAGACAGCGGATACAGGAGTCCCTCTATCGACAGCGGATGCAGGAGACACACTATCAGACAGCGGATGCAGAAGATACCCTATCAGCCAGCGGATGCAGGAGTCCCTCTATCAGACAGCGGATGCAGGAGACACTCTATCAGACAGCGGATGCAGGAGACACTCTATCAGACAGCGGAAACAGGAGTCTCCCTATCAGACAGCGGATGCAGGAGACTTTCTATCAGACACTGGATGCAGGAGTCTCCTGCATCCATTGTCTGATAGAAAGTCTCCTGCATCAAATGTCTGAAACAGAGACTTCTGCATCGGCTGTCTGATAGAGTGTCTCCTGCATCCGATGTCTGATAGAGAGACTTCTGCATCCGATGTCTGATAGAGAGACTTCTGCGTCCGCTGTCTGATAGAGTGTCTCCTACATCCGCCTTCTGATAGAGTGTCGCCTGCATCCGTTGTCTGATAGAGGACTCCTGCATCCGCTGGCTGATAGAGTGTCTCCTGTATCCGCTGTCTGATAGAGTGTCTCCTGCATCCGCTGTCTGATAGAGAGACTTCTGCATCTGCTGTCTGATAGAGTGTCTCTTGCATCCGCTGTCTGATAGAGAGACTCCTGCATCTGATGTCTGATAGAGAGACTTCTGCATCAGCTGTCTGGTAGAGAGACTTCTGCATTCGCTGTCTGAAAGAGTGTCTCCTGCATCCCGCTGTCTGATAGGGACACTTCTGCATCCGCTGTCTGATAGAGTGTGTCCTGCATCCGCTGTCTGATAGAGAGACTCTTGCATCCTCTGGCTGAGAGAGTGTCTCCTGCATCCACTGTCTGATAGAGTGTCTCCTGCATCCGCTATCTGATAGAGAGACTTCTGCATCCGCTGTCTGATAGAGTGTCTCCTGCATCAGCTGTCTGATAGAATGTCTCCTGCAACCGCTGTCTGATAGATTGTCTCCTGCATCCGCTGTGTGATAGAGAGCGTTAAGCATCCGCTGTCCGATAGAGTGTTTCCTGCATCTGCTGTTTGATAGAGTGTCTTCTGCATCCGCTGTCTGATAGAGAGACTTCTGCATCCGCTGTCTGATAGAGTGTCTCCTGCATCCACTGTCTGATAGAGAGACTCCTGCATCCGCTGTCTAATAGAGAGACTTCTGCATCCGCTGTCTGATATGGAGACTTTTGCATCCGCTGTCTGATTGAGTGTCTCCTGCATCCGCTGTCTGATAGATAGTCTCCTGCATCCGCTGTCTGATAGAAAGACTTCTGCATCCGCTGCCTGATAGAGTGTCTCCTGCATTAGCTGTCTGATAGAGCGACATCTGCATCCGCTGTCTGATAGAGTGTCTACTGCATCCACTGTCTGATAGAAAGACTCCTGCATCTGCTGTCTGAAAGAGTGCTCCAGCATCCGCTGTCTGATAGAGGGCTTTCTGCATCGAATGCCTGTAGAGTGTCCCTGCGTCCACTGACTGATAACACCTGCATCCGCTGGCTGCTATAGTGTCTCCTGCATCCGCTGTCTGATAGAGTGATCCAGCATCCGCTGTCTGATAGAGGGCATTCTGCATCGGCTGTCTGATAGAGTGTCTCCTGCATCCGCTGACTGATAGACACCTGCATCCGCTGGCTGATAGAGTGGTCTCCTGCATCAGCTGTCTGATAGAGAGAATTCTGCGTCGGCTGTCTGATAGAGTGTCTCCTGCATCCGCTCTCTGATAGAAAGACTCCTGCATCCGCTGTCTGATAGAGAGACTTCTTCATCCGCTGTCTGATAGAGTGTCTTCTGCAGCCACTGTCTGATAGAGAGACTCCGGCATCTGCTGTCTGATAAAGTGTCTAGCAGGATGCAGGAGACACTCTATCAGACAGCGAATACAGGTGTCTCTCTATCAGACAGCGGATGCAAGAGACAATCTGTCAGACTGCGGATGCAGAAGTATCTCTTTCAGACAGCCGATGCAGGAGACTCACTATCAGACAGCGAATGCAGAAGACACCCTATCAGCCATTGGATGCAGGAGTCCCTCTATCCGACAGCAGATGCAGGAGAAACTCTATCAGACAGCGGATACAGGAGACACTCTATCAGAAAGTGGAAGCAGGAGTCTCCCTATCAGACAGGGGATGCAGGAGACTTTCTTTCAGACAACGGATGCAGGAGTCTCTCTATCAGACAGCGGATGCACGAGACACTCTATCAGACAGCGAATGCTGGACACTCCTGCATCCGTTTTCTGATAGAAAGTCTCCTGCATCAAATGTCTGAAAGAAAGACTTCAGCATCTGCCGTCTGTTAGAGTGTCTCCTGCATCCGATGTCTGATAGAGAGACTTCTGCATCCGCTGTCTAATAGAGAGACTTCTACATCCACTGTCTGATACAGTGTCTCCTGCACCCGCTGTCTGATAGAGAGACTCCTGCATCCGCTGTCTGATAGAGTGTCTAGCAGGATGCAGTGGATGCAGAAGACACTCTATCAGACAGCAGAAACAGGAGTCTCTCTATCAGACAGCGGATGCAGGAGACAATCTTTCAGACTGCGAATACAGAAGTCTGTCTATCAGACAGCGGATGCAGGAGACACACTATCAGACAGCGGATGCAGAAGACACCCTATCAGCCAGGGGATGCAGGAGTCCCTCTATCAGACAGCAGATGCAGGAGACACTCTATCAGACAGCGGATACAGGAGATACTCTATCATACAGCGGAAACAAGAGTCTCCCTATCAGACAGCGGATGCAGGAGACTTTCTATCAGACATCGGATGCAGGAGTCTCTCTATCAGACAGCGGATGCAGGAGACTCCTGCATCCGTTGTCTGATAGAAAGTATCCTGCATTAAATGTCTGAAAGAGAGACTTCTGCATCGGCTGTCTGATAGAGTGTCTCCTGCATCCGCTGTCTGATAGAGTGTCACCTGCATCTGCTGTCTGATAGAGAGATTTCTGCATCAGCTGTCTTATAGAGTGTCTCCTGCATTTGCTGTCTGATAGAGAGACTTCTTCATCCGCTGTCTGATAGAGTGTCTACTGCATCAGCTGTCTGATAGAAAGACTCCTGCATCCGCTGTCTGATAGAGTGCTCCAGCATCCGCTGTCTGATAGAGAGCTTTCTGCATCGGTTGTCTGATATAGTGTCTCCTGCATCCGCTGTCTGATAGACACCTGCATCCGCTGGCTGATAGAGTGTCTCCTGCATCCGCTGTCTAATAGTCTGTCTCCTGCATCAGCTGCCTGATAGAGAGAATTCTGCGTCTGCTGTCTAATAGAGTGTCTTCTGCATCCGCAGTGTAATAGAAAGACTCCTGCATCCGCTGTCTGATAGAGAGACTTCTTATCCGCTGTCTGATAGAGTGTCTCCTGCATCTGCTGCCTGATAGAGAGACTCCTGCATCCGCTGTCTGATAGAGTGTCTAGCAGGATGCAGCGGATGCAGGAGACACTCTATCAGACAGCGGATACAGGAGTGTCTCTATCAGTCAGCGGATGCAGAAGACACTCTATCAGCCAGCGGATGCAGGAGTCTCTCTATCAGACAGCAGATGCAGGAGACACTCTATCAGACAGCGGGTACAGGAGACACTCTATCAGACAGAGGAATCAGGAGTCTCCCTATCAGACAGCGGATGCAGGAGACTTTCTATCAGACACCGGATGCAGACGTCTCTCTATCAGACAGCGGATGCAGGAACTCCTGCATCCGTTGTCTGATAGAAAGTCTCCTGCATCTGCTGGCTGATAGAGTGTCTCCTGTATCTGCTGTCTGATAGAAAGACTCCTGCATCCGCTGTCTGATAGAGAGACTTCTTCAACCGCTGTCCGATAGAGTGTCTTCTGCATCCACTGTCTGATAGAGAGACTCCTGCATCCGCTGTCTGATAAAGTGTCTAGCAGGATGCAGGAGACACTCTATCAGACAGCAAATACAGGAGTCTCTCTATCAGACAGCGGATGCAGGAGACAATCTTTCAGACTGCGGATGCAGAAGTCTCTCTTTCAGACAGCGGATGCAGGAGACTCACTATCAGACAGCGAATGCAGAAGACACCCTATCAGCCATTAGATGCAGGAGTCCCTCTATCCGACAGCAGATGCAGGAGACACTCTATCAGACAGCGGATACAGGAGACACTCTATCAGACAACGGATGCAGGAGTCTCTCTATCAGACAGCGGATGCACTAGACACTCTATCAGACAGCGAATGCAGGACACTCCTGCATCCGTTGTCTGATAGAAAGTCTCCTGCATCAAATGTCTGAAAGAGAGACTTCAGCATCCGCCGTCTGATAGAGTGTCTCCTGCTTCCGATGTCTGATAGAGAGACTTCTGCATCCGCTGTCTGATAGAGAGACTTCTGCATCCGCTGTCTGATAAAGTGTCTCCTGCATCCGCTGTCTGATAGAGAGACTCCTGCATCCGCTGTCTGATAGAGTGTCTAGCAGGATGCAGTGGATGCAGGAGACACTCTATCAGATAGCGGATACAGGAGTCTCTCTATCAGAGAGCGGATGCAGGAGACAATCTTTCAGACTGCGGATACAGAAGTCTGTCTATTAGACAGCGGATGCAGGAGACACACTATCAGACAGCGGATGCAGAAGACACCTAATCAGCCAGGGGATGCAGGAGTCCCTCTATCAGACAGCAGATGCAGGAGACACTCTATCAGACAGCGGATGCAGGAGACTTTCTATCAGACACCGGATGCAGGAGTCTATCAGACAGGGGATGCAGGAGACACTCTATCAGACAGCGGATGCAGGAGACTCCTGCATCCGTTGTCTGATAGAAAGTATCCTGCATCAAATGTCTGAAAGAGAGACTTCTGCATTGGCTGTCTGATAGAGTGTCTCCTGCATCCGCTGTCTGATAGAGTGTCTCCTGCATCTGCTGTCTGATAGAGAGATTTCTGCATCAGCTGTCTGATAGAGTGTCTCCTGCATTCGCTGTCTGATAGAGAGACTTCTTCATCCGCTGTCTGATAGAGTGTCTACTGCATCAGCTGTCTGATAGAAAGACTCCTGCATCCGCTGTCTGAAAGAGTGCTCCAGCATCCGCTGTCTGATAGAGAGATTTCTACATCGGCTGTCTGATATAGTGTCTCCTGCATCCGCTGTCTGATAGACATCTGCATCCGCTGGCTGATAGAGTGTCTCCTGCATCCGCTGTCTGATAGAATGTCTCCTGCATCAGCTGCCTGATAGAGAGAATTCTGCGTCTGCTGTCTAATAGAGTGTCTTCTGCATCCGCAGTCTGATAGAAAGACTCCTGCATCCGCTGTCTGATAGAGAGACTTCAGCATCCGCCGTCTGATAGAGTGTCTCCTGCTTCCGATGTCTGATAGAGAGACTTCTGCATCCGCTGTCTGATAGAGAGACTTCTGCATCCGCTGTCTGATAAAGTGTCTCCTGCATCCGCTGTCTGATAGAGAGACTCCTGCATCCGCTGTCTGATAGAGTGTCTAGCAGGATGCAGTGGATGCAGGAGACACTCTATCAGATAGCGGATACAGGAGTCTCTCTATCAGAGAGCGGATGCAGGAGACAATCTTTCAGACTGCGGATACAGAAGTCTGTCTATTAGACAGCGGATGCAGGAGACACACTATCAGACAGCGGATGCAGAAGACACCTTATCAGCCAGGGGATGCAGGAGTCCCTCTATCAGACAGCAGATGCAGGAGACACTCTATCAGACAGCGGATGCAGGAGACTTTCTATCAGACACCGGATGCAGGAGTCTCTCTATCAGACAGGAGATGCAGGAGACACTCTATCAGACAGCGGATGCAGGAGACTCCTGCATCCGTTGTCTGATAGAAAGTATCCTGCATCAAATGTCTGAAAGAGAGACTTCTGCATTGGCTGTCTGATAGAGTGTCTCCTGCATCCGCTGTCTGATAGAGTGTCTCCTGCATCTGCTGTCTGATAGAGAGATTTCTGCATCAGCTGTCTGATAGAGTGTCTCCTGCATTCGCTGTCTGATAGAGAGACTTCTTCATCCGCTGTCTGATAGAGTGTCTACTGCATCAGCTGTCTGATAGAAAGACTCCTGCATCCGCTGTCTGAAAGAGTGCTCCAGCATCCACTGTCTGATAGAGAGATTTCTACATCGGCTGTCTGATATAGTGTCTCCTGCATCCGCTGTCTGATAGACATCTGCATCCGCTGGCTGATAGAGTGTCTCCTGCATCCGCTGTCTGATAGAATGTCTCCTGCATCAGCTGCCTGATAGAGAGAATTCTGCGTCTGCTGTCTAATAGAGTGTCTTCTGCATCCGCAGTCTGATAGAAAGACTCCTGCATCCGCTGTCTGATAGAGAGACTTCTTCATCCGCTGTCTGATAGAGTGTCTCCTGCATCCGCTGCCTGATAGAGAGGCTCCTGCATCCGCTGTCTGATAGAGTGTCTAGCAGGATGCAACGGATGCAGGAGACACTCTATCAGACAGCACATACAGGAGTCTCTCTATCAGACAGCGGATGCAGAAGACACTCTATCAGCCTGCGGATGCAGGAGTCTCTCTATCAGACAGCAGATGCAGGAGACACTCTATCAGATAGCGGGTACAGGAGACACTCTATCAGACAGCGGAATCAGGAGTCTCCCTATCAGACAGCGGGTGCAGGAGACTTTCTATCAGACACCGGATGCAGGAGTCTCTATATCAGACAGCGGATGCAGGACACTCCTGCATCCGTTGTCTGATAGAAAGTCTCCTGCATCCGCTGGCTGATAGAGTGTCTCCTGTATCTGCTGTCTGATAGCGTGTCTCCTGCATCGGCTGTCTGGAAGAGAGACTTCTGCATCCGCTGTCTGATAGAGAGACTCCTGCATCCATTGTCTGATAGAGTGTCTCCTGCATCAGCTGTCTGATAAAGTGTCTCCTGCATCCGCCTACTGATAGACTTTGCATCCGCTGTCTGATAGAAAGACTCCTGCATCCGCTGGCTGACAGAGTGTCTCCTGTATCAGCTGTCTGATAGAGTTTCTCCTGCATCCGCTGTCTGATAGAGAGACTTCTGCATCCGCTGTCTGATAGAATGTCTCCTGCATCCGTTGTCTGATAGAGAGACTCCTGCATCCGCTGTCTGATAGAGAGACTTCTGCATCCGCTGTCTGGTAGAGAGACTTCTGCATTTGCTGTCTGATAGATAGTCTCCTGCATCCACTGTCTGATAGGGACACTTCTGCATCCGCTGTCTGATAGAGTGTCTCCTGCATCCGCTGTCTGATAGAGAGACTCCTGCATCCGCTGTCTGATAGAGAGACTTCTGCATCCGCTGTCTGGTAGAGAGACTTCTGCATTCGCTGTCTGATAGATAGTCTCCTGCTTATGCTGTCTGATAGAGAGCTTTCTGCATCGGCTGTCTGATAGAGTGTCTCGTGCATCCGCTGACTGATAAACACCTGCATCGGCTGATAGAGAGACTTCTGCATCCGCTGTCTGATAGAGTGTCTCCTGCATCCACTGTCTGATAGAGAGACTCCTGCATCCGCTGTTTGAAAGAGTGTCTAGCAGGATGCAGCGGATGCAGGAGACACTCTATCAGACAGCACATACAGGAGTCTCTCTATCAGACAGCAGATGCAGGAGTCAATCTTTCCGACTGCGGATACAGAAGTCTGTCTATCAGACAGCGGATGCAGGAGACACACTATCAGACAGCGGATGCAGAAGACACCCTATCAGCCAGCGGATGCAGGAGTCCCTCTATCAGACAGCAGATGCAGGAGACACTCTATCAGACAGCGGGTACAGGAGACACTCTATCAGACAGCGGAATCAGGAGTCTCCCTATCAGACAGCGGATGCAGGAGAATTTCTATCTGACACCGGATGCAGGAGACTCCTGCATCCGCTGTCTGATAGAGTGTCTCCTGCATCCGCTGTCTGAAAGAGAGACTACTGCATCCGCTGTCTGATAGAGAGACTTCTGCATCCGCTGTCTGGTAGAGAGACTTCTGCATTTGCTGTCTGATAGATAGTCTCCTGCATCCGCTATCTGATATGGACATTTCTGCATCCACTGTCTGATAGAGTGTCTCCTGCATCCGCTGTCTGATAGAGAGAGTCCTGCATCTGCTGGCTGAGAGAGTGTCTCCTGCATCCGAGGTCTGATAGAGTGTCTCCTGCATCCGCTATCTGATAGAGAGATTTCTGCATCCGCTGTCTGATAGAGTGTCTCCTGCATCCGCTGTCTGATGGAGAGACTTCTGCATCCGCTGTCTGATAGATTGTCTCCTGCATCCGCTGTCTGATAGAGAGACTTCTGCATCCACTGTCTGATAGAGTGTTTCCTGCATCTGCTGTCTGATAGAGTGTCTTTTGCATCCGCTGTCTGATAGAGAGACTTCTGCGTCCGCTGTCTGATAGAGTGTCTCCTGCATCCGATGTCTGATAGAGAGACTCCTGTGTCCGCTGTCTGATAGAGTGTTTCCTGCATCCGCTGTCTGATAGAGTGTCATCTGCATCCGCCCTATGATAAAGTGTGTCCTGCATCCGCTGTCTGATAGAGAGACTCCTGCATCCACTGGCTGATAGAGTGTCTCCTGCATCAGCTGTCTGATAGAGTGTCTCCTGCATCCGCTGTCTGATAGAGAGACTTCTGCATCCGCTGTCTGATAGAGTGTCTCCTGCATCCGCTGTCTGATAAAGATACTCCTGCATCCGCTGTCTGATAGAGAGGCTTCTGCATCCGCTGTCTGGTAGAGAGACTTCTGCATTTGCTGTCTGATAGATAGTCTCCTGCATCCGCTGTCTGATAGAGACACTTCTGCATCCGCTATCTGATAGAGTGTCTCCTTCATCCGCTGTCTGATAGAGAGACTCCTGCATCTGCTGGCTGAGAGAGTGTCTCCTGCATCCGCTGTCTGATAGAGTGTCTCCTGCATCCACTATCTGATAGAGAGACTTCTGCATCCGCTGTCTGATAGAGTGTCTCCTGCACCCGCTGTCTGATGGAGAGACGTCTGCATCCGCTGTCTGATAGATTGTCTCCTGCATCTGCTGTCTGATAGAGAGACTTCTGCATCCGCTGTCTGATAGAGTGTTTCCTGCATCTGCTGTCTGATAGAGTGTCTTTTGCATCCGCTGTCTGTATGAGAGTCTTCTGCATCCGCTGTCTGATAAAGTGTCTCCTGCATCCACTGTCTGATAGAGAGACTCCTGCATCAGCTGTCCAATAGAGAGACTTCTGCATCCGCTGTCTGATATGGAGACTTATGCATCCGCTGTCTATTGAGTGTCTCCTGCATCCGCTGTCTGATAGAGTGTCTCCTGCATCCGCTGTCTGATAGAGAGACTTCTGCATCCGCTGTTTGATAGAGAGACTCCTGCATCCGCTGTCTGATAGAATGTCTCCTGCATCCGCTGTCTGATAGAGTGTCTACTGCATCCGCCTTCTGACAGAGTGTCTCCTGCATCCGCTGCCTGATAAAGAGACTTCTGCATCCGCTGTCTGATAGAGTGTCTCTTGCATCCGCTGTCTGATAGAGAGACTCCTGCATCCGCTGTCTGATAGAGAGACTTCTGCATCAGCTGTCTGGTAAAGAGACTTCTGCATTCGCTGTCTGAAAGAGTGTCTCCTGCATCCGCAGTCTGATAGGGACACTTCTGCATCCGCTGTCTGATAGAGTGTCTCCTGCATCCGATGTCTGATAGAGAGACTCTTGCATTAGCTGGCTGAGAGAGTGTCGCATGCATCCACTGTCGCATAGAGTGTCTCCTGCATCCGCTGTCTGATAGATTGTCTTCTGCATCTGCTGTGTGATAGAGAGAGTTCTGCATCCGCTGTCTGATAGAGTGTTTCCTGCATCTGCTGTCTTATAGAGTGTCTTCTACATCTGCTGTCTGATAGAGATACTTCTGCATCAGCTGTCTGATAGAGTGTCTCCTGCATCCACTGTCTGATAGAGAGACTCCTGCATCCGCTGTCTGATATAGAGACTTTTGCATCCGCTGTCTGATTGAGTGTCTCTTGCATCCGCTGTCTGATAGAGTGTATCCTGCATCTGCTGTCTGATAGAAAGACTTCTGCATCAGCTGTCTGATAATTTCTCCTGCATTGGCTGTCTGATAGAGAGACATCTGCATCCGCTGTCTGATACAGTCTCTACTGCATCCGCTGTCTGATAGAAAGACTCCTGCATCCGCTGTCTGATAAAGTGCTCCAGCATTCGTTGTCTTATAGAGAGCTTACTGCATCGGCTGTCTGATAGAGTGTGTCCTGCATCTGCTGACTGATAGACACCTGCATCCGCTGGCTGATAGTGTGTCTCCTGCATCCTCTGTCTGATAGAGTGTCTCCTGCATCCACTGTCTGATAGAGAGACTTCTGCATCCGCTGTTTGATAGAGAGACTCCTGCATCGGCTGCCTGATAGAGAGAATTCTGCGTCCGCTGTCTAATAGAGTGTCTCCTGCATCCGCTGTCTGATAGAAAGACTCCTGCATCCGCTATCTGATAGAGAGACTTCTTCATCCGCTGTCTGATAGAGTGTCTTCTGCATCCACTGTCTGATAGAGAGACTCCTGCAATCGCTGTCTGATAGAGTGTCTAGCATGATGCAGGAGACACTCTATCAGACAGCGAATACAGGAGTCTCTCTATCAGACAGCGTATGCAGGAGACAATCTTTCAGACTGCGGATGCAGAAGTCTCTCTTTCAGACAGCAGATGCAGGAGACTCACTATCAGACAGCGGATGAAGAAGACTACCTATCAGCCAGCGGATGCAGAAGTCCCTCTATCCGACAGCAGATGCAGGAGACACTCTATCAGACAGCAGATACAGGAGACATTCTATCAGACAACGGAAGCAGGAGTCTCCCTATCAGACAGCGGATGCAGGAGACTTTCTATCAGACAATAGATGCAGGAGTCTCTCTATCAGACAGTGGATGTAGGAGACACTCTATCATACAGCGGATGCAGGACACTCCTGCATCCGTTGTCTGATAGAAAGTCTCCTGCATCAAATGTCTGAAAGAGAGACTTCAGCATCCGCCGTCTGTTTGAGTGTCTCCTGCATCCGATGTCTGATAGAGAGACTTCTGCATCCGCTGTCAGATATGTGTCCTTGCAGGATGCAGCGGATGTAGGAGACACTCTATCAGACACTGGATGCAGCAGTCTCTCTATCAGACAGCGGATGCAGGAGACTCCTGCATCCGTTGTCTGATAGAAATTCTCCTGCATCAAATGTCTACAAGAGACTTCTGCATTGGCTGTCTGATAGAGTGTCTCCTGCATCCGATGTCTGATAGAGAGACTTCTGCATCCGCTGTCTGATAGAGAGACTTCTGCATCCGCTGTCTGATAGAGAGACTCCTGCATTCGCTGTCTGATAGAGTGTCTCCTGCATCCGCTGTCTGATAGAGAGACTTCTGCATCCGCTGTCTGGTAGAGAGACTTCTGCATACGCTGTCTGATAGATAGTATCCTGCGTATGCTGTCTGATAGGGACACTTCTGCATCCGCTGCCTGATAGAGTGTCTCCTGCATCCGCTGTCTGATAGAGAGCTTTCTGCATCGGCTGTCTGATAGAGTGTCTCCTGCATCCGCTGACTGATAGACACCTGCATCTGCTGGCTGATAGAGTGTCTCCTGCATCCGCTGTCTGATAGAGTGTCTCCAGCATCCGCTGTCTGATAGAGAGACTCCTGCATCCGCTGTCTGATAGAGTGCTCCAGCATCCGCTGTCTGATAGAGAGCTTTCTGCATCTGCTGTCTGATAGAGTGTCTCCTGCATCCGCTGATTGATAGACACCTGCATCCGCTAGCTGATAGAGTGTGTCCTGCATCCGCTGTCTGATAGAGTGTCTCCTGCATCCACTGTCTGATAGAGAGACTTCTGCATCCGCTGTTTGATAGAGAGACTCCTGCATCAGCTGCCTGATAGAGAGAATTCTGCGTCAGCTGTCTGATAGAGTGTCTCCTGCATCCGCTGTCTGATAGAGAGCTTTCTGCATCGGCTGTCTGATAGAGTGTCTCCTGCATCCGCTCACTGATAGACACCTGCATCCGCTGGCTGATAGAGTGTCTCCTGCATCCGCTGTCTGATAGAGTGTCTCCTGCATCCGCTGTCTGATAAAAAGACTTCTGCATCGGCTGTTTGATAGAGTGTCTCCTGCATCAGCTGCCTGATAGAGAGAATTTTGCGTCCGCTGTCTGATAGAGTGTCTCCTGCATCCGCTGTCTGATAGAAAGACTCCTGCATCCGCTGTCTGATAGGGAGACTTCTGCATCCGCTGTCTGATAGAGTGTCTCCTGCATCCGCTGTCTGATAGAGAGACTCCTGCATCCGCTGTCTGATAGATTGTCTAGCAGGATGCAGCGGATGCAGGAGACACTCTATCAGACAGCAGATACAGGAGTCTCTCTATCAGACAGCGGATGCAGGAGACAATCTTTCAGACTGCGGATACAGAAGTCTGTCTATCAGACAGCGGATGCAGAAGACACACTATCAGACAGCGGATGCAGATGACATCCTATCAGCCAGCGGATGCAGGAGTCCCTCTATCAGACAGCAGATGCAGGAGACACTCTATCAGACAGCGAATACAGGAGACACTCTATCAGACAGCGGATGCAGAAGACACCCTATCAGACAGCAGATGCAGGAGACACTCTATCAGACAGCGGGTACAGGAGACACTCTATCAGACAGCGGAATCAGGAGTCTCCCTATCAGACAGCAGATGCAGGAGACTTTCTATCAGACATTGGATGCAGGAGTCTCTCTATCAGACAGCGGATGCAGGACACTCCTGCATCCGTTGTCAGATAGAAAGTCTCATGCATCCGCTGGCTGATAGAGTGTTTCCTGCATCCGCTGTCTGATAGAGTGTCTCCTGCATCCGCTGTCTGAAAGAGAGACTTCTGCATCCGCTGTCTGATAGAGAGACTTCTGCATCCGCTGTGTGATAGAGAGACTCCTGCATCCGCTGTCTGATAGAGTGTCTCCTGCATCCGCTGTCTGAAAGAGAGACTCCTGCATCCGCTGTCTGATAGAGTGTCTCCTGCATCCGCTGTCTGATAAAGTGTCTCCTGCATCCGCCTTCTGATAGAGTATCTCCTGCATCCACTGTCTGATAGAAAGACTCCTGCTTCCGCTGGCTGACAGATTGTCTCCTGCATCAGCTGTCTGATAGAGTGTCTCCTGCATCCGCTGTCTGATAGAGAGACTTCTCCATCCGCTGTCTGATAGAATGTCTCCTGCATCCGTTGTCTGATAGAGAGACTCCTGCATCAGCTGTCTGATAGAGAGACTTCTGCATCCTCTGTCTGGTAGAGAAACTTCTGCATTTGCTGTCTGATAGATAGTCTCCTGCATCCCCTGTCTGATAGGGACACTTCTGCATCCGCTGTCTGATAGAGTGTCTCCTGCATCCGCTGTCTGATAGAGAGACTCCTGCATCTGCTGGCTGAGAGAGTGTCTCCTACATCCGCTGTCTGATAGAGTGTCTCCTGCATCCGCTATCTGATAGAGAGACTTCTGCATCCGCTGTCTGATAGAGTGTCTCCTGCATCCACTGTCTGATAGAGAGACTCCTGCATCCGCTGTCCAATAGAGAGACTTTTGCATCCGCTGTCTGATATGGTGTCTCCTAAATCCGCTGTCTGATAGAGTGTTTCCTGCATCCGCTGTCTGATAGAGAGACTTCTGCATCCGCTGTCTGATAGAGAGACTACTGCATCCGCTGTCTGATAGAATGTCTCCTGCATCCGCTGTCTGATAGAGTGTTTCCTGCATCCGCCTTTTGATAGAGTGTCTCCTGCATCCGCTGTCTGATACAGAGACTCCTGCATCTGCTGGCTGATAGAGTGTCTCCTGTTTCCGCTGTCTGATAGAGTGTCTCCTGCATCCGCTGTCTGATAGAGAGACTTCTGCATCCGTTGTCTGATAGAGTGTCTCCTGCATCCGCTGTCTGATAGAGAGACTCCTGCATCCGCTGTGTGATAGAGAGACTCCTGCATCCGCTGTCTGATAGAGTGTCTCCTGCATCTGCTGTCTGAAAGAGAGACTTCTGCATCCGCTGTCTGATAGAGAGACTCCTGCATCCACTGTCTGATAGAGTGTCTCCTGCATCCGCTGTCTGATAAAGTGTCTCCTGCATCCGCCTTCTGATAGAGTATCTCCTGCATCCGCTGTCTGATAGAAAGACTCCTGCATCTGCTGGCTGACAGAGTGTCTCCTGCATCAGCTGTCTGATAGAGTGTCTCCTGCATCCGCTGTCTGATAGAGAGACTTCTCCATCCGCTGTCTGATAGAATGTCTCCTGCATCCGTTGTCTGATAGAGAGACTCCTGCATCCGCTGTCTGATAGAGAGACTTCTGCATCCGCTGTCTGGTAGAGAGACTTCTGCATTTGCTGTCTGATAGATAGTCTCCTGCATCCCCTGTCTGATAGGGACACTTCTGCATCCGCTGTCTGATAGAGTGTCTCCTGCATCCGCTGTCTGATAGAGAGACTCCTGCATCTGCTGGCTGATAGAGTGTCTCCTACATCCGCTGTCTGATAGAGTGTCTCCTGCCTCCGCTATCTGATAGAGAGACTTCTGCATCCGCTGTCTGATAGAGTGTCTCCTGCATCCGCTGTCTGATGGAAAGACTTCTGCATCCGCTGTCTGATAGATTGTCTCCTGCATCCGCTGTCTGATAGAGAGACTTCTGCATCCACTGTCTGATAGAGTGTTTCCTGCATCTGCTGTCTGATAGAGTGTCTTTTGCATCCGCTGTCTGATAGAGAGACTTCTGCATCCGCTGTCTAATAGAGTGTCTCCTGCATCTACTGTCAGATAGAGAGACTCCTGCATCCGCTGTCCAATAGAGAGACTTCTGCATCCGCTGTCTGATATGGTGTCTCCTAAATCCGCTGTCTGATAGAGTGTCTACTGCATCCGCTGTTTGATAGAGAGACTTCTGCATCCGCTGTCTGATAGAGAGACTACTGCATCCGCTGTCTGATAGAATGTCTCCTGCATCCGCTGTCTGATAGAGTGTCTCCTGCATCCGCCTTTTGATAGAGTGTCTCCTGCTTCCGCTGTCTGATACAGAGACTCCTGCATCATCTGGCTGATAGAGTGTCTCCTGTATCCGCTGTCTGATAGAGTGTCTCCTGCATCCGCTGTCTGATAGAGAGACTTCTACATCCGTTGTCTGATAGAGTGTCCCCTGCATCCGCTGTCTGATAGAGAGACTCCTGCATCCGCTGTCTGATAGATTGTCTAGCAGGATGCAGCGGATGCAGGAGACACTCTATCAGACAGCAGATACAGGAGTCTCTCTATCAGACAGCGGATGCAGGAGACAATCTTTCAGACTGCGGATACAGAAGTCTGTCTATCAGACATCGGATGCAGGAGACACACTATCAGACAGCGGATGCAGAAGACATCCTATCAGCCAGCGGATGCAGGAGTCCCTCTATCAGACAGCAGATGCAGGAGACACTCTATCAGACAGCGGATACAGGAGACACTCTATCAGACATCGGATGCAGAAGACACCCTATCAGACAGCAGATGCAGGAGACACTCTATCAGACAGCGGGTACAGGAGACACTCTATCAGACAGCGGAATAAGGAGTCTCCCTATCAGACAGCGGATGCTGGAGACTTTCTATCAGACACCGGATGCAGGAGTCTCTCTATCAGACAGCGGATGCAGGACACTCCTGCATCCGTTGTCAGATAGAAAGTCTCCTGCATCCGCTGGCTGATAGATTGTCTCCTGTATCTGCTGTCTGATAGAATGTCTCCTGCATCCGCTGTCTGATAGACTGTCTCCTGCATCCGCTGTCTGAAAGAGACACTTCTGCATCCGCTGTCTGATAGAGAGACTTCTGCATCCGCTGTGTGATAGAGAGACTCCTGCATCCGCTGTCTATTAGAGTGTCTCCTGCATCCGCTGTCTGAAAGAGAGACTTCTGCATCCGCTGTCTGATAGAGAGACTCCTGCATCCGCTGTCTGATAGAGTGTCTCCTGCATCCGCTGTCTGATAAAGTGTCTCCTGCATCCGCCTTCTGATAGAGTATCTCCTGCATCCACTGTCTGATAGAAAGACTCCTGCATCCGCTGGCTGACAGATTGTCTCCTGCATCAGCTGTCTGATAGAGTGTCTCCTGCATCCGCTGTCTGATAGAGAGACTTCTCCATCCGCTGTCTGATAGAATGTCTCCTGCATCCGTTGCCTGATAGAGAGACTTCTGCATCCTCTGTCTGGTAGAGAAACTTCTGCATTTGCTGTCTGATAGATAGTCTCCTGCATCCCCTGTCTGATAGGGACACTTCTGCATCCGCTGTCTGATAGAGTGTCTCCTGCATCCGCTGTCTGATAGAGAGACTCCTGCATCTGCTGGCTGAGAGAGTGTCTCCTACATCCGCTGTCTGATAGAGTGTCTCCTGCATCCGCTATCTGATAGAGAGACTTCTGCATCCGCTGTCTGATAGAGTGTCTCCTGCATCTGCTGTCTGATAGAGTGTCTTCTGCATCCGCTGTCTGATAGAGTGTCTCCTGCATCCACTGTCTGATAGAGAGACTTCTGCATCCGCTGGCCAATAGAGAGACTTCTGCATCAGCTGTCTGATATGGTGTCTCCTAAATCCGCTGTCTGATAGAGTGTTTCCTGCATCCGCTGTCTGATAGAGAGACTTCTGCATCCGCTGTCTGATAGAGAGACTACTGCATCCGCTGTCTGATAGAATGTCTCCTGCATCCGCTGTCTGATAGAGTGTCTCCTGCATCCGCTGTCTGATACAGAGACTCCTGCATCTGCTGGCTGATAGAGTGTCTCCAGTATCCGCTGTCTGATAGAGTGTCTCCTGCATCCGCTGTCTGATAGAGAGACTTCTGCATCCGTTGTCTGATAGAGTGTCTCCTGCATCCGCTGTCTGATAGAGAGACTCCTGCAACCGCTGTCTGATAGAGAGACTTCTGCATCCGCTGTCTGGTAGAGAGACTTCTGCATTTGCTGTCTGATAGAGTGTCTCCTGCATTCGCTGTCTGATAGGGACACTTTTGCATTCGCTGTCTGATAGAGTGTCTCCTGCAACCGCTGTCTGATAGAGAGACTCTTGCATCCGCTGGCTGAGAGAGTGTCTCCTGCATCCGCTGTATAATAGAGTGTCTCCTGAATCCGCTATCTGATAGAGAGACTTCTGCATCCGCTGTTTGATAGAGTGTCTCCTGCATCCGCTGTCTGATTAAGAGACTTCTGCATCTGCTGTCTGATAGATTGTCTCTTGCATCCGCTGTCTGATAGAGAGACTTCTGCATCCGCTGTCTGATAGAGTGTTTCCTGCATCTGCTGTCTGATAGAGTGTCTTCTGCATCCGCTGTCTGATAGAGAGACTTCTGCATCCGCTGTCTGATAGAGTGTCTCCTGCATCAACTGTCTGATAGCGTGACTCCTGCATCCACTGTCTGATAGAGAGACTCCTGCATCCGCTGTGCTGTCCGATAGAGATACTTCTGCATCCGCTGGCTGATAGAGTGTCTCCTGCATCAGCTGTCTGATAGAGTGTCTCCTGCATCCGCTTTCTGATAGAGAGACTTCTGCATCCGCTGTCTGATAGAGTGTCTCCTGCATCCGCTGTCTGATAGAGAGACTCCTGCATCCGCTGTCTGATAGAGAGACTTCTGCATCCGCTGTCTGGTAGAGAGACTTCTGCATTCCCTGTCTGATAGATAGTCTCCTGCATATGCTGTCTAATAGGGACACTTCTGCATCCGCTGTCTAATAGAGTGTCTCCTGCATCTGCTGTCTGATAGAGAGCTTTTTGCAACGGCTGTCTGATAGAGTGTCTCCTGCATCCGCTGACTGATAAACACCTGCATCGGCTGGCTGATAGAGTGTCTCCTGCATCAGCTGCCTGATAGAGAGAATTCTGCGTCCGCTGTCTGATAGAGTGTCTCCTGCATCCGCTGTCTGATAGAAAGACTCCTGCATCCGCTGTTTGATAGAGAGACTCCTGCATCCGCTGTCTGATAGAGTGTCTCCTGCATCCGCTGTCTGATAGAGTGTCTCCTGCATCCGCTGTCTGATAGAGAGACTCCTGCATCCGCTGTCTGATAGAGTGTCTAGCAGGATGCAGCGGATGCAGGAGACACTCTATCAGACAGCACATAGAGGAGTCTCTCTATCAGACAGCGGATGCAGGAGACAATCTTTCAGACTGCGGATACAGAAGTCTGTCTATCAGACAGCGGATGCAGGAGACACACTATCAGACAGCGGATGCAGAAGACACCCTATCAGCCAGCGGATGCAGGAGTCCCTATATCAGACAGCAGATGCAGGAGACACTCTATCAGACAGCGGGTACAGGAGACACTCTATCAGACAGCGGAATCAGGAGTCTCCCTATCAGACAGCGGATGCAGGAGACTTTCTATCTGACACCGGATGCAGGAGACTCCTGCATCCGCTGTCTGATAGAGTGTCTCCTGCATCCACTGTCTGAAAGAGAGACAACTGCATCAGCTGTCTGATAGAGAAACTCCTGTATCCGCTGTCTGATAGAGTGTCTCCTGCATCCGCTGTCTGATAGAGTGTCATCTGCATCCACCTTATGATAGAGTGTGTCCTGCATCCGCTGTCTGATAGAGAGACTCCTGCATCCACTGGCTGATAGAGTGTCTCCTGCATCAGCCGTCTGATAGAGTGTCTCCTGCATCCGCTGTCTGATAGAGAGACTTCTGCATCCGCTGTCTGATAGAGTGTCTCCTGCATCCGCTGTCTGATAGAGATACTCCTGCATCCGCTGTCTCATAGAGAGACTTCTGCATCCGCTGTCTGGTAGATAGACTTCTGCATTCGCTGTCTGATAGATAGTCTCCTGCTTCCGCTGTCTGATAGGGACACTTCTGCATCCGCTATCTGATAGAGTGTCTCCTGCATCCGCTGTCTGATAGAGAGACTCCTGCATCTGCTGGCTGAGAGAGTGTCTCCTGCATCCGCTGTCTGATAGAGTGTCTCCTGCATCTGCTATCTGATAGAGAGACTTCTGCATCAGCTGTCTGATAGAGTGTCTCCTGCATCCGTTGTCTGATGGAGAGACGTCTGCATCCGCTGTCTGATAGATTGTCTCCTGCATCCGCTGTCTGATAGAGAGACTTCTGCATCCGCTGTCTGATAGAGTGTTTCCTGCATCTGCTGTCTGATAGAGTGTCTTTTGCATCCCCTGTCTGAAAGAGAGTCTTCTGCATCCGCTGTCTGATAAAGTGTCTCCTGCATCCACTGTCTGATAGAGGGACTCCTGCATCCGCTGTCCAATAGAGAGACTTCTGCATCCGCTGTCTGATATGGAGACTTATGCATCCGCTGTCTATTGAGTGTTTCCTCCATCCGCTGTCTGATAGAGTGTCTCCTGCATCCGCTGTCTGATAGAGAGACTTCTGCATCCGCTGTTTGATAGAGAGACTCCTGCATCCGCTGTCTGATAGAATGTCTCCTGCATCCGCTGTCTGATAGAGTGTCTCCTGCATCCGCCTTCTGATAGAGTGTCTCCTGCATCCGCTGTCTGATAAAGAGACTTCTGCATCTGCTGTCTGATAGAGTGTCTCTTGCATCCGCTGTCTGATAGAGAGACTCTTGCATCCGCTGGCTGAGAAAGTGTCTCCTGCATCCGCTGTATAATAGAGTGTCTCCTGCATCCACTATCTGATAGAGAGACTTCTGCATCCGCTGTCTGATAGAGTGTCTCCTGCATCCGCTGTCTGATGGAGAGACTTCTGCATCTGCTGTCTGATAGATTGTCTCTTGCATCCGCTGTCTGATAGAGAGACTTCTGCATCCGCTGTCTTATAGAGTGTTTCCTGCATCTGCTGTCTGATAGAGTGTATTCTGCATCCGCTGTCTGATAGAGAGACTCCTGCAAACACTGTGCTGTCCGATAGAGAGACTTCTGCATCCGCTGGCTGATAGAGTGTCTCCTGCATCAGCTGTCTGATAGAGTGTCTCCTGCATCCGCTGTCTGATAGAGACTTCTGCATCTGCTGTTTGATAGAGTGTCTCCTGCATCCGCTGTCTGATAGAGAGACTCCTGCATCCACTGTCTGATAGAGAGACTTCTGCATCCGCTGTCTGGTAGAGAGACTTCTACATTCGCTGTCTGATAGATAGTCTCCTGCGTATGCTGTCTGATAGGGAAACTTCTGCATCCGCTGTCTGATAGAGTGTCTCATGCATCCGCTGTCTGATAGAGAGCTTTCTGCATCGGCTGTCTGATAGAATGTCTCCTGCATCCGCTGACTGATAGACACCTGCATCCGCTGGCTGATAGAGTGTCTCCTGCATCTGCTGTCTGATAGAGTGTCTCCAGCATCCGCTGTCTGATAGAAAGACTCCTGCATCCGCTGTCTGATAGAGTGCTCTAGCATCCGCTGTCTGATAGAGAGCTTTCTGCATCTGCTGTCTGATAGAATGACTCCTGCGTCCGCTGACTGATAGACACCTGCATCCGCTGGCTGATAGAGTGTCTCCTGCATCCGCTGTCTGATAGAGTGTCTCCTGCATCCACTGTCTGATAGAGAGACTTCTGCATCCGCTGTTTGATAGAGAGACTCCTGCATCAGCTGCCTGATAGAGAGACTTCTGCGTCCGCTGTCTGATAGAGTGTCTCCTGCATCCGCTGTCTGATAGAGAGCTTTCTGCATCTGCTGTCTGATAGAATGACTCCTGCATCCGCTGACTGATAGACACCTGCATCCGCTGGCTGATAGAGTGTCTCCTGCATCCGCTGTCTGATAGAGTGTCTCCTGCATCCACTGTCTGATAGAGAGACTTCTGCATCCGCTGTTTGATAGAGAGACTCCTGCATCAGCTGCCTGATAGAGAGACTTCTGCGTCCGCTGTCTGATAGAGTGTCTGCTGCATCCGCTGACTGATAGACACCTGCATTCACTGGCTGATAGAGTGTCTCCTGCATCCGCTGTCTGATAGAGCGTCTCCTGCATCCGCTGTCTGATAGAGAGACTTCTGCATCGGCTGTTTGATAGAGTGTCTCCTGCATCAGCTGCCTTATAGAGAGAATTTAGCGTCCGCTGTCTGATAGAGTGACTCCTGCATCCGCTGTCTGATAGAAAGACTCCTGCATCCGCTGTCTGATAGAGAGACTTCTGCATCATCTGTCTGATAGAGTGTCTCCTGCATCCGCTGTCTCCTGCATCCGCTTTCTGATAGATTGTCTCCTGCATCCGGTGTCTGATAGAGAGACTCCTGCATCCGCTGTCTGATAGATTGTCTAGCAGGATGCAGCGGATGCAGGAGACACTCTATCAGACAGCAGATACAGGAGTCTCTCTATCAGACAGCGGATGCAGGAGACAATCTTTCAGACTGCGGATAGAGAAGTCTGTCTATCAGACAGCGGATGCAGGAGACACACTATCAGACAGCGGATGCAGAAGACATCCTATCAGCCAGCGGATGCAGGAGTCCCTCTATCAGACAGCAGATGCAGGAGACACTCTATCAGACAGCGGATACAGGAGACACTCTATCAGACAGTGGAAACAGCAGTCTCCCTATCAGACAGCGGATGCAGGAGACTTTCTATCAGACACCGGATGCAGGAGTCTCTCTATTAGACAGCAGATGCAGGGGACACTCTATCAGACAGCGGATGCAGGAGACTCCTGCATCCGTTGTCTGATAGAAAGTCTCCTGCATCAAATGTCTGAAAGAGAGACTTCTGCATCTGCTGTCTGATAGAGTGTCTCCTGCATCCGATGTCTGATAGAGAGACTTCTGCACCCGCTGTCTGATAGAGAGACTTCTGCATCCACAGTCTGATAGAGAGACTCCTGCATTCGCTGTCTGATAGAGTGTCTCCTGCATCCGCTGTCTGATAGAGGACTTCTGCATCTGCTGTCTGATAGAGAGACTCCTGCATCCGCTGTCAGAGAGTGTCCTGCATCCGCTGTCTGATAGAGTGTCTCCTGCATCCGCCTTCTGATAGAGTGTCTCCTGCATCTGCTGTCTGATAGAGAGTCTCCTGCATCCGCTGTCTGATAGAGAGACTACTGCATCCGCTGTCTGATAGAATGTCTCCTGCATCCGCTGTCTGATAGAGTGTCTCCTGCATCCGCCTTCTGATAGAGTGTCTCCTGCATCTGCTGTCTGATAGAGAGACTCCGGCATCCGCTGGCCTATAGAGTGTCTCCTGCATCCAGTTTCTGATAGAGTGTCTCCTGCATACGCTGTCTGATAGAGAGACTTCTGCATCCACTGTCTGATAGAGTGTTTCTTGCATCCGCTGTCTGATAGAGAGACTCCTGCATCCGCTGTCTAATAGAAAGACTTCTGCATCCGCTGTCCGATAGAGAGACTTCTGCATCCGCTGTCTGATAGAGTGTCTCCTGCATCCGCTGTCTGATAGGGAGACTTCTGCATCCACTGTCTGATAAATTGTCTCCTGCATCCGCTATTTGATAGGGTGTCTCTTGCATCCGCTATTTGATAGAGAGACCTCTGCATCCGCTGTCTGATAGAGTGTCTCCTGCATCCGCTGTCTGATAGAGAGACTCCTCCTTTGCTGTGTGATAGAGTGTCTCCTGCATCTGCTATCTGATATGGAGACTTCTACATCCGCTGTCTGATAGAGTGTCTCCTGCATCCGCTGTCTGATAGAGAGACTTCTGCATCCGCTGTCTGATAGAGAGACTTCTGCATCATCTGTCTGATGGAGTGTCTCCTGCATCCGCTGTCTCCTGCATCCGCTTTCTGATAGAGTGTGTCCTGCATCCGGTGTCTGATAGTGAGACTTCTGCATCCGCTGTCTGATAGAGTGTCTCTTGCATCCGCTGTCTGATAGAGAGACTCCTGCATCCGCTGTCTCATAGAGAAACTTCTGCATCCGCTGTCCGAGAGAGACTTCTGCATCCCCAGTCTGATAAAGTGTCTCCTGCATCCGCTGTCTGATAGGAAGACTTCTGCATCCGCTGTCTGATAAATTGTCTCTTGCATCCCCTGTCTAATTGAGAGACTCTTGCATCCGCTGGCTGAGAGAGTGTCTCCTGCTTCCGCTGTCTGATAGAGTGTCTCCTGTATCCGCTGTCTGATAGAGAGACTTCTGCATCCGCTGTCTGATTGATTGTCTCCTGCATCCGCTGTCTGATAGAGAGACTTCTGCCCGCTATCTGATAGAGAGACTTCTGCATCGCTGTCTGATAGAGTGTCTCCTGCATCCGCTGTCTGATAGAGTGTCTCCTGCATCTTTTGTCTGATAGAGTGTCTCCTGCATCCACTGTCTGATAGAGAGACTTCTGCATCCGCTGTCTGATAGTGTCTTCTGCATCCATTGTCTGATAGAGAAATTCCTGCATCCGCTGTCCGCTAGAGAGACTTCAGCATCCGCTGTCTGATAGAAAGTCGTCTGCATCCACTGTCTGATAGAGTGCTACAGCATCCGCTGTCTGATAGAGAGCTTTCTGCATCGGCTGTCTGATAGAATGTCTCCTGCATCCGCTGTCTGATAGAGAGACACCTGCATCCGCTGGCTGATAGAGTGTCTCCTGCATCCGCTGTCTGATAGAGAGACTTCTGCATCCGCTGTCTGATAGAGAGACTTCTGCCTCCGCTGTCTGATAGAGTGTCTCCTGCATCCGCTGTCTCCTGCATCCGCTTTCTGATAGAGTGTCTCCTGCATCTGCTGTCTGATAGAGAGACTTCTGCATCCGCTGTCTGAAAGAGTGTCTCTTGCATTCGCTGTCTGGTAGAGAGACTCCTGCATCCGCTGTCTCATAGAGAAACTTCTGCATCGGCTGTACGAGAGAGACTTCTGCATCCCCAGTCTGATAGAGTGTCTCCTGCATCCGCTGTCTGATAGGGAGACTTCTGCATCCGCTGTCTGAAAAATTTTCTCCTGCATCCGATGTCTAATTGAGACACTCTTGCATCCGCTGGCTGAGAGAGTGTCTCCTGCATCCGCTGTCTGATAGAGTGTCTCCTGCATCCTGCTATCTGATAGAGAGACTTCTGCATGTTGTCTGATAGAGTGTCTCCTGCATCCGCTGTCTGATAGAGAGACTTCTGCATCCGCAGTCTGATAGAGTGTCTCCTGCATCCGCTGTCTGAAAGGGAGACTTCTGCATCCGCTGATAAATTGTCTCCTGCGTCCCCTGTCTAATAGACAGACTCCTGCATTCGCTGGCTGAGAGAGTGTCTCCTGCATCCGCTGTCTGATAGAGTGTCTCCTGCATCCGCTATTTGATAGAGAGACTTCTGCATCCGCTGTCTGATAGAGTGTCTCCTGCATCCGCTGTCTGATAGGGAGACTCCTGCATCTGCTGTCTGATAGAGAGACTCCTGCATCCGCTGTCTGATAGAGAGACTCCTGCATCCGTTGTCTGATAGAAAGTCTCCTGCTTCAAATGTCTGAAAGAGAGACTTCTGCATCCGCTCTCTGAAAGAGTGTCTCCTGCATCCGCTGTCTCCTGCATCCGCTTTCTGATAGAGTGTCTCCTGCATCCGTTGTCTGATAGAGAGACTTCTGCATCCGCTGTCTGATAGAGTATCTCTTGCATCCGCTGTCTGATAGAGAGACACCTGCATCCACTGTCTGATAGAGAGACTTCTGCATCCGCTATCCGAGAGGGACTTCTGCATCCGCAGTCTGATAGAGTGTCTCCTGCATCCGCTATCTGATAGAGAGACTTCTGCATCCGCTGTCTGATATAGTGTCTCCTGCATCCGCTATCTGATAGAGAGACTTCTGCATCCGCTGTCTGATATAGTGTCTCCTGCATCCGCTGTCTGATAGAGAGACTTCTGCATCCGCTGTCTGATAGAGGGACTTCTGCATCCGCTGTCTGATAGAGTGTCTCCTGCATCCGCTGTCTGATAGAGAGACTTCTACATCCGCTGTCTGATAGAGAGACTTCTACATCCGCTGTCTGATAGAGAGACTTCTGCATCCGTTGTCTGAGAGAGAGACTCCTGCACCCGCTGTCTGATAGAGTGTTTCATGCATCCGCTGTCTGATAGAGTGTCTCCTGCATCCGCCTTCTGATAGAGTGTCTCCTGCATCCACTGTCTGATAGAGAGACTCCGGCATCCGCTGTCTGATAGAGTGTCTCCTGCATCCGCTTTCTGATAGAGTTTCTAATGCATCCGCTGTCTGATAGAGA
The DNA here is from genome assembly GCA_964019695.1 of Loripinus fragilis. Lineage (NCBI taxonomy): Eukaryota > Metazoa > Mollusca > Bivalvia > Lucinida > Lucinidae > Loripinus > Loripinus fragilis. The sequence goes on along the minus strand of OZ026519.1, from coordinate 47,006,446 downwards.
GACTTCTGCATCCGCTGTCTGATAGAGTGTCTCTTGCATCCGCTAGCTGATAGAGAGACTCCTGCATCCGCTGTCTGACAGAGAGACTTCTGCATCCGCTGTCCGATAGAGAGACTTCTGCATCCGCTGTCTGATAGAGTGTCTCCTGCATCCGCTGTCTGATACGGAGACTTCTGCATCCGCTATCTGATAGAGAGACTTCTGTATCCGCTGTCTGATAGAGAGACTTCTGCATCCGCTGTCTGATTGATTGTCTCCTGCATCCGCTGTCTGAAAGAGAGACTTCTGCATCCGCTGTCTGATAGAGTGTTTTCTACACTCGCTGTCTGATAGAGTGTTTCCTGCATCCGCTCTCTGAAAGAGTGTTCCCTGCATATGCTATCTGATAGAAAGACTTCTGCATCTGCTGTCTGATAGAGTGTCTCCTGCATCCGCTGTCTGATAGAGAGACTTCTGCATCCGCTGTCCGATAGAGAGACTTCTGCATCCGCTGTCTGATAGAGTGTCTCCTGCATCCGCTGTCTGATAGGGAGACTTCTGCATCCGCTGTCTGATAAATTGTCTCCTGCATCCGCTGTCTAATAGAGATAATCCTGCATCCGCTGGCCGAGAGAATGTTTCCTGCATCGGCTGTCTGATAGAGTGTCTCCTGCATCCGCTATCTGATAGAGAGACTTCTGCATCCGCTGTCTGATAGAGTGTCTCCTGCATCCGCTGTCTGATAGAGAGACTTCTGCATCCGCTGTCTGATTGATTGTCTCCTGCATCCGCTGTCTGATAGAGAGACTTCTGCATCCGCTGTCTGATAGAGTGTTTCCTGCATCCGCTGTCTGATAGAGTGTCTCCTGCTTCCGCTATCTGATAGAGAGACTTCTGCATCCGCTGTCTGAAAGAGTGTCTCCTGCATCCGCTGTCTGATAGAGAGACTCCTCCATCTGCTGTGTGATAGAGTGTCTCCTGCATCCGCTGTCTGATATGGAGACTTCTGCATCCGCTGTCTGATAGAGTGTCTCCTGCATCCGCTGTCTGATAGAGAGACTCCTGCATCGAAAGGCTGAGAGAGTGTCTCCTGCATCTGTTGTCTGACAGAGTGTCTCCTGCATCCGCTATCTGATAGAGAGACTTCTGCATCCGCTGTCTGATAGAGAGACTCCTGCATCGTATGGCTGAGAGAGTGTCTCCTGCATCTGTTGTCTGACAGAGTGTCTACTGCATCCGCTATCTGAAAGAGAGACTTCTGCATCCGCTGTCTGATAGAGTGTCTCCTGCATCCGCTGGCTGAAATTATGTCTTCTGTATCCGCTGTCTGATAGAGAGACTTCTGCATCCGCAGTCTGAAAGATTGTCTACTGCATCCGCTGTCTGATAGAAAAATCTGTATCCGCTGTCTGATAGAGTGTCTCCTGCATCCGCTGCATCCTGCTAGTCACTCTATCAGACAGCGGATGCAGGAATCTCTCTATCAGACAGCGGATGCAGGAGACACTCTATTAGACAGCTGATGCAGGATACACTCTATCAGACAGCGGAAGCAGGAGTCTCCCTGTCCGACAGCGGGTGTAGGAGACTTTCTATCAGAAAACGGATTCAGGAGTCTTTCTATCAGACAGCGGATGCAGGAGACACTCTATCAGACAGCGGATGCAGGAGACTCCTGCATCCGTTGTCTGATAGAAAGTCTCATGCATCAAATGTCTGAAAGAGAGAGTTCTGCATCCGCTGTCTGAAAGAATGTCTCCTGCATCCGCTGTCTGATAGAGAGACTTCTGCATCCGCTGTCTGATAGAGAGACATCTGCATCCGCTTTCTGAGAAAGAGACTCCTGCATCCACTGTCTGATAGAGTGTCTCATGCATCCGCTGTCTGATAGAGTGTCTCCTGCATCCGCCTTCTGATAGAGTGTCTCCTGCATCCGCTGTCTGATAGAGAGACTCCTGCATCCGCTGGCTTATAGAGTGTCTCCTTCATCCGCTTTCTGATAGAGTGTCTCCTGCATCCGCTATCTGATAGAGAGACTTTTGCATCGGCTGTCTGATAGAGTGTCTCCTGCATCCGTTGTCTGATAGGGAGACTCCTGCATCAGCTGTGTGATAGAGAGACTTCTGCATCCGCTGTCCGATAGAGAGACTTCTGCATCCGCTGTCTGATAGAGTGTCTCCTGCATCCGCTGTCTGATAGGGAGACTTCTGCATCCGCTGTCTGATAGAGAGACTTCTGCATCCGCTGTCTGATAGAGTGAGTCCTGCATCCGCTGGCTGAGAGAGTGTCTAATGCATCCACTGTCTGATTGAGTGTCTCCTGCAACCGCTGTCTGAAAGAGAGACTTCTGCATCCGCTGTCTGATAGAGTGACACCTGCATCCGCTGTCTGATAGAGAGACTTCTGCATCCGCTGTCTGATTGATTGTCTCCTGCATCCGCTGTCTGATAGAGAGACATCTGCATCCGCTGTCTGATAGAGTGTCTCCTGCATCCGCTGTCTGATAGAGAGACTTCTGCATCCGCTGTCTGATAGAGTGTCTCCTGCATCCGCTGTCTGATAGAGAGACTCCTGCATCTGCTGTCTGATAGGTTGTCTCCTGCATCTGCTGTCTGATATGGAGACTTCTGCATCCGCTGTCTGATAGAGTGTTTCCTGCATCCTCTGTCTAATAGAGAGATTCCTGCATCCTCTGGCTGAGAGAGTGTCTCCTGCATCCGTTGTCTGATAGAGTGTCTCTGCATTTGCTATCTGATAGAGAGACTTCTGCATCCACTGTCTGATAGAGAGACTTCTGCATCCGCTGTCTGAGTGATTGTCTCCTGCATCCGCTGTCTGAAAGAGTGTTTCCTGCAACCGCTGTCTGATAGAATGTCTCCTGCATCCGCTATCTGATAGAGAGACTTCTGCATCCGCTGTCCGATAGAGTGTCTCCTGCATCCGCTGTCTGATAGAGAGACTCCTGCATCTGCTGTCTGATAGTGTGTCTCCTGCATCCGCTGTCTGATAGAGAGACTTCTGCATCCGCTGTCTGATAGAGTGAGTCCTGCATCCACTGTCTGATAGAGAGACTCCTGCATCCGCTGTCTGATAGAGTGTCTCTTGCATCCGCTGTCTGATAGAGAGACTCCTGCATCCGCTGTCTGATAGCGAGACTTCTGCATCCGCTGTCTGAAAGAGTGTCTCCTGCATCCGCTGTCTGATAGAGAGACTTCTGCATCCGCTGTCTGAGTGATTGTCTCCTGCATCCTCTGTCTGATAGAGTGTCTCCTGCATCCGATGTCTGATAGAGAGACTTCTGCATCGCTGTCTGATAGAGTGTCTCCTGCATCCGCTGTCTGATATAAAGACTGCTGCATCTTCTGTCTGATAGAGTGTCTCCTGCATCCGCTGTCTGATAGAGAGACTTCTGCATCCGCTGTCTGATAGAGTGTCTCCTGCATCCACTGTCTGATAGAGAAACTCCTGCATCCACTGTCTGATAGAGTGCTCCATCATCCGCTGTCTGATAGAGAGCTTTCTGCATCGGCTGTCTGATAGAATGTCTCCTGCATCCGCTGTCTGACAGAGAGACATCTGCATTCGCTGGCTGATAGAGTGTCTCCTGCATCCGCTGTCTGATAGAGAGACTTCTGAATCCACTGTCTGATAGAGAGACTTCTGCCTCCGCTGTCTGATAGAGTGTCTCCTGCAATCGCTGTCTCCTGCATCCGCTTTCTGATAGAGTGTCTCCTGCATCCGCTGTCTGATAGAGAGTCTTCTGCATCCGCCTTCTAATAGAGTGTCTCTTGCATTCGCTGTCTGATAGAGAGACTCCTGCATTCGCTGTCTCATAGAGAAACTTCTGCATCGGCTGTCCCAGAGAGACTTCTGCATCCCCAGTCTGATAGAGTGTCTCCTGCATCCGCTGTCTGATAGGGAGACTTCTGCATCCGCTGTCTGAAAAACTGTCTCCTGCATCCGCTGTCTAATTGAGACACTCTTGCATCCGCTGGCTGAGAAAGTGTCTCTTGCATCCGCTGTCTGATAGAGTGTCTCCTGCATCCGCTACCTGATAGAGAGACTTCTGCATCCGCTGTCTGATAGAGTGTCTCCTGCATCCGCTGTCTGATAGAGAGACTTCTGCATCCGCTGTCTGATAGAGTGTCTCCTGCATCCGCTGTCTGATAGGCCGACTTCTGCATCCGCTGATAAATTGTCTCCTGCGTCCGCTGTTTAATAGAGAGAATCTTGCATCCGCTGGCTGAGAGAGTGTCTCCTGCATCCGCTGTCTGACAGAGTGTCTCCTGCATCCGCTATTTGATAGAGAGACTTCAGCATCCGCTGTCTGATAGAGTGTCTCCTGCATCCGCTGTCTGATAGGGAGACTCCTGCATCTGCTGTCTGATAGAGAGACTCCTGCATCCGCTGTCTGATAGAGAGACTCCTGCATCCGTTGTCTGATAGAAAGTCTCCTGCTTCAAATGTCTGAGAGACTTCTGCATCCGCTGTCTGATAGAGTGTCTCCTGCATCCGCTGTCTGATAGAGAGTCTTCTGCATCCGCTGTCTGATAGAGAGACTTCTGCATCTGCTCTCTGAGACAGAGACTCCTGCATCCGCTGTATAATAGAGTGTGTCATGCATCCGCTGCCTGATAGAGTGTCTCCTGCATCTGCCTTCTGATAGAGTGTCTCCTGCATCCGCTGTCTGAGAGAGAGACTCCTGCATCCGCTGTCTGATAGAGTGTGTCATGCATCCGCTGCCTGATATAGTGTCTCCTGCATCCGCCTTCTGATAGAGTGTCTCCTGCATCCGCTGTCTGATAGAGAGACTACGGCATCCACTGGCTTATAGAGTGTCTCCTGCATCCGCTTTCTGATAGAGTGTCTCCTGCATCCGCTGTCTGATAGAGAGACTTCTGCATCCGCTGTCTCATAGAGTGTCTCTTGCATCCGCTGTCTGATAGAGAGACTCCTGCATCCGCTGTCTGATAGAGAGACTTCTGCATCCGCTATCCGATAGAGAGACTTCTGCATCCGCTGTCTGGTAGAGTGTCTCCTGCATCAGCTGTCTAATAGGGAGACTTCTGCATCCGCTGTCTGATAAATTGTCTCCTGCATCCGCTGTCTAATAGAGAGACTCCTGCATCCGCTGTCTGATAGAGTGTCTCCTGCATCCGCTATCTGATAAAGAGACTTCTGCATCCGCTGTCTGATAGAGTGTCTCCTGCATCCGCTGTCTGATAGAGAGACTCCTTCATCCGCTGTCTTATTGATTGTCCTGCATCCGCTGTCTGATAGAGAGACTTCTGCATCCGCTGTCTGATAGAGTGTCTCCTGCATCCGCTGTCTGATAGAGTGTCTCCTGCATCCGCTATTTGATAGAGAGACTCCTTCATCCGCTGTCTTATTGATTGTCCTGCATCCGCTATCTGATAGAGAGACTTCTGCATCCGCTGTCTGATAGAGTGTCTCCTGCATCCGCTGTCTGATAGAGAGACTCCTCAATCTGCTGTGTACGTAATAGAGTGTCTCCTGCATCCGCTGTCTGATATGGAGACTTCTGCATCCGCTGTCTGATAGAGTGTCTCCTGCATCCGCTGTCTGATAGAGAGACTCCTGCATCGGCTGGCTGAGAGAGTGTCTCCTGCATCCGTTGTCTGACAGAGTGTCTCCTGCATCCGCTATCTGATAGAGAGACTTCTGCATCCGCTGTCTGATAGAGAGACTTCTGCATCCGCTGCCTGAGTGATTGTCTCCTGCATCCGCTGTCTGATAGAGAAACTTTTGCATCCGCTGTCTGATAGAGTGTTTCCTGCATCCGCTGTCTGATAGAGTGTCTCCTACATCCGCTATCTGATAGAGAGACTTCTGCATCGATGTCTGATAGAGTGTCTCCTGCATCCGCTGTCTGATAGAGAGACTCCTGCATCCGCTGTCTGATAGAGAGACTTCTGCATCCGCTGTCTGATAGAAAGTCTCTTGCATCCGCTGTCTGATAGAGAGACTTCTGCATCCGCTGTCTGATAGAAAGTCTCTTGCATCCGCTGTCTGATAGAGAGACTTCTGCATCCGCTGTCTGATAGAAAGTCTCTTGCATCCGCTGTCTGGTAGATTGCTCCAGCATCCGCTGTCTGATAGAGAGCTTTCTGCATCGGCTGTCTAATAGAATGTCTCCTGCATCCGCTGTCTGATAGAGAGACTTCTGCATCGATGTCTGATAGAGTGTCTCCTGCATCCGCTGTCTGATAGAGAAACTCCTGCATCCGATGTCTGATAGAGAGACTTCTGCATCCGCTGTCTGATAGAAAGTCTCTTGCATCCGCTGTCTGGTAGATTGCTCCAGCATCCGCTGTCTGATAGAGAGCTTTCTGCATCGGCTGTCTGATAGAATGTCTCCTGCATCCGCTGGCTGATAGAGTGTCTCCTGCATCCGCTGTCTGATAGAGTGTCTCCTGCATCCGCTATTTGATAGAGAGACTTCTGCATCCGCTGTCTGATAGAGTGTCTCCTGCATCCGCTGTCTGATAGGGAGACTCCTGCATCTGCTGTCTGATAGAGAGACTCCTGCATCCGCTGTCTGATAGAGAGACTCCTGCATCCGTTGTCTGATAGAAAGTCTCCTGCTTCAAATGTCTGAGAGACTTCTGCATCCGCTGTCTGATAGAGTGTCTCCTGCATCCGCTGTCTGATAGAGAGTCTTCTGCATCCGCTGTCTGATAGAGTATCTCCTGCATCCGCTGTCTGATAGAGTGTCTCCTGCATCCGCTATTTGATAGAGAGACTTCTGCATCCGATGTCTGATAGAGTGTCTCCTGCGTCCGCTGTCTGATAGGGAGACTTCTGCATCTGCTGTCTGAGACAGTTACTCCTGCATCCGCTGTCTGATAGAGTGTGTCATGCATCCGCTGTCTGATAGAGTGTCTCCTACATCCGCTATCTGATAGAGAGACTTCTGCATCGATGTCTGATAGAGTGTCTCCTGCATCTGCTGTCTGATAGAGTGTCTCCTGCATCCGCTGTCTGATAGAGAGACTTCTGCATCGATGTCTGATAGAGTGTCTCCTGCATCCACTGTCTGATAGAGAAACTCCTGCATCCGCTGTCTGATAGAGAGACTTCTGCATCCGCTGTCTGATAGAAAGTCTCTTGCATCCGCTGTCTGGTAGATTGCTCCAGCATCCGCTGCCTGATAGAGAGCTTTCTGCATCGGCTGTCTGATAAAATGTCTCCTGCATCGGCTGTCTGATAGAGAGACACCTGCATCCGCTGGCTGATAGAGTGTCTCCTGCATCCGCTGTCTGATAGAGTGTCTCCTGCATCCGCTATTTGATAGAGAGACTTCTGCATCCGCTGTCTGATAGAGTGTCTCCTGCATCCGCTGTCTGATAGGGAGACTCCTGCATCTGCTGTCTGATAGAGAGACTCCTGCATCCGCTGTCTAATAGAGAGACTCCTGCATCCATTGTCTGATAGAAAGTCTCCTGCTTCAAATGTCTGAGAGACTTCTGCATCCGCTGTCTGATAGAGTGTCTCCTGCATCCGCTGTCTGATAGAGAGTCTTCTTCATCCGCTGTCTGATAGAGAGACTTCTGCATCCGCTGTCTGAGACAGAGACTCCTGCATCCGCTGTCTGATAGAGTGTGTCATGCATCAGCTGTCTGATAGAGTGTCTCCTGCATCTGCCTTCTGATAGAGTGTCTCCTGCATCAGCTGTCTGAGAGAGAGACTCCTGCATCCGCTGTCTGATAGAGTGTGTCATGCATCCGCTGTCTGATAGAGTGTCTCCTGCATCCGCCTTCTGATAGAATGTCTCCTGCATCCGCTGTCTGATAGAGAGACTACGGCATCCGCTGGCTTATAGAGTGTCTCCTGCATCCGCTTTCTAATAGAGTGTCTCCTGCATCCGCTGTCTGATAGAGAGACTTCTGCATCCGCTGTCTGATAGAGTGTCTCTTGCATCCGCTGTCTGATAGAGAGACTCCTGCATCTGCTGTCTGATAGAGAGACTTCTGCATCCGCTGTCCGATAGAGAGACTTCTGCATCCGCTGTCTGATAGAGTGTCTCCTGCATCCGCTGTCTGATAGGGAGACTTCTGCATCCGCTGTCTGATAAATTGTCTCCTGCATCCGCTGTCTAATAGAGAGACTCCTGCATCTGCTGGCTGAGGGAGTCTTTCCTGCATCCACTGTCTGATAGAGTGTCTCCTGCAACCGCTATTTGATAGAGAGACTTCTGCATCCGCAGTCTGATAGAGTGTCTCCTGCATCCGCTGTCTGATAGAGAGACTCCTTCATCAGCTGTCTTATTGATTGTCCTGCATCCGCTGTCTGATAGAGATCTTCTGCATCCGCTGTCTGATAGAGTGTTTCCTGCATCCGCTGTCTGATAGAGAGTCTCCTGCATCCGCTATTTGATAGAGAGACTTCTGCATCCGCTGTCTGATAGAGTGTCTCCTGCATCCGCTGTCTGATAGAGAGACTCCTCCATCTGCTGTGTGATAGAGTGTCTCCTGCATCCGCTGTCTGATATGGAGACTTCTGCATCTGCTGTCTGATAGAGTGTCTCCTGCATACGCTGTCTGATAGAGAAACTCCTGCATCGGCTGGCTGAGAGAGTGTCTCCTGCATCCGTTGTCTGACAGAGTGTCTCCTGCATCCGCTATCTGATAGAGAGACTTCTGCTTCCGCTGTCTGATAGAGAGACTTCTGCATCCGCTGCCAGAGTGATTGTCTCATGCATCCGCTGTCTGATAGAGAAACTTTTGCATCCGCTGTCTGATAGAGTGTTTCCTGCATCCGCTGTCTGTAAGAGTGTCTCCTACATCCGCTATCTGATAGAGAGACTTCTGCATCACTGTCTGATAGAGTGTCTCCTGCATCCGCTGTCTGAAAGAAAGACTCCTGCATCTGCTGTCTGATAAATTGTCTCCTGCATCCGCTTTCTGATAGAGAGACTTCTGCATCCGCTGTCTGATAGAGTGTCTCCTGCATCCACTGTCTGATAGAGAAACTCCTGCATCCGCTGTCCGATAGAGAGACTTCTGCATCCGATGTCTGATAGAAAGTCTCTTGCATCCGCTGTCTGGTAGATTGCTCCAGCATCTGCTGTCTGATAAAGTGCTTTCTGCATCAGCTGTCTGATAGAATGTCTCCTGCATCCGTTGTCTGATAGAGAGACACCTGCATCCACTGTGTGATAGAGAGACTTCTGCATCCGCTGTCTGATAGAGTGTCTCCTGCATCTGCTGTCTCCTGCATCCGCTTTCTGATAGAGTGTCTCCTGCATCCGTTGTCTGATAGAGAGACTTCTGCATCTGCATGCTGATAGAGTATCTCTTACATCCGCTGTCTGATAGAGAGACACCTGCATCCACTGTCTGATAGAGAGACTTCTGCATCCGCTGTCCGAAAGGGACTTCTGCATCTGCAGTCTGATAGAGTGTCTCCTGCATCCGCTATCTGATAGGGAGACATCTGCATCCGCTGTCTAATAGAGAGACTCCTGCATCCACTGGCTGAGAGAGTGTCTCCTGCATCCGCTGTCTGATAGAGTGTCTCCTGCATCCGCTATCTGAAAGAGAGACTTCTGCATCCGCTGTCTGATATAGTGTCTTCTGCATCCGCTGTCTGATAGAGAGACTTCTGCATCCGCTGTCTGATAGAGAGACTTCTGCATCCGCTGTCTGATAGAGTGTCTCCTGCATCCGCTGTCTGATAGAGAGACTTCTACATCCACTGTCTGATAGAGAGACTTCTGCATCCGCTGTCTGATAGAGAGACTTCTGCATCCGCTGTCTGAGAGAGAGACTTCTGCATCCGCTGTCTGATAGAGTGTGTCATGCATCCGCTGTCTGATAGAGTGTCTCCTGCATCCGCCTTCTGATAGAGTGTCTACTGCATCAGTCGTCTGATAGAGAGACTCCGGCATCTGCTGTCTGATAGAGTGTCTCCTGCAGCCGCTTTCTGATAGAGTTTCTCCTGCATCCGTTGTCTGATAGAGAGACTTCGGCATCCGCTGTCTGATAGAGTGTCTCTTGCATCCGCTGTCTGATAGAGAGACTCCTGCATCCGCTGTCTGATAGAGAGACTTCTGCATCTGCTGTCCGATAGAGAGACTTCTGCATCTGCTGTCCGATAGAAAGACTTCTGCATCTGCTGTCTGATAGAGTGTCTCCTGCATCCGCTGTCTGATAGGGAGACTTCTGCATCCGCTATCTGATAGAGAGACTTCTGCAACGGCTGTCTGATAGAGAGACTTCTGCAACCGCTGTCTGAGTGATTGTCTCCTGCATCCGCTGTCTGAAAGAGAGACTTCTGCATCCGCTGTCTGATAGAGTGTTTCCTGCACCCGCTGTCTGATAGAGTGTTTCCTGCATCCACTCTCTGAAAGAGTGTCTCCTGCATCTGCTATCTGATAGAAAGACTTCTGCATCTGCTGTCTGATAGAGTGTCTCCTGCATCCGCTGTCTGATAGAAAGACTTCTGCATCCGCTGTCCGATAGAGAGACTTCTGCATCCGCTGTCTGATAGAGTGTCTCCTGCATCCGCTGTCTAATAGGGAGACTTCTGCATCCGCCGTCTGATATACTGTCTCCTGCATTCGCTGTATAATAGAGAGAATCCTGCATCCGCTGGCTGAGAGAATGTTTCCTGCATCCGCTTTCTGATAGAGTGTCTCCTGCATCCGCTATCTGATAGAGAGACTTCTGCATCCGCTGTCTGATAGAGTGTCTCCTGCATCCGCTGTCTGATAGAGAGACTTCTGCATCCGCTGTCTGATTGATTGTCTCCTGCATCCGCTGTCTGATAGAATGACTTCTGCATCCGCTGTCTGATAGAGTGTTTCCTGCATCCGCTGTCTGATAGAGTGTCTCCTGCATCCGCTATCTGATAGAGAGACTTCTGCAACCGCTGTCTGATAGAGTGTCTCCTGCATCCGCTATCTGATAGAGAGACTCCTCCATCTGCTGTGTGATAGAGTGTCTCCTGCATCTGCTGTCTGATATGGAGACTTCTGCATCCGCTGTCTGATAGAGTGTCTCCTGCATCGGCTGTCTGATAGAGAGACTTCTGCATCGTATGGCTGAGAGAGTGTCTCTTGCATCTGTTGTCTGACAGAGTGTCTCCTGCATCCGCTATCTGATAGAGAGACTTCTGCATCCGCTGTCTGATAGAGAGACTTCTGCATCCGCTGTCTGAGTGATTATCTCCTGCATCCGCTGTCTGATAGAGAGACTTCTGCATCCGCTGTCTGATAGAGTGTTTCCTACATCGGCTGTCTGATAGAGTGTCTCCTGCATCCGCTATCTGATAGAGAGACTTCTGCATCCGCTGTCTGAAAGAGTGTCTCCTGCATCCGCTGTCTAATAGAGAGACTCCTGCATCTGCTGTCTGATAGAGTGTCTCCTGCATCCGCTGTCTGATAGAGAGACTTCTGCATCCGCTGACTGAAAGAGTGTCTCCTGCATCCACTGTCTGATAGAGAAACTCCTGCATCCGCTTTCTGATAGAGTGTCTCCTGCATCCACTGACTGATAGAGAGACTTCTGAACCCTATGTCTGATAGTGAGTCTCTTGCATCCGCTGTCTGATATAGAGACCCCTGCATCCGCTGTCTGAAAGAGAGACTTCTGCATCTGCTGTCCGAGAGAGACTTCTGCATCCGCAGTCTGATAGAGTGTCTCCTGCATCCGGCGTCTGATAGGGAGACTTCTGCATCCGCTGTCTGATAAATTGTCTCCTGCATCGGCTGTCTAATAGAGAGACTCCTGCATCCGCTGGCTGAGAGAGTATCTCCTGCATCCGCCGTCTGATAGTGTGTTTCCTACATCGGCTGTCTGATAGAGTGTCTCCTGCATCCGCTATCTGATAGAGAGACTTCTGCATCCGCTGTCTGAAAGAGTGTCTCCTGCATCCGCTGTCTAATAGAGAGACTCCTGCATCTGCTGTCTGATAGAGTGTCTCCTGCATCCGCTGTCTGATAGAGAGACTTCTGCATCCGCTGTCTGATAGAGTGTCTCCTGCATCCGCTGTCTGATAGAGAACCTTCTGCATCCGCTGTCTGTAGAGAGACTTCTGCATCCGCTGTCTAATAGAGTGTCTCCTGCATCCGCTGTCTGATAGAGAGACTTCTGCATCCGCTGTCTGAAAGAGTGTCTCCTGCATCCGCTGTCTAATAGAGAGACTCCTGCATCTGCTGTCTGATAGAGTGTCTCCTGCATCCGCTGTCTGATAGAGAGACTTCTGCATCCGCTGTCTGATAGAGTGTCTCCTGCATCCGCTGTCTGATAGAGAGACTTCTGCATCCGCTGTCTGTAGAGAGACTTCTGCATCCGCTGTCTAATAGAGTGTCTCCTGCATCCGCTGTCTGATAGAGAGAATTCTACATCCGCTGTTTGATAGAGTGTTTCCTGCATCCGCTCTCTGAAAGAGTGTCTCCTGCATCCGCTATCTGATAGAAAGTCTTCTGCATCTGCTGTCTGATAGAGTGTCTCCTGCATCCGCTGTCTGATAGAGAGACTCCTGCATCTGTTGTCTGATAGAGTGTCTCCTGCATCCGCTGTCTGATAGAGAGACCTCTGCATCCGCTGTCTGATAGAGTGTCTCCTGCATCCACTGTCTGATAGAGAGACTCCTGCATCCGCTGTCCAATAGAGAGACTTCTGCATCCGCTGTCTGATAGAGTGTCTCCTGCATCCGCTGTTTGATAGAGTGTCTCCTGCATCTGCTGTCTTATAGCGAGACTTCTGCATCCGCTGTCTGATAGAGTGTCTCCTGCATTCGCTGTCTGATAGAGAGACTTCTGCATCCGCTGTCTGATAGAGTGCCTACTGCATCCGCTGTCGGGTAGAGAGAGAGACTTCTGCACCGCTGTCTGATAGAGAGACTTCTGCATCCGCTGTCTGAGTGATTGTCTCCTGCATCCGCTGTCTGATAGAGAGACTTCTGCATCTGCTGGCTGAGAGAGTGTTTCCTACATCCGCTGTCTGAAAGAGTGTCTCCTGCATCCGCTGTCTGATAGAGAGACTCCTGCATCTGCTGTCTGATAGAGTGTCTCCTGCATCCGCTGTCTTATAGAGACACTTCTGCATCCGCTGTCTGAAAGAGTGTCTCCTGCATCCACTGTCTGATAGAGAAACTCCTGCATCCACTTTCTGATAGAGTGTCTCCTGCATCCACTGTCTGATAGAGAGACTTCTGAACCCTATGTCTGATAGAGAGTCTCTTGCATCCGCTGTCTGATATAGAGACCCCTGCATCCGCTGTCTGAAAGAGAGACTTCTGCATCTGCTGTCCGAGAGAGACTTCTGCATCCGCAGTCTAATAGAGTGTCTCATGCATCCGGCGTCTAATAGGGAGACTTCTGCATCCGCTGTCTTATAAATTGTCTCCTGCATCCGCTGTCTAATAGAGAGACTCCTGCATCCACTGGCTGAGAGAGTGTCTCCTGCATCCGCTGTCTGATAGAGTGTCTCCTGCATCCGCTATCTGATAGAGAGACTTCTGCATCCGCTGTCTGATAGAGTGTCTCCTGCATCCGCTGTCTGATAGAGAGACTTCGGCATCCGCTGTCTGATAGAGAGACTTCTGCATCCGCTGTCTGATAGAGTGTCTCCTGCATCCGCTGTCTGATAGAGAGACTTCTACATCCGCTGTCTGATAGAGTGTTTCCTGCATCCGCTCTCCGAAAGAGTGTCTCCTGCATCCGCTATCTGATAGAAAGTCTTCTGCATCCGCTGTCTGATAGAGAGACTCCTGCATCTGCTGTCTGATAGAGTGTCTCCTGCATCCACTGTCTGGTAGAGAGACCTCTGCATCCGCTGTCTGATAGAGTGTCTCCTGCATCCACTGTCTGATAGAGAGATTCCTGCATCCGCTGTCCAATAGAGAGACTTCTGCATCCGCTGTCTGATAGAGTGTCTCCTGCATCCGCTGTCTGATAGAGTGTCTCCTGCATCTGCTGTCTTATAGCGAGACTTCTGCATCCGCTGTCTGATAGAGTGCCTACTGCATCAGCTGTCTGATAGACAGACTTCTGCACCGCAGTCTGATAGAGAGACTTCTGCATCCGCTGTCTGAGTGATTGTCTCCTGCATCCGCTGTCTGATAGAGAGACTTCTGCATCCGCTGTCTGATAGAGTGTTTCCTACATCCGCTGTCTGATAGAGTGTCTCCTGCATCCGCTATCTGATAAAGAGACTTCTGCATCGGCTGTCTGAAAGAGTGTCTCCTGCATCCGATGTCTGATAGAGAGAATCCTGCATCTGCTGTCTGATTGAGTGTCTCCTGCATCCGCTGTCTGATAGAGAGACTTCTGCATCCGCTGTCTGATAGAGTGTCTCCTGCATCCACTGTCTGATAGAGAAACTCCTGCATCCGCTTTCTGATAGAGTGTCTCCTGCATCCACTGTTTGATAGAGAGACTTCTGCACCCTATGTCTGATAGAGAGTCTCTTGCATCCGCTGTCTGATAGAGACTCCTGCATCCGCTGTCTGATAGAGAGACTTCTGCATCTGCTGTCCGAGAGAGACTTCTGCATCCGCTCTCTGATAGAGACACTTCTGCATCCGCTGTCTGATAGAGTGTCTCCTGCATCCGCTGTCTGATAGAGAGACTTCTATATCCGCTGTCTGAGAGAGTGTTTCCTGCATCCGCTCTCTAAAAGAGTGTCTCCTGCATCCGCTATCTGATAGAAAGTCTTCTGAATCTGCTGTCTGATAGTGTCTCCTGCATCCGCTGTCTTTTAGAGAGACTCCTGCATCTGCTGTCTGATAGAGTGTCTCCTGCATCCGCTGTCTGATAGAGAGACTTCTGCATCCGCTGTCTGATAGAGAGACTTCTGCATCCGCTGTCTGAGACAGAGACTCCTGCATCCGCTGTCTGATAGAGTGTGTCATGCATCCGCTGTCATATAGAGTGTCTCCTGCATCCGCCTTCTGATAGAGTGTCTCCTGCATCCGCTGTCTGAGAGAGAGAATCCTGCATCCGCTGTCTTATAGAGAGACTCCTGCATCCGTTGTCTGTTAGAAAGACTCCTTCTTCAAATGTCTGAAAGAGAGACTTCTGCATCCGCTGTCTGATAGAGTGTCTCCTGCATCCGCTGTCTGATAGAGAGACTTCTGCATCCGCTGTCTGATAGAGAGATTTCTGCATCCGCTGTCTGAGACAGAGACTCCTGCATCCGCTGTCTGATAGAGTGTGCCATGCATCCGCTGTCTGATAGAGTGTCTCCTGCATCCGCCTTCTAATAGAGTGTCTCCTGCATCCGCTGTCTGAGAGAGAGACTCCTGCATCCGCTGTCTGATAGAGTGTGTCATGCTTCCGCTGTCTGATAGAGTGTCTCCTGCATCCGCCTTCTGATAGAGTGTCACCTGCATCAGCTGTCTGATAGAGAGACTACGGCATCCGCTGGCTTATAGAGTGTCTCCTGCATCCGCTTTCTGATAGAGTGTCTCTTGCATCCGCTGTCTGATAGAGAGACTCCTGCATCCGCTGTCTGATAGAGAGACTTCTGCATCCGCTGTCTGATAGAGAGACTTCTGCATCCGCTGTCTGATAGAGTGTCTCCTGCATCCGCTGTCTGAAAGGGAGACTTCTGCATCCGCTGTCTGATAAATTCTCTCCTGCATCCGCTGTCTTATAGAGAGACTCCTGCATTCGCTGGCTGAGAGAGTCTTTCCTGCAACTACTGTCTGATAGAGTGTCTCATGCATCCGCTATCTGATAGAGAGACTTCTGCATCCGCTGTCTGATAGAGTGTCTCCTGCATCCGCTATCTGATAGAGAGACTTCTGCATCCGCTGTCCGATAGAGTGTCTCCTGCATCCGCTGTCTGATAGAGAGACTTCTGCATCCGCTGTCTGATAGAGTGTCTCCTGCATCCGCTGTCTGATAGGGAGATTTCTGCATCCGCTGATAAATTGTCTCCTGCGTTCGCTGTCTAATAGAGAGACTCTTGCATCCGCTGGCTGAGAGAGTGTCTCATGCATTTGCTGTCTGATAGAGTGTCTCCTGCATCCGCTATTTGATAGAGAGACTTCTGCATCCGCTGTCTGATAGAGTGTCTCCTGCATCCGCTGTCCGATAGGGAGACTCCTGCATCTGCTGTCTGATAGAGAGACTCCTGCATCCGCTGTCTGATAGAGAGACCTCTGCATCCGTTGTCTGATAGAAAGTCTCCTGCTTCAAATGTCTAAGAGACTTCTGCATCCGCTGTCTGATAGAGTGTCTCCTGCATCCGCTGTCTGATAGAGAGACTTCTGCATCCGCTGTCTGATAGAGAGACTTCTGCTTCCGCTGTCTGAGACAGAGACTCCTGCATCCGCTGTCTGATAGAGTGTGTCATGCATCCGCTGTCTGATAGAGTGTCTCCTGCATCGGCCTTCTGATAGAATGTCTCCTGCATCCGCTGTCTGAGAGAGAGACTCCTGCATCCGCTGTCTGCTAGAGTGTGTCATGCATCCGCCTTCTGATAGAGTGTCTCCTTCATCCGCTGTATGATAGAGAGACTACGGCATCCGCTGGCTTATAGAGTGTCTCCTACATCGGCTTTCTGATAGAGTGTCTCCTGCATCCGCTGTCTGATAGAGAGACTTCTGCATCCGCTGTCTGATAGAGAGATTTCTGCATCCGCTGTCTGAGACAGAGACTCCTGCATCCGCTGTCTGATAGAGAGACTCCTGCATCCGCTGTCTGATAGAGAGACTTCTGCATCCGCTGTCCGATAGAGAGACTTCTGCATCCGCTGTCTGATAGAGTGTCTCCTGCATCTGCTGTCTGATAGGGACACTTCTGCATCCGCTGTCTGATAAATTGTCTCCTGCATCCGCTGTCTAATAGAGAGACTCCTGCATCCGCTGGCTGAGAGAGTCTTTCCTGCATCCGCTGTCTGATAGAGTGTCTCCTGCATCCGCTGTCTGATAGAGAGACTCCTTCATCCGCTGTCTTATTGATTGTCCTGCATCCGCTGTCTGATAGAGAGACTTCTGCATCCGCTGTCTGATAGAGTGTTTCCTGCATCCGCTATCTGATAGAGAGACTTCTGCATCCGCTGTCTGATAGAGTGTCTCCTGCATCCGCTGTCTGATAGAGAGACTCCTCCATATGCTGTGTGATAGAGTGTCTCCTGCATCCGCTGTCTGATATGGAGACTCTGCATACGCTGTCTGATAGAGTGTCTCCTGCATCCGCTGTCTGATAGAGAGACTCCTGCATCGGCTGGCTGAGAGAGTGTCTCCTGCATCCGTTGTCTGACAGAGTGTCTCCTGCATCCGCTATCTGATAGAGAGACTTCTGCATCCGCTGTCTGATAGAGAGACTTCTGCATCCGCTGCCTGAGTGATTGTCTCCTGCATCCGCTATCTGATAGAGAGACTTTTGCATCCGCTGTCTGTTAGAGTGTTTCCTGCATCCGCTGTCTGATAGAGTGTCTCCTACATCCGCTATCTGAAAAAAGAGACTTCTGCATCGCTGTCTGATAGAGTGTCTCCTGCATCCGCTGTCTGATAGAGAGACTCCTGCATCTGCTGTCTGATAGAGTGTCTCCTGCATCCGCTGTCTGATAGAGAGACTTCTGCATCCGCTGTCTGATAGAGTGTCTCCTGCATCCACTGTCTGATAGAGAGACTTCTGCATCCACTGTCTGATAGAGAGACTTCTGCATCCGCTCTCTGAGACAGAGACTCCTGCATCCGCTGTCTGATAGAGTGTGTCATGCATCCGCTGTCTGATAGAGTGTCTCCTGCATCCGCCTTCTGATAGAGTGTCTCCTGCATCCGTTGTCTGAGAGAGAGACTCCTGCATCCGCTGTCTGATAGAGAGACTCCTGCATCCGCTGGCTGATAGAGTGCCTCCTGCATCCGCTGTCTGAAAGAGAGACACCTGCATCCGCTGGCTGATAGAGTGTCTCCTGCATCGGCCTTCTGATAGAGTGTCTCCTGCATCCGCTGTCTGATAGAGAGACTCCGGCATCCGCTGTCTGATAGAGTGTCTCCTGCATCCGCTGTCTGAGACAGAGACTCCTGCATCCGCTGTCTGATTGAGTGTGTCATGCATCCGCTGTCTGATAGAGTGTCTCCTGCATCCGCCTTCTGATAGAGTGTCTCCTGCATCCGCTGTCTGAGAGAGAGACTCCTGCATCCGCTGTCTGATAGAGAGACTCCTGCATCCGTTGTCTGATAAAAAGGCTCCTGCTTCAAATGTCTGAAAGAGAGACTTCTGCATACGCTGTCTGATAGAGTGTCTCCTGCATCCGCTGTCTGATAGAGAGACTTCTGCATCCGCTGTCTGATAGAGAGATTTATGCATCCGCTGTCTGAGACAGAGATTCCTGCATCCGCTGTCTGATAGAGTGTGTCATGCATCCGCTGTCTGATAGAGTGTCTCCTGCATCCGCCTTCTGATAAAGTGTCTCCTGCATCCGCTGTCTGAGAGAGAGACTCCTGCATCCGCTGTCTGATAGAGTGTGTCATGCATCCGCTGTCTGATAGAGTGTCTCCTGCATCCGCCTTCTGATAGAGTGTCTCCTGCATCCGCTGTCTGATAGAGAGACTACGGCATCCGCTGGCTTAAAGAGTGTCTCCCGCATCCGCTTTCTGATAGAGTTTCTCCTGCATCCGCTGTCTGATAGAGAGACCTCTGCATCCGCTCTCTGAAAGTGTCTCTTGCATCCGCTGTCTGATAGAGAGACTCCTGCAACTGCTGTCTGATAGAGTGTCTCCTGCATCCGCTGTCTGATAGAGAGACTCCTGCAACTGCTGTCTGATAGAGTGTCTCCTGCATCCGCTGTCTGATAGAGAGACTTCTGCATCCGCTGTCTGATAGAGTGTCTCCTGCATCCACTGTCTGATAGAGAAACTCCTGCATCCACTGTCCGATAGATAGACTTCTGCATCCACTGTCTGATAGAAAGTCTCTTGCATCCGCTGTCTGGTAGATTGCTCCAGCATCCGCTGTCTGATAGAGAGCTTTCTGCATCGGCTGTCTGATAGAATGTCTCCTGCATCCACTGTCTGATAGAGTGTGTCATGCATCCGCTGTCTGATAGAGTGTCTCCTGCATCCGCCTTCTGATAGAGTGTCTCCTGCATCCGCTGTCTGATAGAGAGACTCCGGCATCCGCTGTCTGATTGAGTGTCTCCTGCATCCTCTTTCTGATAGAGTTTCTCCTGCATCCGCTGTCTGATAGAGAGACTTCTGCATCCGCTGTCTGATAGAGTGTCTCCTGCATCCGCTGTCTGGTATGGAGACTTCTGCATCCGCTGCCTGATAGAGTGTTTATTGCATCCGCTGTCTGATAGAGTGTCTCCTGCATCCGCTATCTGATAGAGAGCCTTCTGCATCCGCTCTCTGATAGAGTGTCTCCTGCATCCGCTATCTGATAGAGAGAATCCTCCATCTGCTGTGTGATAGAGTGTCTCCTGCATCCGCTGTCTGATATGGAGACTTCTGCATCCGCTGTCTGATAGAGTGCCTACTGCATCAGCTGTCTGATAGAGATACTTCTGCACCGCAGTCTGATAGAGAGACTTCTGCATCCGCTGTCAGAGTGATTGTCTCCTGCATCCGCTGTCTGATAGAGAGACTTCTGCATCCGCTGTCTGATAGAGTGTTTCCTACATCCGCTGTCTGATAGAGTGTCTCCTGCATCCGCTATCTGATAAAGAGACTTCTGCATCGGCTGTCTGAAAGAGTGTCTCTTGCATCCGCTGTCTGATAGACTCCTGCATCAGCTGTCTGATAGAGAGACTTCTGCATCCGCTGTCCGATAGAGAGACTTCTGCATCCGCTGTCTGATAGAGTGTGTCCTGCATCCGCTGTCTGATAGAGAGACTTCTGCATCCGCTGTCTGATAGAGTGTCTCCTGCATCCACTATCTGATAGAGAGAATCCTCCATCTGCTGTGTGATAGAGTGTCTCCTGCATCCGCTGTCTGATATGGAGACTTCTGCATCCGCTGTCTGATAGAGTGTCTCCTGCATCCGCTGTCTGATATGGAGACTTCTGCATCCGCTGCCTGATAGAGTGGTTATTGCATCCGCTGTCTGATAGAGTGTCTCCTGCATCCGCTATCTGATAGAGAGCCTTCTGCATCTGCTCTCTGATAGAGTGTCTCCTGCATCCGCTATCTGATAGAGAGACTCTTCCCTCTGCTGTGTGATTGAGTGTCTCCTGCATCCGCTGTCTGATAGAGAGACTCCTGCATCGTAAGGCTGAGAGTGTCTCCTGCATCTGTTGTCTGACAGAGTGTCTCCTGCATCCGCTATCTGATAGAGAGACTTCTGCATCCGCTGTCTGATAGAGAGACTTCTGCATTCGCTGTCTGAGTGATTGTCTCCTGCATCCGCTGTCTGATAGAGAGACTTCTGCATCCGCTGTCTGATAGAGTGTTTCCTACATCCGCTGTCTGATAGAGTGTCTACGGCATCCGCTATCTGATAGAGAGACTTCTGCATCCGCTATCTGATAGAGAGACTTCTGCATCCGCTGTCTGAAAGAGTGTCTCCTGCATCCGCTGTCTGATAGAGAGACTCCTGCATCTGCTGTCTGATAGAGTGTCTCCTGCATCCGCTGTCTGATAGAGAGACTTCTGCATCCGCTGTCTGAAAGAGTGTCTCCTGCATCCACTGTCTGATAGAGAAACTCCTGCATCCGCTTTCTGATAGAGTGTCTCCTGCATCCACTGTCTGATAGAGAGACTTCTGCACCCTACCTCTGATAGAGAGTCACTTGCATCCGCTGTCTGATATAGAGACTCCTGCATCCGCTGTCTGAAAGAGAGACTTCTGCATCTGCTGTCCGAGAGAGACTTCTGCATCCGCAGTCTGATAGAGTGTCTCCTGCATCCGGCGTCTGATAGGGAGACTTCTGCATCCGCTGTCTGATAAATTGTCTCCTGCATCCGCTGTCTAATACGGAGACTCCTGCATCCGCTGGCTGAGAGAGTATCTCCTGCATCCGCCGTCTGATAGAGTGTCTCCTGCATCCGCTATCTGATAGAGAGACTTCTGCATCTTTTGTCTGATAGAGTGTCTCCTGCATCTGCTGTCTGAAAGAGAGACTTCTGCATCCGCTGTCTGATAGAGAGACTTCTGCATCCGCTGTCTGATAGAGTGTCTCCTGCATCCGCTGTCTGATAGAGAGACTTCTACATCCGCTGTCTGATAGAGAGTTTCCTGCATCCGCTCTCTGAAAGAGTGTCTCCTGCATCCGCTATCTGATAGAAAGTCTTCTGCATCTGCTGTCTGATAGAGTGTCTCCTGCATCTGCTGTCTGATAGAGAGACTCCTGCATCTGCTGTCTGATAGAGTGTCTCCTGCATCCGCTGTCTGATAGAGAGACCTCTGCATCCGCTGTCTGATAGTGTGTCTCCTGCATCCACTGTCTGATAGAGAGACTCCTGCATCCGGCGTCTGATAGGGAGACTTCTGCATCCGCTGTCTGATAGAGTGTCTCCTGCATCCGCTGTCTGATAGAGTGTCTCCTGCATCTGCTGTCTTATAGCGAGACTTCTGCATCCGCTGTCTGATAGAGTGTCTCCTGCATTCGCTGTCTGATAGAGAGACTTCTGCATCCGCTGTCTGATAGAGTGTCTACTGCATCCGCTGTCTGATAAAGAGACTTCTGCACCGCTGTCTGATAGGGAGACTTCTGCATCCGCTGTCTGAGTGATTGTCTCCTGCATCCGCTGTCTGATAGAGATACTTCTGCATCCGCTGTCTGATAGAGTGTTTCCTACATCCACTGTCTGATAGAGTGTCTCCTGCATCCGCTATCTGATAGAGAGACTTCTGCATCGGCTGTCTGAAAGAGTGTCTCCTGCATCCGATGTCTGATAGAGAGAATCCTGCATCTGCTGTCTGATAGAGTGTCTCCTGCATCCGCTGTCTGATAGAGAGACTTCTGCATCCGCTGTCTGATAGAGTGTCTTCTGCATCCACTGTCTGATAGTGAAACTCCTGCATCCGCTTTCTGATAGAGTGTCTCCTGCATCCACTGTCTGATAGAGAGACTTCTGCACCCTATGTCTGATAGAGAGTCTCTTGCATCCGCTTTCTGATAGAGAGACTCCTGCATCCGCTGTCTGATAGAGAGACTTCTGCATCTGCTTTCCGAGAGAGACTTCTGCATCCGCAGTCTGATAGAGTGTCTCCTGCATCCGGCGTCTGATAGGGAGACTTCTGCATCCGCTGTCTGATAAATTGTCTCCTGCATCCGCTGTCTAATAGAGAGACTCCTGCATCCGCTGGCTGAGAGAGTGTCTCCTGCATCCGCCGTCTGATAGAGTCTCTCCTGCATCCGCTATCTGATAGAGAGACTTCTGCATCCGCTGTCCGATAGAGTGTCTCCTGCATCCGCTGTCTGATAGAGAGACTTCTGCATCCGCTCTCTGATGGAGAGACTTCTGCATCCGCTGTCTGATAGAGTGTCTCCTGCATCCGCTGTCTGATAGAGAGACTTCTACATCCGCTGTCTGATAGAGTGTTTCCTGCATAAGCTCTCTGAAAGAGTGTCTCCTGCATCCACTATCTGATAGAAAAGCTTCTGCATCTGCTGTCTGATAATGTCTCCTGCATCCGCTGTCTGATAGAGAGACTCCTGCATCTTCTGTCTGATAGAGTGTCTGCTGCATCCACTGTCTGATAGAGAGACTTCTGCATCCACTGTCTGATAGAGAGACTTCTGCATCCGCTCTCTGAGACAGAGACTCCTGCATCCGCTGTCTGATAGAGTGTGTCATGCATCCGCTGTCTGATAGAGTGTCTCCTGCATCCGCCTTCTGATAGAGTGTCTCCTGCATCCGCTGTCTGAGAGAGAGACTCCTGCATCCGCTGTCTGATAGAGAGACTCCTGCATCCGCTGGCTGATAGAGTGCCTCCTGCATCCGCTGTCTGAAAGAGAGACACCTGCATCCGCTGGCTGATAGAGTGTCTCCTGCATCGGCCTTCTGATAGAGTGTCTCCTGCATCCGCTGTCTGATAGAGAGACTCCGGCATCCGCTGTCTGATAGAGTGTCTCCTGCATCCGCTGTCTGAGACAGAGACTCCTGCATCCGCTGTCTGATTGAGTGTGTCATGCATCCGCTGTCTGATAGAGTGTCTCCTGCATCCGCCTTCTGATAGAGTGTCTCCTGCATCCGCTGTCTGAGAGAGAGACTCCTGCATCCGCTGTCTGATAGAGAGACTCCTGCATCCGTTGTCTGATAAAAAGGCTCCTGCTTCAAATGTCTGAAAGAGAGACTTCTGCATACGCTGTCTGATAGAGTGTCTCCTGCATCCGCTGTCTGATAGAGAGACTTCTGCATCCGCTGTCTGATAGAGAGATTTATGCATCCGCTGTCTGAGACAGAGATTCCTGCATCCGCTGTCTGATAGAGTGTGTCATGCATCCGCTGTCTGATAGAGTGTCTCCTGCATCCGCCTTCTGATAAAGTGTCTCCTGCATCCGCTGTCTGAGAGAGAGACTCCTGCATCCGCTGTCTGATAGAGTGTGTCATGCATCCGCTGTCTGATAGAGTGTCTCCTGCATCCGCCTTCTGATAGAGTGTCTCCTGCATCCGCTGTCTGATAGAGAGACTACGGCATCGGCTGGCTTAAAGAGTGTCTCCCGCATCCGCTTTCTGATAGAGTTTCTCCTGCATCCGCTGTCTGATAGAGAGACCTCTGCATCCGCTCTCTGATAGTGTCTCTTGCATCCGCTGTCTGATAGAGAGACTCCTGCATCCGCTGTCTGATAGAGTGTTTCCTACATCCGCTGTCTGATAGAGTGTCTCCTGCATCCGCTATCTGATAAAGAGACTTCTGCATCAGCTGTCTGAAAGAGTGTCTCTTGCATCCGCTGTCTGATAGACTCCTGCATCCGCTGCCTGATAGAGTGTTTATTGCATCCGCTGTCTGATAGAGTATCTCCTGCATCCGCTATCTGATAGAGAGCCTTCTGCATCCGCTCTCTGATAGAGTGTCTCCTGCATCCGCTATCTGATAGAGAGAATCCTCCATCTGCTGTGTGATAGAGTGTCTCCTGCATCCGCTGTCTGATATGGAGACTTCTGCATCCGCTGTCTGATAGAGTGCCTACTGCATCAGCTGTCTGATAGAGATACTTCTGCACCGCAGTCTGATAGAGAGACTTCTGCATCCGCTGTCAGAGTGATTGTCTCCTGCATCCGCTGTCTGATAGAGAGACTTCTGCATCCGCTGTCTGATAGAGTGTTTCCTACATCCGCTGTCTGATAGAGTGTCTCCTGCATCCGCTATCTGATAAAGAGACTTCTGCATCGGCTGTCTGAAAGAGTGTCTCTTGCATCCGCTGTCTGATAGACTCCTGCATCCGCTGTCTGATAGAGAGACTTCTGCATCCGCTGTCCGATAGAGAGACTTCTGCATCCGCTGTCTGATAGAGTGTCTCCTGCATCCGCTGTCTGATAGAGAGACTTCTGCATCCGCTGTCTGATAGAGTGTCTCCTGCATCCACTATCTGATAGAGAGAATCCTCCATCTGCTGTGTGATAGAGTGTCTCCTGCATCCGCTGTCTGATATGGAGACTTCTGCATCCGCTGTCTGATAGAGTGTCTCCTGCATCCGCTGTCTGATATGGAGACTTCTGCATCCGCTGCCTGATAGAGTGTTTATTGCATCCGCTGTCTGATAGAGTGTCTCCTGCATCCGCTATCTGATAGAGAGCCTTCTGCATCCGCTCTCTGATAGAGTGTCTCCTGCATCCGCTATCTGATAGAGAGACTCTTCCCTCTGCTGTGTGATTGAGTGTCTCCTGCATCCGCTGTCTGATAGAGAGACTCCTGCATCGTAAGGCTGAGAGTGTCTCCTGCATCTGTTGTCTGACAGAGTGTCTCCTGCATCCGCTATCTGATAGAGAGACTTCTGCATCCGCTGTCTGATAGAGAGACTTCTTCATTCGCTGTCTGAGTGATTGTCTCCTGCATCCGCTGTCTGATAGAGAGACTTCTGCATCCGCTGTCTGATAGAGTGTTTCCTACATCCGCTGTCTGATAGAGTGTCTCCGGCATCCGCTATCTGATAGAGAGACTTCTGCATCCGCTATCTGATAGAGAGACTTCTGCATCCGCTGTCTGAAAGAGTGTCTCCTGCATCCGCTGTCTGATAGAGAGACTCCTGCATCTGCTGTCTGATAGAGTGTCTCCTGCATCCGCTGTCTGATAGAGAGACTTCTGCATCCGCTGTCTGAAAGAGTGTCTCCTGCATCCACTGTCTGATAGAGAAACTCCTGCATCCGCTTTCTGATAGAGTGTCTCCTGCATCCACTGTCTGATAGAGAGACTTCTGCACCCTACGTCTGATAGAGAGTCTCTTGCATCCGCTGTCTGATATAGAGACTCCTGCATCCGCTGTCTGAAAGAGAGACTTCTGCATCTGCTGTCCGAGAGAGACTTCTGCATCCGCAGTCTGATAGAGTGTCTCCTGCATCCGCTGTCTAATAGGGAGACTTCTGCATCCGCTGTCTGATAAATTGTCTCCTGCATCCGCTGTCTAATACGGAGACTCCTGCATCCGCTGGCTGAGAGAGTATCTCCTGCATCCGCCGTCTGATAGAGTGTCTCCTGCATCCGCTATCTGATAGAGAGACTTCTGCATCTTTTGTCTGATAGAGTGTCTCCTGCATCTGCTGTCTGAAAGAGAGACTTCTGCATCCGCTGTCTGATAGAGAGACTTCTGCATCCGCTGTCTGATAGAGTGTCTCCTGCATCCGCTGTCTGATAGAGAGACTTCTACATCCGCTGTCTGATAGAGTGTTTCCTGCATCCGCTCTCTGAAAGAGTGTCTCCTGCATCCGCTATCTGATAGAAAGTCTTCTGCATCTGCTGTCTGATAGAGTGTCTCCTGCATCTGCTGTCTGATAGAGAGACTCCTGCATCTGCTGTCTGATAGAGTGTCTCCTGCATCCGCTGTCTGATAGAGAGACCTCTGCATCCGCTGTCTGATAGTGTGTCTCCTGCATCCACTGTCTGATAGAGAGACTCCTGCATCCGCTGTCCAATAGAGAGACTTCTGCATCCGCTGTCTGATAGAGTGTCTCCTGCATCGGCTGTCTGATAGAGTGTCTCCTGCATCTGCTGTCTTATAGCGAGACTTCTGCATCCGCTGTCTGATAGAGTGTCTCCTGCATTCGCTGTCTGATAGAGAGACTTCTGCATCCGCTGTCTGATAGAGTGTCTACTGCATCCGCTGTCTGATAAAGAGACTTCTGCACCGCTGTCTGATAGGGAGACTTCTGCATCCGCTGTCTGAGTGATTGTCTCCTGCATCCGCTGTCTGATAGAGATACTTCTGCATCCGCTGTCTGATAG
Source organism: Loripinus fragilis (assembly GCA_964019695.1). Taxonomy (NCBI): domain Eukaryota; kingdom Metazoa; phylum Mollusca; class Bivalvia; order Lucinida; family Lucinidae; genus Loripinus; species Loripinus fragilis. The sequence continues at coordinate 46,980,161 of OZ026519.1, read as the reverse complement.
AGTGTTTCCTACATCCACTGTCTGATAGAGTGTCTCCTGCATCCGCTATCTGATAGAGAGACTTCTGCATCGGCTGTCTGATAGAGTGTCTCCTGCATCCGCTGTCTGATAGAGAGACTTCTGCATCCGCTGTCTGATAGAGTGTCTTCTGCATCCACTGTCTGATAGTGAAACTCCTGCATCCGCTTTCTGATAGAGTGTCTCCTGCATCCACTGTCTGATAGAGAGACTTCTGCACCCTATGTCTGATAGAGAGTCTCTTGCATCCGCTTTCTGATAGAGAGACTCCTGCATCCGCTGTCTGATAGAGAGACTTCTGCATCTGCTTTCCGAGAGAGACTTCTGCATCCGCAGTCTGATAGAGTGTCTCCTGCATCCGGCGTCTGATAGGGAGACTTCTGCATCCGCTGTCTGATAAATTGTCTCCTGCATCCGCTGTCTAATAGAGAGACTCCTGCATCCGCTGGCTGAGAGAGTGTCTCCTGCATCCGCCGTCTGATAGAGTCTCTCCTGCATCCGCTATCTGATAGAGAGACTTCTGCATCCGCTGTCCGATAGAGTGTCTCCTGCATCCGCTGTCTGATAGAGAGACATCTGCATCCGCTCTCTGATGGAGAGACTTCTGCATCCGCTGTCTGATAGAGTGTCTCCTGCATCCGCTGTCTGATAGAGAGACTTCTACATCCGCTGTCTGATAGAGTGTTTCCTGCATAAGCTCTCTGAAAGAGTGTCTCCTGCATCCACTATCTGATAGAAAAGCTTCTGCATCTGCTGTCTGATAATGTCTCCTGCATCCGCTGTCTGATAGAGAGACTCCTGCATCTTCTGTCTGATAGAGTGTCTGCTGCATCCACTGTCTGATAGAGAGACTTCTGCATCCACTGTCTGATAGAGAGACTTCTGCATCCGCTCTCTGAGACAGAGACTCCTGCATCCGCTGTCTGATAGAGTGTGTCATGCATCCGCTGTCTGATAGAGTGTCTCCTGCATCCGCCTTCTGATAGAGTGTCTCCTGCATCCGCTGTCTGAGAGAGAGACTCCTGCATCCGCTGTCTGATAGAGAGACTCCTGCATCCGCTGGCTGATAGAGTGCCTCCTGCATCCGCTGTCTGAAAGAGAGACACCTGCATCCGCTGGCTGATAGAGTGTCTCCTGCATCGGCCTTCTGATAGAGTGTCTCCTGCATCCGCTGTCTGATAGAGAGACTCCGGCATCCGCTGTCTGATAGAGTGTCTCCTGCATCCGCTGTCTGAGACAGAGACTCCTGCATCCGCTGTCTGATTGAGTGTGTCATGCATCCGCTGTCTGATAGAGTGTCTCCTGCATCCGCCTTCTGATAGAGTGTCTCCTGCATCCGCTGTCTGAGAGAGAGACTCCTGCATCCGCTGTCTGATAGAGAGACTCCTGCATCCGTTGTCTGATAAAAAGGCTCCTGCTTCAAATGTCTGAAAGAGAGACTTCTGCATACGCTGTCTGATAGAGTGTCTCCTGCATCCGCTGTCTGATAGAGACACTTCTGCATCCGCTGTCTGATAGAGAGATTTATGCATCCGCTGTCTAAGACAGAGATTCCTGCATCCGCTGTCTGATAGAGTGTGTCATGCATCCGCTGTCTGATAGAGTGTCTCCTGCATCCGCCTTCTGATAAAGTGTCTCCTGCATCCGCTGTCTGAGAGAGAGACTCCTGCATCCGCTGTCTGATAGAGTGTGTCATGCATCCGCTGTCTGATAGAGTGTCTCCTGCATCCGCCTTCTGATAGAGTGTCTCCTGCATCCGCTGTCTGATAGAGAGACTACGGCATCCGCTGGCTTAAAGAGTGTCTCCCGCATCCGCTTTCTGATAGAGTTTCTCCTGCATCCGCTGTCTGATAGAGAGACCTCTGCATCCGCTCTCTGATAGTGTCTCTTGCATCCGCTGTCTGATAGAGAGACTCCTGCATCCGCTGTCTGATAGAGTGTTTCCTACATCCGCTGTCTGATAGAGTGTCTCCTGCATCCGCTATCTGATAAAGAGACTTCTGCATCGGCTGTCTGAAAGAGTGTCTCTTGCATCCGCTGTCTGATAGACTCCTGCATCCGCTGTCTGATAGAGAGACTTCTGCATCCGCTGTCCGATAGAGAGACTTCTGCATCCGCTGTCTGATAGAGTGTCTCCTGCATCCGCTGTCTGATAGAGAGACTTCTGCATCCGCTGTCTGATAGAGTGTTTCCTACATCCGCTGTCTGATAGAGTGTCTCCTGCATCCGCTATCTGATAAAGAGACTTCTGCATCGGCTGTCTGAAAGAGTGTCTCTTGCATCCGCTGTCTGATAGACTCCTGCATCCGCTGTCTGATAGAGAGACTTCTGCATCCGCTGTTCGATAGAGAGACTTCTGCATCCGCTGTCTGATAGAGTGTCTCCTGCATCCGCTGTCTGATAGAGAGACTTCTGCATCCGCTGTCTGATAGAGTGTCTCCTGCATCCACTATCTGATAGAGAGAATCCTCCATCTGCTGTGTGATAGAGTGTCTCCTGCATCCGCTGTCTGATATGGAGACTTTTGCATCCGCTGTCTGATAGAGTGTCTCCTGCATCCGCTGTCTGATATGGAGACTTCTGCATCCGCTGCCTGATAGAGTGTTTATTGCATCCGCTGTCTGATAGAGTGTCTCCTGCATCCGCTATCTGATAGAGAGCCTTCTGCATCCGCTCTCTGATAGAGTGTCTCCTGCATCCGCTATCTGATAGAGAGACTCTTCCCTCTGCTGTGTGATTGAGTGTCTCCTGCATCCGCTGTCTGATAGAGAGACTCCTGCATCGTAAGGCTGAGAGTGTCTCCTGCATCTGTTGTCTGACAGAGTGTCTCCTGCATCCGCTATCTGATAGAGAGACTTCTGCATCCGCTGTCTGATAGAGAGACTTCTGCATTCGCTGTCTGAGTTATTGTCTCCTGCATCCGCTGTCTGATAGAGAGACTTCTGCATCCGCTGTCTGATAGAGTGTTTCCTACATCCGCTGTCTGATAGAGTGTCTCCGGCATCCGCTATCTGATAGAGAGACTTCTGCATCCGCTATCTGATAGAGAGACTTCTGCATCCGCTGTCTGAAAGAGTGTCTCCTGCATCCGCTGTCTGATAGAGAGACTCCTGCATCTGCTGTCTGATAGAGTGTCTCCTGCATCCGCTGTCTGATAGAGAGACTTCTGCATCCGCTGTCTGAAAGAGTGTCTCCTGCATCCACTGTCTGATAGAGAAACTCCTGCATCCGCTTTCTGATAGAGTGTCTCCTGCATCCACTGTCTGATAGAGAGACTTCTGCACCCTACGTCTGATAGAGAGTCTCTTGCATCCGCTGTCTGATATAGAGACTCCTGCATCCGCTGTCTGAAAGAGAGACTTCTGCATCTGCTGTCCGAGAGAGACTTCTGCATCCGCAGTCTGATAGAGTGTCTCCTGCATCCGGCGTCTGATAGGGAGACTTCTGCATATGCTGTCTGATAAATTGTCTCCTGCATCCGCTGTCTAATACGGAGACTCCTGCATCCGCTGGCTGAGAGAGTATCTCCTGCATCCGCCGTCTGATAGAGTGTCTCCTGCATCCGCTATCTGATAGAGAGACTTCTGCATCTTTTGTCTGATAGAGTGTCTCCTGCATCTGCTGTCTGAAAGAGAGACTTCTGCATCCGCTGTCTGATAGAGAGACTTCTGCATCCGCTGTCTGATAGAGTGTCTCCTGCATCCGCTGTCTGATAGAGAGACTTCTACATCCGCTGTCTGATAGAGTGTTTCCTGCATCCGCTCTCTGAAAGAGTGTCTCCTGCATCCGCTATCTGATAGAAAGTCTTCTGCATCTGCTGTCTGATAGAGTGTCTCCTGCATCTGCTGTCTGATAGAGAGACTCCTGCATCTGCTGTCTGATAGAGTGTCTCCTGCATCCGCTGTCTGATAGAGAGACCTCTGCATCCGCTGTCTGATAGTGTGTCTCCTGCATCCACTGTCTGATAGAGAGACTCCTGCATCCGCTGTCCAATAGAGAGACTTCTGCATCCGCTGTCTGATAGAGTGTCTCCTGCATCCGCTGTCTGATAGAGTGTCTCCTGCATCTGCTGTCTTATAGCGAGACTTCTGCATCCGCTGTCTGATAGAGTGTCTCCTGCATTCGCTGTCTGATAGAGAGACTTCTGCATCCGCTGTCTGATAGAGTGTCTACTGCATCCGCTGTCTGATAAAGAGACTTCTGCACCGCTGTCTGATAGGGAGACTTCTGCATCCGCTGTCTGATAGAGTGTCTCCTGCATCCGCTGTCTGATAGAGAGACTTCTACATCCGCTGTCTGATAGAGTGTTTCCTGCATCCGCTCTCTGAAAGAGTGTCTCCTGCATCCGCTATCTGATAGAAAGTCTTCTGCATCTGCTGTCTGATAGAGTGTCTCCTGCATCTGCTGTCTGATAGAGAGACTCCTGCATCTGCTGTCTGATAGAGTGTCTCCTGCATCCGCTGTCTGATAGAGAGACCTCTGCATCCGCTGTCTGATAGTGTGTCTCCTGCATCCACTGTCTGATAGAGAGACTCCTGCATCCGCTGTCCAATAGAGAGACTTCTGCATCCGCTGTCTGATAGAGTGTCTCCTGCATCCGCTGTCTGATAGAGTGTCTCCTGCATCCGCTGTCTGATAGAGATAGTTCTGCATCCGCTTTCTGATAGAGTGTTTCCTACATCCACTGTCTGATAGAGTGTCTCCTGCATCCGCTATCTGATAGAGAGACTTCTGCATCGGCTGTCTGAAAGAGTGTCTCCTGCATCCGATGTCTGATAGAGAGAATCCTGCATCTGCTGTCTGATAGAGTGTCTCCTGCATCCGCTGTCTGATAGAGAGACTTCTGCATCCGCTGTCTAATAGAGTGTCTTCTGCATCCACTGTCTGATAGTGAAACTCCTGCATCCGCTTTCTGATAGAGTGTCTCCTGCATCCACTGTCTGATAGAGAGACTTCTGCACCCTATGTCTGATAGAGAGTCTCTTGCATCCGCTTTCTGATAGAGAGACTCCTGCATCCGCTGTCTGATAGAGAGACTTCTGCATCTGCTTTCCGAGAGAGACTTCTGCATCCGCAGTCTGATAGAGTGTCTCCTGCATCCGGCGTCTGATAGGGAGACTTCTGCATCCGCTGTCTGATAAATTGTCTCCTGCATCCGCTGTCTAATAGAGAGACTCCTGCATCCGCTGGCTGAGAGAGTGTCTCCTGCATCCGCCGTCTGATAGAGTCTCTCCTGCATCCGCTATCTGATAGAGAGACTTCTGCATCCGCTGTCCGATAGAGTGTCTCCTGCATCCGCTGTCTGATAGAGAGACTTCTGCATCCGCTCTCTGATGGAGAGACTTCTGCATCCGCTGTCTGATAGAGTGTCTCCTGCATCCGCTGTCTGATAGAGAGACTTCTACATCCGCTGTCTGATAGAGTGTTTCCTGCATAAGCTCTCTGAAAGAGTGTCTCAAACATCCACTATCTGATAGAAAAGCTTCTGCATCTGCTGTCTGATAATGTCTCCTGCATCCGCTGTCTGATAGAGAGACTCCTGCATCTTCTGTCTGATAGAGTGTCTGCTGCATCCACTGTCTGATAGAGAGACTTCTGCATCCACTGTCTGATAGAGAGACTTCTGCATCCGCTCTCTGAGACAGAGACTCCTGCATCCGCTGTCTGATAGAGTGTGTCATGCATTCGCTGTCTGATAGAGTGTCTTCTGCATCCGCCTTCTGATAGAGTGTCTCCTGCATCCGCTGTCTGAGAGAGAGACTCCTGCATCCGCTGTCTGATAGAGAGACTCCTGCATCCGCTGGCTGATAGAGTGCCTCCTGCATCCGCTGTCTGAAAGAGAGACACCTGCATCCGCTGGCTGATAGAGTGTCTCCTGCATCGGCCTTCTGATAGAGTGTCTCCTGCATCCGCTGTCTGATAGAGAGACTCCGGCATCCGCTGTCTGATAGAGTGTCTCCTGCATCCGCTGTCTGAGACAGAGACTCCTGCATCCGCTGTCTGATTGAGTGTGTCATGCATCCGCTGTCTGATAGAGTGTCTCCTGCATCCGCCTTCTGATAGAGTGTCTCCTGCATCCGCTGTCTGAGAGAGAGACTCCTGCATCCGCTGTCTGATAGAGAGACTCCTGCATCCGTTGTCTGATAAAAAGGCTCCTGCTTCAAATGTCTGAAAGAGAGACTTCTGCATACGCTGTCTGATAGAGTGTCTCCTGCATCCGCTGTCTGATAGGGAGACTTCTGCATCCGCTGTCTGATAGAGAGATTTATGCATCCGCTGTCTGAGACAGAGATTCCTGCATCCGCTGTCTGATAGAGTGTGTCATGCATCCGCTGTCTGATAGAGTGTCTCCTGCATCCGCCTTCTGATAAAGTGTCTCCTGCATCCGCTGTCTGAGAGAGAGACTCCTGCATCCGCTGTCTGATAGAGTGTGTCATGCATCCGCTGTCTGATAGAGTGTCTCCTGCATCCGCCTTCTGATAGAGTGTCTCCTGCATCCGCTGTCTGATAGAGAGACTACGGCATCCGCTGGCTTAAAGAGTGTCTCCCGCATCCGCTTTCTGATAGAGTTTCTCCTGCATCCGCTGTCTGATAGAGAGACCTCTGCATCCGCTCTCTGATAGTGTCTCTTGCATCCGCTGTCTGATAGAGAGACTCCTGCATCCGCTGTCTGATAGAGAGACTTCTGCATCTGCTGTCCGATAGAGAGACTTCTGCATCTGCTGTCTGATAGAGTGTCTCCTGCATCCGCTGTCTGATAGGGAGACTTCTGCATCCGCTGTCTGATAAATTGTTTCCTGCATCCACTGTCTAATAGAGAGACTCCTGCATCCGCTGGCTGAGAGAGTCTTTCCTGCATCCGCTGTCTGATAGAGTGTCTCCTGTATCCGCTATCTGATAGAGAGACTTCTGCATCCGCTGTCTGATGGAGTGTCTCCTGCATCCGCTCTCTGACAGAGAGACTCCTTCATCCGCTGTCTTATTGATTGTCTCCTACATCCGCTGTCTGATAGAGAGACTTCTGTTTCCGCTGTCTGATAGAGTGTTTCCTGCATCCGCTGTCTGATAGAGTGTCTCCTGCATCCGCTATCTGATAGAGAGACTTCTGCATCCGCTGTCTGATAGAGTGTCTCCTGCATCCGCTGTCTGATAGAGAGACTCCTCCATCTGCTGTGTGATAGAACGTCTCCTGCGTCGGCTGTCTGATATGGAGACTTCTGCATCCGCTGTCTGAGAGAGTGTCTCCTGCATCCGCTGTCTGATAGAAAGACTCCTGCATCGGCTGGCTGAGAGAGTGTCTCCTGCATCCGTTGTCTGACAGAGTGTCTCCTGCATCCGCTATCTGATAGAGAGACTTCTGCATCCGCTGTCTGATAGAGAGATTTCTGCATCCGCTGCCTGAGTGATTGTCTACTGCATCCGCTGTCTGATAGAGAAACTTTTGCATCCGCTGTCTGATAGAGTGTTTCCTGCATCCGCTGTCTGATAGAGTGTCTCCTGCAGCCGCTATCTGATAGAGAGACTTCTGCATCCGCTGTCTGATAGAGTGTCTCCTGCATCCGCTGTCTGATAGAGAGACTCCTGCATCTGCTGTCTGATAGAGTGTCTCCTGCATCCGCTGTCTGATAGAGAGACTTCTGCATCCGCTGTCTGATAGAGTGTCTCCTGCATCCACTGTCTGATAGAGAAACTCCTGCATCTGCTGTCTGATAGAGAGACTTCTGCATCCGCTGTCTGATAGAAAGTCTCTTGCATCCGCTGTCTGGTAGATTGCTCCAGCATTCGCTGTTTGATAGAGAGCTTTCTGCATCGGCTGTCTGATAGAATGTCTCCTGCATCCGCTGTCTGATAGAGAGACACCTGCATCCGCTGGCTGATAGAGTGTCTCCTGCATCCGCTGTCTGATAGAGAGACTTTTGCATCCGCTGTGTGATAGAGAGACTTCTGCATCCGCTGTCTGATAGAGTGTCTCCTGCATCCGCTGTATCCTGCATCCGCTTTCTGATAGAGTGTCTCCTGCATCCGTTGTCTGAAAGAGAGACTTCTGCATCCGCTGTCTGATAGAGTATCTCTTGCATCCGCTGTCTGATAGAGAGACACCTGCATCCACTGTCTGATAGAGAGACTTCTGCATCTGCTGTCTGAGAGGGACTTCTGCATCCGCAGTCTGATAGAGTGTCTCCTGCATCCGCTATCTGATAGGGAGACTTCTGCATCTGCTGTCTGATAAATTGCCTCCTGCATCCGCTGTCTAATAGAGAGACTCCTGCATCCGCTGGCTGAGAGAGTGTCTCCTGCATCCGCTGTCTGATAGAGTGTCTCCTGCATCCGCTATCTGATAGAGAGACTTCTGCATCCGCTGTCTGATATAGTGTCTCCTGCATCCGCTGTCTGATAGAGAGACTTCTGCATCCGCTGTCTGATAGTGTGTCTCCTGCATCCACTGTCTGATAGAGAGACTCCTGCATCCGCTGTCCAATAGAGAGACTTCTGCATCCGCTGTCTGATAGAGTGTCTTTTGCATCTGCTGTCTGATAGAGTGTCTCCTGCATCTGCTGTCTTATAGCGAGACTTCTGCATCCGCTGTCTGATAGAGTGTCTCCTGCATTCGCTGTCTGATAGAGAGACTTCTGCATCCGCTGTCTGATAGAGTGTCTACTGCATCCGCTGTCTGATAGAGAGACTTCTGCACCGCTGTCTGATAGAGAGACTTCTGCATCCGCTGTCTGAGTGATTGTCTCCTGCATCCGCTGTCTGATAGAGATACTTCTGCATCCGCTGTCTGATAGAGTGTTTCCTACATCCACTGTCTGATAGAGTGTCTCCTGCATCCGCTATCTGATAGAGAGACTTCTGCATCGGCTGTCTGAAAGAGTGTCTCCTGCATCCGATGTCTGATAGAGAGAATCCTGCATCTGCTGTCTGATAGAGTGTCTCCAGCATCCGCTGTCTGGTAGAGAGACTTCTGCATCCGCTGTCTGATAGAGTGTCTTCTGCATCCACTGTCTGATAGAGAAACTCCTGCATCCGCTTTCTGATAGAGTGTCTCCTGCATCCACTGTCTGATAGAGAGACTTCTGCACCCTATGTCTGATAGAGAGTCTCTTGCATCCGCTGTCTGATAGAGAGACTCCTGCATCCGCTGTCTGATAGAGAGACTTCTGCATCTGCTTTCCGAGAGAGACTTCTGCATCCGCAGTCTGATAGAGTGTCTCCTGCATCCGGCGTCTGATAGGGAGACTTCTGCATCCGCTGTCTGATAAATTGTCTCCTGCATCCGCTGTCTAATAGAGAGACTCCTGCGTCCGCTGGCTGAGAGAGTGTCTCCTGCATCCGCCGTCTGATAGAGTGTCTCCTGCATCCGCTATCTGATAGAGAGACTTCTGCATCCGCTGTCTGATAGAGAGTCTCCTGCATCCGCTGTCTGATAGAGAGACTTCTGCATCCGCTCTCTGATAGAGAGACTTCTGCATCCGCTGTCTGATAGAGTGTCTCCTGCATCCGCTGTCTGATAGAGAGACTTCTACATCCGCTGTCTGATAGAGTGTTTCCTGCATTAGCTCTCTGAAAGAGTGTCTCCTGTATCCGCTATCTGATAGAAAGTCTTCTGCATCTGCTGTCTGATAATGTCTCCTGCATCCGCTGTCTGATAGAGAGACTCCTGCATCGTCTGTCTGATAGAGTGTCTCCTGCATCCACTGTCTGATAGAGAGACTTCTGCATCCGCTGTCTGATAGAGAGACTTCTGCATCCGCTCTCTGAGACAGAGACTCCTGCATCCGCTGTCTGATAGAGTGTGTCATGCATCCGCTGTCTGATAGAGAGACTCCTGCATCCGCTGTCTGATAGAGAGACTCCTGCATCCGCTGTCTGATAGAGAGACACCTGCATCCGCTGGCTGATAGAGTGTCTCCTGCATCGGCCTTCTGATAGAGTGTCTCCTGCATCCGCTGTCTGATAGAGAGACTCCGGCATCCGCTGTCTGATTGAGTGTCTTCTGCATCCGCTGTCTGATAGAGAGACTCCTGCATCCGCTGTCTGATAGAGAGACGTCTGCATCCGCTGTCTGAGACAGAGACTCCTGCATCCGCTGTCTGATTGAGTGTGTCATGCATCCGCTGTCTGATAGAGTGTCTCCTGCATCCGCCTTCTGATAGAGTGTCTCCTGCATCCACTGTCTGATAGAGAAACTCCTGCATCCGCTGTCTGATAGAGAGACTCCTGCATCCGTTGTCTGATAGAAAGTCTCCTGCTTCAAATGTCTGAAAGAGAGACTTCTGCATCCGCTGCCTGATAGAGTGTCTCCTGCATCCGCTGTCTGATAGAGAGACTTCTGCATCCGCTGTCTGATAGAGTGTCTCCTGCATCCGCCTTCTGATAGAGTGTCTCCTGCATCCGCTGTCCGAGAGAGAGACTCCTGCATCCGCTGTCTGATAGAGTGTATCATGCATCCGCTGTCTGATAGAGTGTCTCCTGCATCCGCCTTCTGATAGAGTGTCTCCTGCATCCGCTGTCTGATAGAGAGACTACGGCATCCGCTTGCTTAAAGAGTGTCTCCTGCATCCGCTGTCTGATAGAGTTTCTCCTGCATCCGCTGTCTGATAGGGAGACTTCTGCATCCGCTCTCTGATAGTGTCTCTTGCATCCGCTATCTGATAGAGAGAATTCTCATCCGCTGTCTGATAGAGTGTCTCCTGCATCCGCTGTCTGATAGAGAGACTCCTTCATGTGCTATCTGATAGAGAGACTTCTGCATCCGCTGTCTGATAGAGTGTCTCCTGCATCCGCTGTCTGATAGAGAGACTTATGCATCCGCTCTCTGATAGAGAGACTTCTGCATCCGCTGTCTGATAGAGTGTCTCCTGCATCCGCTGTCTGATAGAGAGACTTCTACATCCGCTGTCTGATAGAGTGTTTCCTGCATTAAATCTCTGAAAGAGTGTCTCCTGCATCCGCTATCTGATAGAAAGTCTTCTGCATCTGCTGTCTGATAATGTCTCCTGCATCTACTGTCTGATAGAGAGACTCCTGCATCTTCTGTCTGATAGAGTGTCTCCTGCATCCACTGACTGAGAGAGAGACTCCTGCATCCGCTGTCTGATAGAGAGACTCCTGCATCCGTTGTCTGATAGAAAGTCTCCTGCTTCAAATATCTGAAAGAGAGACTTCTGCATCCGCTGTCTGATAGAGTGTCTCCTGCATCCGCTGTCTGATAGAGAGACTTCTGCATCCGCTGTCTGATAGAGAGATTTCTGCATCCGCTGTCTGAGACAGAGATTCCTGCATCCGCTGTCTGATAGAGTGTGTCATGCATTCGCTGTCTGATAGAGTGTCTCCTGCATCCGCCTTCTGATAGAGTGTCTCCTGCATCCGCTGTTTGAGAGAGAGACTCCTGCATCCGCTGTCTGATAGAGTGTGTCATGCATCCGCTGTCTGATAGAGTGTCTCCTGCATCCGCCTTCTGATAGAGTGTCTCCTGCATCCGCTTTCTGATAGAGAGACTACGGCATCCGCTGGCTTAAAGAGTGTCTCCTGCATCCGCTGTCTGATAGAGTTTCTCCTGCATCCGCTGTCTGATAGAGAGACTTCTGCATCCGCTCTCTGATAGTGTCTCTTGCATCCGCTGTCTGATAGAGAGACTCCTGCATCCGCTGTCTGATAGAGAGACTTCTGCATCTGCTGTCCGATAGAGAGACTTCTGCATCTGCTGTCTGATAGAGTGTCTCCTGCATCCGCTGTCTGATAGGGAGACTTCTGCATCCGCTGTCTGATAAATTGTTTCCTGCATCCACTGTCTAATAGAGAGACTCCTGCATCCGCTGGCTGAGAGAGTCTTTCCTGCATCCGCTGTCTGATAGAGTGTCTCCTGTATCCGCTATCTGATAGAGAGACTTCTGCATCCGCTGTCTGATGGAGTGTCTCCTGCATCCGCTGTCTGACAGAGAGACTCCTTCATCCGCTGTCTTATTGATTGTCTCCTACATCCGCTGTCTGATAGAGAGACTTCTGCATCCGCTGTCTGATAGAGTGTTTCCTGCATCCGCTGTCTAATAGAGTGTCTCCTGCATCCACTATCTGATAGAGAGACTTCTGCATCCGCTGTCTGATAGAGTGTCTCCTGCATCCGCTGTCTGATAGAAAGACTCCTCCATCTGCTGTGTGATAGAACGTCTCCTGCGTCGGCTGTCTGATATGGAGACTTCTGCATCCGCTGTCTGAAAGAGTGTCTCCTGCATCCGCTGTCTGATAGAAAGACTCCTGCATCGGCTGGCTGAGAGAGTGTCTCCTGCATCCGTTGTCTGACAGAGTGTCTCCTGCATCCGCTATCTGATAGAGAGACTTCTGCATCCGCTGTCTGATAGAGAGATTTCTGCATCCGCTGCCTGAGTGATTGTCTCCTGCATCCGCTGTCTGATAGAGAAACTTTTGCATCCGCTGTCTGATAGAATGTTTCCTGCATCCGCTGTCTGATAGAGTGTCTCCTGCATCCGCTATCTGATAGAGAGACTTCTGCATCCGCTGTCTGATAGAGTGTCTCCTGCATCCACTGTCTGATAGAGAGACTCCTGCATCTGCTGTCTGATAGAGTGTCTCCTGCATCCGCTGTCTGATAGAGAGACTTCTGCATCCGCTGTCTGATAGAGTGTCTCCTGCATCCACTGTCTGATAGAGGAACTCCTGCATCTGCTGTCTGATAGAGAGACTTCTGCATCCGCTGTCTGATAGAAAGTCTCTTGCATCCGCTGTCTGGTAGATTGCTCCAGCATTCGCTGTTTGATAGAGAGCTTTCTGCATCGGCTGTCTGATAGAATGTCTCCTGCATCCGCTGTCTGATAGAGAGACACCTGCATCCGCTGGCTGATAGAGTGTCTCCTGCATCCGCTGTCTGATAGAGAGACTTTTGCATCCGCTGTGTGATAGAGAGACTTCTGCATCCGCTGTCTGATAGAGTGTCTCCTGCATCCACTGTCTGATAGAGAGACTCCTGCATCTGCTGTCTGATAGAGTGTCTCCTGCATCCGCTGTCTGATAGAGAGACTTCTGCATCCGCTGTCTGATAGAGTGTCTCCTGCATCCACTGTCTGATAGAGGAACTCCTGCATCTGCTGTCTGATAGAGAGACTTCTGCATCCGCTGTCTGATAGAAAGTCTCTTGCATCCGCTGTCTGGTAGATTGCTCCAGCATTCGCTGTTTGATAGAGAGCTTTCTGCATCGGCTGTCTGATAGAATGTCTCCTGCATCCGCTGTCTGATAGAGAGACACCTGCATCCGCTGGCTGATAGAGTGTCTCCTGCATCCGCTGTCTGATAGAGAGACTTTTGCATCCGCTGTGTGATAGAGAGACTTCTGCATCCGCTGTCTGATAGAGTGTCTCCTGCATCTGCTGTATCCTGCATCCGCTTTCTGATAGAGTGTCTCCTGCATCCGTTGTCTGATAGAGAGACTTCTGCATCCGCTGTCTGATAGAGTATCTCTTGCATCCGCTGTCTGATAGAGAGACACCTGCATCCACTGTCTGATAGAGAGACTTCTGCATCTGCTGTCTGAGAGGGACTTCTGCATCCGCAGTCTGATAGAGTGTCTCCTGCATCCGCTGTCTGATAGGGAGACTTCTGCATAAGCTGTCTGATAAATTGCCTCCTGCATCCGCTGTCTAATAGAGAGACTCCTGCATCCGCTGGCTGAGAGAGTGTCTCCTGCATCCGCTGTCTGATAGAGTGTCTCCTGCATCCGCTATCTGATAGAGAGACTTCTGCATCCGCTGTCTGATATAGTGTCTCCTGCATCCGCTGTCTGATAGAGAGACATCTGCATCCGCTGTCTGATAGAGAGACTTCTGCATCCGCTGTCTGATAGAGTGTCTCCTGCATCCGCTGTCTGATAGAGAGACTTCTACATCCACTGTCTGATGGAGAGACTTCAGCATCCGCTGTCTGATAGAGAGACTTCTGCATCCGCTGTCTGAGAGAGAGACTCCTTCATCTGCTGTCTGATAGAGTGTGTCATGCATCCGCTGTCTGATAGAGTGTCTCCTGCATCCGCCTTCTGATAGAGTGTCTCCTGCATCCGCTGTCTGATAGAAAGAATCCTGCATCTGCTGGTTGGGAGAATGTTTCCTGCATCCGCTGTCTGATAGAGTGTCTCCTGCATCCGCTATCTGATAGAGAGACTTCCGCATCCGCTGTCTGATAGAGAGACTCCAGCATCCGCTGTCTGATAGAATGTCTCCTGCATCCGCTTTCTGATAGAGTTTCTCCTGCATCCGTTGTCTGATAGAAAGAATCCTGCATCTGCTGGTTGGGAGAATGTTTCCTGCATCCGCTGTCTGATAGAATGTCTCCTGCATCCGCTTTCTGATAGAGTTTCTCCTGCATCCGCTGTCTGATAGAAAGAATCCTGCATCTGCTGGTTGGGAGAATGTTTCCTGCATCCGCTGTCTGATAGAGTGTCTCCTGCATCCGCTATCTGATAGAGAGACTTCTGCATCCGCTGTCTGATAGAGTGTCTCCTGCATCCGCTGTCTGATAGAGAGACTCCTGCATCCGCTGTCTGATAGAGAGACTTCTGCATCCGCTGTCCGATAGAGAGACTTCTGCATCCGCTGTCTGATAGAGTGTATCCTGCTTCCGCTGTCTGATAGAGAGACTTCTGCATCTGCCGCCCGATAGAAAGACTTCTGCATCCGCTGTCTGATAGAGTGTCTCCTGCATCCGCTGTCTGATAGAGAGACTCCTGCATCCGCTGTCTGATAGAGAGACTTCTGCATCCGCTGTCCGATAGAGAGACTTCTGCATCCGCTGTCTGATAGAGTGTCTCCTGCTTCCGCTGTCTGATAGAGAGACTTCTGCATCTGCTGCCCGATAGAAAGACTTCTGCATCCGCTGTCTGATAGAGTGTCTCCTGCATCCGCTGTCTGATAGGGAGACTTCTGCATCCGCTATCTGATAGAGAGACTACTGCATCCGCTGTCTGATAGAGAGACTTCTGCAACCCCTGTCTGAGTGATTGTCTCCTTCATCCGCTGTCTGAAAGAGAGACTTCTGCATCCGCTGTCTGATAGAGTGTTTCTGCACCCGCTGTCTGATAGAGTGTTTCCTGCATCCACTCTCTGAAAGAGTGTCTCCTGCATCTGCTATCTGATAGAAAGACTTCTGCATCTGTTGTCTGATAGAGTGTCTCCTGCATCCGCTGTCTGATAGAGAGACTTTTGCATCCGCTGTCCGATAGAGAGACTTCTGCATCCGCTGTCTGATAGAGTGTCTCCTGCATCCGCTGTCTGATAGGGAGACTTCTGCATCCGCCGTTTGATAAATTGTCTCCTGCATCCGCCGTCTAATAGAGAGAATCCTGCATCCGCTGGCTGAGAGAATGTTTCCTGCATCCGCTGTCTGATAGAGTGTCTCCTGCATCCGCTATCTGATAGAGAGACTTCTGCATCCGCTGTCTGATAGAGTGTCTCCTGCATCCGCTGTCTGATAGAGAGACTTCTGCATCCGCTGTCTGATTGATTGTCTCCTGCATCTGCTGTCTGATAGAGAGACTTCTGCATCCGCTGTCTGATAGAGTGCTTCCTGCATCCGCTGTCTGATAGAGTGTCTCCTGCATCCGCTATCTAATAGAGAGACTTCTGCATCCGCTGTTTGATAGAGTGTCTCCTGCATCCGCTGTCTGATAGAGAGACTCCTCCATCTGCTGTGTGATAGAGTCTCTCCTGCATCCGCTGTCTGATATGGAGACTTCTGCATCCGCTGTCTGATAGATTGTCTCCTGCATCCGCTATCTGATAGAGAGACTTCTGCATCCGCTGTCCGATAGAGAGACTCCTGCATCCGCTGTCTGATAGAAAGAATCCTGCATCTGCTGGTTGGGAGAATGTTTCCTGCATCCGCTGTCTGATAGAGTGTCTCCTGCATCCGCTATCTGATAGAGAGACTTCCGCATCCGCTGTCTGATAGAGAGACTCCAGCATCCGCTGTCTGATAGAATGTCTCCTGCATCCGCTTTCTGATAGAGTTTCTCCTGCATCCGTTGTCTGATAGAAAGAATCCTGCATCTGCTGGTTGGGAGAATGTTTCCTGCATCCGCTGTCTGATAGAATGTCTCCTGCATCCGCTTTCTGATAGAGTTTCTCCTGCATCCGCTGTCTGATAGAAAGAATCCTGCATCTGCTGGTTGGGAGAATGTTTCCTGCATCCGCTGTCTGATAGAGTGTCTCCTGCATCCGCTATCTGATAGAGAGACTTCTGCATCCGCTGTCTGATAGAGTGTCTCCTGCATCCGCTGTCTGATAGAGAGACTCCTGCATCCGCTGTCTGATAGAGAGACTTCTGCATCCGCTGTCCGATAGAGAGACTTCTGCATCCGCTGTCTGATAGAGTGTATCCTGCTTCCGCTGTCTGATAGAGAGACTTCTGCATCTGCCGCCCGATAGAAAGACTTCTGCATCCGCTGTCTGATAGAGTGTCTCCTGCATCCGCTGTCTGATAGAGAGACTCCTGCATCAGCTGTCTGATAGAGAGACTTCTGCATCCGCTGTCCGATAGAGAGACTTCTGCATCCGCTGTCTGATAGAGTGTCTCCTGCTTCCGCTGTCTGATAGAGAGACTTCTGCATCTGCTGCCCGATAGAAAGACTTCTGCATCCGCTGTCTGATAGAGTGTCTCCTGCATCCGCTGTCTGATAGGGAGACTTCTACATCCGCTATCTGATAGAGAGACTACTGCATCCGCTGTCTGATAGAGAGACTTCTGCAACCCCTGTCTGAGTGATTGTCTCCTTCATCCGCTGTCTGAAAGAGAGACTTCTGCATCCGCTGTCTGATAGAGTGTTTCTGCACCCGCTGTCTGATAGAGTGTTTCCTGCATCCACTCTCTGAAAGAGTGTCTCCTGCATCTGCTATCTGATAGAAAGACTTCTGCATCTGTTGTCTGATAGAGTGTCTCCTGCATCCGCTGTCTGATAGAGAGACTTTTGCATCCGCTGTCCGATAGAGAGACTTCTGCATCCGCTGTCTGATAGAGTGTCTCCTGCATCCGCTGTCTGATAGGGAGACTTCTGCATCCGCCGTTTGATAAATTGTCTCCTGCATCCGCCGTCTAATAGAGAGAATCCTGCATCCGCTGGCTGAGAGAATGTTTCCTGCATCCGCTGTCTGATAGAGTGTCTCCTGCATCCGCTATCTGATAGAGAGACTTCTGCATCCGCTGTCTGATAGAGTGTCTCCTGCATCCGCTGTCTGATAGAGAGACTTCTGCATCCGCTGTCTGATTGATTGTCTCCTGCATCTGCTGTCTGATAGAGAGACTTCTGCATCCGCTGTCTGATAGAGTGCTTCCTGCATCCGCTGTCTGATAGAGTGTCTCCTGCATCCGCTATCTAATAGAGAGACTTCTGCATCCGCTGTTTGATAGAGTGTCTCCTGCATCCGCTGTCTGATAGAGAGACTCCTCCATCTGCTGTGTGATAGAGTCTCTCCTGCATCCGCTGTCTGATATGGAGACTTCTGCATCCGCTGTCTGATAGATTGTCTCCTGCATCCGCTATCTGATAGAGAGACTTCTGCATCCGCTGTCCGATAGAGAGACTTCTGCATCTGCTGGCTGATAGAGTGTCTCCTGCATCCGCTGTCTGATAGGGAGACTTCTGCATCCGCCGTCTGATAAATTGTCTCCTGCATCCGCCGTCTAATAGAGAGAATCCTGCATCCGCTGGCTGAGAGAATGTTTCCTGCATCGGCTGTCTGATAGAGTGTCTCCTGCATCCGCTATCTGATAGAGAGACTTCTGCATCCGCTGTCTGATAGATAGACTTCTGCAACCTATGTCTGATAGAGAGTCTCCTGCATCCGCTGTCTGAAAGAGAGACTTCTGCATCTGCTGCCCGAGAGAGACTTCTGCATCCGCAGTCTGATAGAGTGTCTCCTGCATCCGGCGTCTGATAGGGAGACTTCTGCATCCGCCGTCTGATAAATTGTCTCCTGCGTCCGCTGTCTAATAGAGAGACTCCTGCATCCGCTGGCTGAGAGAGTGTCTCCTGCATCCGCCGTCTGATAGAGTGTCTCCTGCATCCGCTATCTGATAGAGAGACTCCTGCATCCGCTGTCTGATAGAGTGTCTCCTGCATCCGTTGTCTGATAGAGAGACTTCTGCATACGCTGTCTGATAGAGAGACTTCTGCATCCGCTGTCCGATAGAGTGTCTCCTGCATCCGCTCTCTGATAGAGAGACTTCTACATCCGATGTCTGATAGAGTGTTTCCTGCATCCGCTCTCTGAAAGAGTGTCTCCTGCATCCGCTATCTGATAGAAAGTCTTCTGCATCTGCTGTCTTATAGAGTGTCTCCTGCATCCGCTGTCTGATAGAGAGACTCCTGCATCTGCTGTCTGATAGAGTGTCTCCTGCATCCGCTGTCTGATAGAGAGACCTCTGCATCCGCTGTCTAATAGAGTGTCTCCTGCAACAACTGTCTGATAGAGAGACTCCTGCATCCGCTGTCCAATAGAGAGACTTCTGCATCCGCTGTCTGATAGAGTGTCTCCTGTATCCGCTGTCTGATAGAGTGTCTCCTGCATCTGCTGTCTTATAGCGAGACTTCTGCATCCGCTGTCTGATAGAGTGTCTCCTGCATTCGCTGTCTGATATAGAGACTTCTGCATCCGCTGTCTGATAGAGTGTCTACTGCATCCGCTGTCTGATAGACAGACTTCTGCATCCGCTGTCTGATAGAGAGACTACTGCATCTGCTGTCTCAGTGATTGTCTCCTGCATCCGCTGTCTGATAGAGAGACTTCTGCATACGCTGTCTGATAGAGTGTTTCTTACATCCGCTCTCTGATAGAGTGTCTCCTGCATCCGCTATCTGATAGAGAGACTTCTGCATCGGCTGTCTGAAAGAGTGTCTCCTGCATCCGATGTCTGATAGAGAGAATCCTGCATCTGCTGTCTGATAGAGTGTCTCCTGCATCCGCTGTCTGATAGAGAGACTTCTGCATCCGCTGTCTGATAGAGTGTCTCCTGCATCCACTGTCTGATAGAGAAACTCCTGCATCCGCTTTCTGATAGAGTGTCTCCTGCATCCACTGTCTGATAGAGAGACTTCTGCACCCTATGTCTGATAGAGAGTCTCTTGCATCCACTGTCTGATAGAAAGACTCCTGCATCCGCTGTCTGATAGAGAGACTTCTGCATCTGCTGTCCGAGAGAGACTTCTGCATCCGCAGTCTGATAGAGTGTCTCCTGCATCCGGCGTCTGATAGGGAGACTTCTGCATCCGCTGTCTGATAAATTGTCTCCTGCATCCGCTGTCTAATAGAGAGACTCCTGCGTCCGCTGGCTGAGAGAGTGTCTCCTGCATCCGCCGTCTGATAGAGTGTCTCCTGCATCCGCTATCTGATAGAGAGACTTCTGCATCCGCTGTCTGATAGAGTATCTTCTGCATCCGCTGTCTGATAGAGAGACTTCTGCATCCGCTGTCTGATAGAGTGTTTCCTGCATCCGCTGTCTGATAGAGTGTCTCCTGCATCCGCTATCTGATAGAGAGACTTCTGCATCCGCTGTCTGATAGAGTGTCTCCTGCATCTGCTGTCTGATAGAGAGACTCCTCCATCTGCTGTGTGATAGAGTGTCTCCTGCATCCGCTGTCTGATATGGAGACTTCTGCATCCGCTGTCTGATAGAGTGTCTCCTGCATCCGCTGTCTGATAGAGAGACTCCTGCATCGTATGGCTGAGAGAGTGTCTCCTGCATCTGTTGTCTGACAGAGTGTCTCCTGCATCCGCTATCTGATAGAGAGACTTCTGCATCCGCTGTCTGATAGAGGGACTTCTGCATCCGCTGTCTGAGTGATTGTCTCCTGCATCCGCTGTCTGATAGAGAGACTTCTGCATCCGATGTCTGAAAGAGTGTTTCCTACATCCGCTGTCTGATAGAGTGTCTCCTGCATCCGCTATCTGATAGAGAGACTTCTGCATCCGCTGTCTGAAAGAGTGTCTCCTGCATCCGCTGTCTGATAGAGAGACTCCTGCATCTGCTGTCTGATAGAGTGTCTCCTGCATCCGCTGTCTGATAGAGAGACTACGGCATCCGCTGTCTGATAGAGTGTCTCCTGCATCCACTGTCTGATAGAGAAACTCCTGCATCCGCTTTCTGATAGAGAGTCTCCTGCATCCACTGTCTGATAGAGAGACTTCTGCAACCTATGTCTGATAGAGAGTCTCTTACATCCGCTGTCTGATATAGAGACTCCTGCATCAAATGTCTGAAAGAGAGACTTCTGCATCTGCTGTCCGAGAGAGACTTCTGCATCCGCAGTCTGATAGAGTGTCTCCTGCATCTGGCGTCTGATAGGGAGACTTCTGCATCCGCTGTCTGATAAATTGTCTCCTGCATCCGCTGTCTAATAGAGAGACTCCTGCATCCGATGGCTGAGAGAGTGACTCCTGCATCCGCCGTCTGATAGAGAGTCTCCTGCATCCGCTATCTGATAGAGAGACTTCTGCATCCGCTGTCTGATAGAGTGTCTCCTGCATCCGTTGTCTGATAGAGAGACTTCTGCATACGCTGTCTGATAGAGAGACTTCTGCATCCGCTGTTTGATAGAGTGTCTCCTGCATCCGCTGTCTGATAGAGAGACTTCTACATCCGATGTCTGATAGAGTGTTTCCTGCATCCGCTCTCTGAAAGAGTGTCTCCTGCATCCGCTATCTGATAGAAAGTCTTCTGCATCTGCTGTCTGATAGAGTGTCTCCTGCATCCGCTGTCTGATAGAGAGACTCCTGCATCTGCTGTCTGATAGAGTGTCTCCTGCATCCGCTGTCTGATAGAGAGACCTCTGCATCCGCTGTCTGATAAAGTGTCTCCTGCAACCACTGTCTGAAAAGCGAGACTTCTGCATCCGCTGTCTGATAGAGTGTCTCCTGCATTCGCTGTCTGATAGAGAAACTTCTGCATCCGCTGTCTGATAGAGAGACTTCTGCATCCGCTGTCTGATAGACAGACTTCTGCATCCGCTATCTGATAGAGAGACTTCTGCATCCGCTGTCTGAGTGATTGTCTCCTGCATCCGCTGTCTGATAGAGAAACTTCTGCATCCGCTGTCTGATAGAGTGTGTCCTACATCCGCTGTCTGATAGAGTGTCTCCTGCATCCGCTATCTGATAGAGAGACTTCTGCATCGGCTGTCTGAAAGAGTGTCTCCTGCATCCGATGTCTGATAGAGAGAATCCTGTATCTGCTGTCTGATAGAGTGTCTCCTGCATCCGCTGTCTGATAGAGAGACTTCTGCATCCGCTGTCTGATAGAGTGTCTCCTGCATCCACTGTCTGATAGAAAAACTCCTGCATCCGCTTTCTGATAGAGTGTCTCCTGCATCCACTGTCTGATAGAGAGACTTCTGAACCCTATGTCTGATAGAGATTCTCTTGCATCCGCTGTCTGATAGAGAGACTCCTGCATCCGCTGTCTGAAAGAGAGACTTCTGCATCTGCTGTCTGAGAGAGACTTCTGCATCCGCAGTCTGATATAGTGTCTCCTGCATCCGGCGTCTGATAGGGAGACTTCTGCATCCGCTGTCTGATAAATTGTCTCCTGCATCCGCTGTCTAATAGAGAGACTCCTGCATCCGCTGTCTGAGAGAGTGTCTCCTGCATTCGCCGTCTGATAGAGTGTCTCCTGCATCCGCTGTCTGATAGAGAGACTTCTGCATCCTCTGTCTGATAGAGTGTCTCCTGCATCCGCTGTCTGATAGAGACACTTCTGCATCCGCTGTCTGATAGAGAGACTTCTGCATCCGCTGTCTGATAGAGTGTCTCCTGCATCCGCTGTCTGATAGAGAGACTTCTACATCTGCTGTCTGATAGAGTGTTTCCTGCATCCGCTCTCAGAAAGAGTGTCTCCTGCATCCGCTATCTGATAGAAAGTCTTCTGCATTTGCTGTCTGATAGAGTGTCTCCTGCATCCGCTGTCTGATAGAGACTCTTGCATCTGCTGTCTGATAGAGTGTCTCCTGCATCCGCTGTCTGATAGAGAGACCTCTGCATCCGCTGTCTGATAGAGTGTCTCCTGCATCCACTGTCTGATACTGAGACTCCTGCATCCGCTGGCCAATGGAGAGACTTCTGCATCCGCTGTCTGATAGCGTGTCTCCTGCATCTGCTGTCTGATAGATTGTCTCCTGCATCTGCTGTCTGATAGCGAGACTTCTGCATCGGCTGTCTGATAGAGTGTCTCCTGCATTCGCTGTCTGATAGAGAGACTTCTGCATCCGCTGTCTGATAGAGTGTCTCCTGCATCCGCTGTCTGATAGGGAGACTTCTGCATCCGCTATCTGATAGAGAGACTACTGCATCCGCTGTCTGATAGAGAGACTTCTGCAACCCCTGTCTGAGTGATTGTCTCCTTCATCCGCTGTCTGAAAGAGAGACTTCTGCATCCGCTGTCTGATAGAGTGTTTCTGCACCCGCTGTCTGATAGAGTGTTTCCTGCATCCACTCTCTGAAAGAGTGTCTCCTGCATCTGCTATCTGATAGAAAGACTTCTGCATCTGTTGTCTGATAGAGTGTCTCCTGCATCCGCTGTCTGATAGAGAGACTTTTGCATCCGCTGTCCGATAGAGAGACTTCTGCATCCGCTGTCTGATAGAGTGTCTCCTGCATCCGCTGTCTGATAGGGAGACTTCTGCATCCGCCGTTTGATAAATTGTCTCCTGCATCCGCCGTCTAATAGAGAGAATCCTGCATCCGCTGGCTGAGAGAATGTTTCCTGCATCCGCTGTCTGATAGAGTGTCTCCTGCATCCGCTATCTGATAGAGAGACTTCTGCATCCGCTGTCTGATAGAGTGTCTCCTGCATCCGCTGTCTGATAGAGAGACTTCTGCATCCGCTGTCTGATAGAGTGCTTCCTGCATCCGCTGTCTGATAGAGAGACTCCTCCATCTGCTGTGTGATAGAGTCTCTCCTGCATCCGCTGTCTGATATGGAGACTTCTGCATCCGCTGTCTGATAGATTGTCTCCTGCATCCGCTATCTGAAAGAGAGACTTCTGCATCCGCTGTCCGATAGAGAGACTTCTGCATCTGCTGGCTGATAGAGTGTCTCCTGCATCCGCTGTCTGATAGGGAGACTTCTGCATCCGCCGTCTGATAAATTGTCTCCTGCATCCGCCGTCTAATAGAGAGAATCCTGCATCCGCTGGCTGAGAGAATGTTTCCTGCATCGGCTGTCTGATAGAGTGTCTCCTGCATCCGCTATCTGATAGAGAGACTTCTGCATCCGCTGTCTGATAGATAGACTTCTGCAACCTATGTCTGATAGAGTGTCTCCTGCATCCGGCGTCTGATAGGGAGACTTCTGCATCCGCTGTCTGATAAATTGTCTCCTGCATCCGCTGTCTAATAGAGAGACTCCTGCATCCGCTGTCTGAGAGAGTGTCTCCTGCATTCGCCGTCTGATAGAGTGTCTCCTGCATCCGCTATCTGATAGAGAG
This sequence comes from Loripinus fragilis, assembly GCA_964019695.1. NCBI lineage: Eukaryota > Metazoa > Mollusca > Bivalvia > Lucinida > Lucinidae > Loripinus > Loripinus fragilis. The sequence goes on along the minus strand of OZ026519.1, from coordinate 46,956,661 downwards.
ACTTCTGCATCCGCTGTCTGATAGAGTGTCTCCTGCATCCGCTGTCTGATAGAGACACTTCTGCATCCGCTGTCTGATAGAGAGACTTCTGCATCCGCTGTCTGATAGAGTGTCTCCTGCATCCGCTGTCTGATAGAGAGACTTCTACATCTGCTGTCTGATAGAGTGTTTCCTGCATCCGCTCTCAGAAAGAGTGTCTCCTGCATCCGCTATCTGATAGAAAGTCTTCTGCATTTGCTGTCTGATAGAGTGTCTCCTGCATCCGCTGTCTGATAGAGACTCTTGCATCTGCTGTCTGATAGAGTGTCTCCTGCATCCGCTGTCTGATAGAGAGACCTCTGCATCCGCTGTCTGATAGAGTGTCTCCTGCATCCACTGTCTGATACTGAGACTCCTGCATCCGCTGGCCAATGGAGAGACTTCTGCATCCGCTGTCTGATAGCGTGTCTCCTGCATCTGCTGTCTGATAGAGTGTCTCCTGCATCTGCTGTCTGATAGCGAGACTTCTGCATCGGCTGTCTGATAGAGTGTCTCCTGCATTCGCTGTCTGATAGAGAGATTTCTGCATCCGCTGTCTGATAGAGTGTCTACTGCATCCGCTGTCTGATAGAAAGACTCCTGCATTCGCTGTCTGATAGAGTGCTCCAGCATCCGCTGTCTGATAGAGAGCTTTCTGCTTTGGCTGTCTGATAGAATGTCTCCTGCATCTGCTGTCTGATAGAGAGACACCTGCATCCGCTGGCTGATAGATTGTCTATTGCATCTGCTGTCTGATAGAGTGTCTCCTGCATCCGCTGGTTGATAGGGTGTCTTCTGTATCCGCTGTCTGATAGTGTGTCTCCTGCATCCGCTGTCTGATAGAGAGACTTCTGCATCCGCAGTCTGAAAGATTGTCTCCTGCATCCGCTGTCTGATAGAAAGAATTCTGTATCCGCTGTCTGATAGAGTGTCTCCTGCATCCGCTGCATCCTGCTAGTCACTCTGTCAGACAGCGGATGCAGGAATCTCTCTATCAGACAGCGGATGCAGGAGACACTCTATCAGACAGCTGATGCTTGAGACACTCTATCAGACTGCGGAAGCAGGAGTCTCCCTGTCCGACAGCGGATGCAGGAGACTTTCTATCAGAAAACGGATTCAGGAGTCTTTCTATCAGACAGCGGATGCAGGAGACACTATCAGACAGCGGATGCAGGAGACTCCTGCATCCGTTGTCTGATAGAAAGTCTCCTGCATCAAATGTCTGAAAGAAAGAGTTCTGCATCCGCTGTCTGATAGATTGTCTCCTACATCCGCTGTCTGATAGAGAGACTTCTGCATCCGCTGTCTGATAGAGAGACTTCTGCATCCGCTGTCTGAAAGAGAGACTCCTGCATCCGCTGTCTGATAGAGTGTCTCCTGCATCCGCTATTTGATAGAGAGACTCTTGCATCCGCTGGCTGAGAGAGTGTCTCCTGCATCCGCTGTCTGATAGAGTGTCTCCTGCATCCGCTATTTGATAGAGAGACTTCTGCATCCGCTGTCTGATAGAGTGTCTCCTGCATCCGCTGTCTGATAGGGAGACTCCTGCATCCGCTGTCTGATAGAGAGACTCCTGCATCCGTTGTCTGACAGAAAGTCTCCTGCTTCAAATGTCTGAAAGAGAGACTTCTGCATCCGCTGTCTGATAGAGTGACTTCTGCATCCGCTGTCTGATAGAGAGACTTCTGCATCCACTGTCTGAGACAGAGACTCCTGCATCCGCTGTCTGATAGAGTGTTTCATGCATCCGCTGTCTGATAGAGTGTTTCCTGCATCCGCCTTCTGATAGAGTGTCTCCTGCATCCGCTGTCTGAGAAAGAGACTCCTGCATCCGCTCTCTGATAGAGTGTGTCATGCATCCGCTGTCCGATAGAGTGTCTCCTGCATCCGCCTTCTGATAGAGTGTCTCCTGCATCCGCTGTCTGATAAAGAGACTACGGCATCCGCTGGCTTATAGAGTGTCTGCTGCATCCGCTTTCTGATAGAGTGTCTCCTGCATCCTCTGTCTGATAGAGAGACTTCTGCATCCGCTGTCTGATAGAGTGTCTCTTGCATCCGCTGTTTGATAGAGAGACTCCTGCATCCGCTGTCTGATAGAGAGACTTCTGCATCCGCTGTCTAATAGAGTGTCTCCTGCATCCGCTGTCTGATAGGGAGACTTCTGCATCCGCTGTCTGATAAATTGTCACCTGCATCCGCTGTCTAATAGAGAGACTCCTGCATCGGCTGGATGAGAGAGTGTCTCCTGCATCCGTTGGTTGACAGAGTGTCTCCTGTTTCCGCTGTCTGATAGAGAGACTTCTGCATCCGCTGTCTGATAGAGAGACTTCTGCATCTGATGTCTGATAGAGTGTTTCCTACATCTGCTGTCTGATAGAGTGTCTCCTGCATCCGCTATCTGATAGAGAGACTTCTGCATCCGCTGTCTGAAGAGTGTCTCCTGCATCCGCTGTCTGATAGAGAGACTCCTGCATCTGCTGTCTGATAGAGTGTCTCCTGCATCCGCTATCTGATAGAGAGACTTCTGCATCCGCTGTCTGATAGAGTGTCTCCTGCATCCACTGTCTGATAGAGAAACTCCTGCATCCGCTTTCTGATAGAGAGTCTCCTGCATCCACTGTCTGATAGAGAGACTTCTGCAACCTATGTCTGATAGAGAGTCTCTTGCATCCGCTGTCTGATATAGAGACTCCTGCATCAAATGTCTGAAAGAGAGACTTCTGCATCTGCTGTCCGAGAGAGACTTCTGCATCCGCAGTTTGATAGAGTGTCTCCTGCATCTGGCGTCTGATAGGGAGACTTCTGCATCCGCTGTCTGATAAATTGTCTCCTGCATCCGCTGTCTAATAGAGAGACTCCTGCATCCGCTGGCTGAGAGAGTGTCTCCTGCATCCGCCGTCTGATTGAGTGTCCTGCATCCGCTATCTGATAGAGAGACTTCTGCATCCGCTGTCTGATAGAGTGTCTCCTGCATCCGTTGTCTGATAGAGAGACTTCTGCATACGCTGTCTGATAGAGAGACTTCTGCATCCGCTGTCTGATAGAGTGTCTCCTGCATCCGCTGTCTGATAGAGAGACTTCTACATCCGCTGTCTGATAGAGTGTTTCCTGCATCCGCTCTCTGAAAGAGTTTCTCCTGCATCCGCTATCTGATAGAAAGTCTTCTGCATCTGCTGTCTGATAGAGTGTCTCCTGCATCTGCTGTCTGATAGAGAGACGCCTGCATCTGCTGTCTGATAGAGTGTCTCCTGCATCCGCTGTCTGATAGAGAGACCTCTGCATCCGCTGTCTGATAGAGTGTCTCCTGCAAACACTGTCTGATAGAGAGACTCATGCATCCGCTGTCTGATAGAGTGTCTCCTATATCCGCTGTCTGATAGAGTGTCTCCTGCATCTGCTGTCTTATAGCGACACTTCTGCATCCGCTGTCTGATAGAGTGTCTCCTGCATTCGCTGTCTGATAGAGATACTTCTGCATCCGCTGTCTGATAGAGAGACTTCTGCATCCGCTGTCTGATAGACAGACTTCTGCATCCGCTGTCTGATAGAGAGACTTCTGCATCCGCTGTTTGAGTGATTGTCTTCTGCATCCGCTGTCTGATAGAGAAACTTCTGCATCCGCTGTCTGATAGAGTGTTTCCTACATCCGCTGTCTGATAGAGTGTCTCCTGCATCCGCTATCTGATAGAGAGACTTCTGCATCCGCTGTCTGAAAGAGTGTCTCCTGCATCCGATGTCTGATAGAGAGAATCCTGTATCTGCTGTCTGATAGAGTGTCTCCTGCATCCGCTGTCTGATAGAGAGACTTCTGCATCCGCTGTCTGATAGAGTGTCTCCTGCATCCACTGTCTGATAGAAAAACTCCTGCATCCGCTTTCTGATAGAGTGTCGCCTGCATCCACTGTCTGATAGAGAGACTTCTGAACCCTATGTCTGATAGAGAGTCTCTTGCATCCGCTGTCTGATAGAGAGACTCCTGCATCCGCTGTCTGATAGATAGACTTCTGCATCTGCTATCTGAGAGAGACTTCTGCATCCGCAGTCTGATAGAGTGTCTCCTGCATCCGGCGTCTGATAGGGAGACTTCTGCATCCGCTGTCTGATAAATTGTCTCCTGCATCCGCTGTCTAATAGAGAGACTCCTGCATCCGCTGGCTGAGAGAGTCTTTCCTGCATCCGCTGTCTGATAGAGTGTCTCCTGCATCCGCTATCTGATAGAGAGACTTCTCATCCGCTGTCTGATAGAGTGTCTCCTGCATCCGCTGTCTGATAGAGAGACTCCTTCATCCGCTGTCTGATAGAGAGACTTCTGCATCCGCTGTCTGGTAGAGTGTTTCCTGCATCCGCTATCTGATAGAGAGACTTCTGCATCCGCTGTCTGATAGAGTGTCTCCTGCATCCGCTGACTGATAGAGAGACTCCTCCATCTGCTGTGTGATAGAGTGTCTCCTGCATCCGCTGTCTGATATGGAGACTTCTGCATCAGCTGTCTGATAGAGTGTCTCCTGCATCCGCTGTCTGATAGAGAGACTCCTGCATCGGCTGGATGAGAGATTGTCTCCTGCATCCGTTGTCTGATAGAGTGTCTCCTGCATCCGCTGTCTGATAGAGAGACTTCTGCATCCACTGTCTGATAGAGAGACTTCTGCATCTGCTGCCTGAGTGATTGTCTCCTGCATCCGCTGTCTGATAGAGAAACTTTTGCATCCGCTGTCTGATAGAGTGATTCCTGCATCCGCTGTCTGATAGAGTGTCTCCTGCATCCGCTATCTGATAGAGAGACTTCTGCATCCGCTGTTTGATAGAGTGTCTCCTGCATCCGCTGTCTGATAGAGAGACTCCTGCAACTGCTGTCTGATAGAGTGTCTCCTGCATCCGCTGTCTGATAGAGAGACTTCTGCATCCGTTCTCTGATAGAGTGTCTTTTACATCCACTGTCTGATAGAGAAACTCCTGCATCCGCTGTCCAAGAGAGAGACTTCTGCATCCGCTCTCTGATAGAATGTCTCTTGCATCCGCTGTCTGGTAGATTGCTCATGCATCCGCTGTCTGATAGAGAGCTTTCTGCATCGGCTGTCTGATAGAATGTCTCCTGCATCCGCTGTCTGATAGAGAGACACCTGCATCCGCTGGCTGATAGAGTGTCTCCTGCATCCGCTATCTGATAGGGAGACTTCTGCATCCGCTGTCCGAGAGGGACTTCTGCATCCGCAGTCTGATAGAGTGTCTCCTGCATCCGCTATCTGATAGGGAGACTTCTGCATCCGCTGTCTGATAAATTGTCTCCTGCATCCGCTGTCTAATAGAGAGACTCCTGCATCCGCTGTCTGATAGAGTGTCTCCTGCATCCGCTGTCTGATAGAGACACTTCTGCATCCGCTGTCTGATAGAGAAACTTCTGCATCCGCTGTCTGATAGAGTGTCTCCTGCATCCGCTGTCTGATAGAGAGACTTCTACATCCACTGTCTGATAGAGAGATTTCTGCTTCCGCTGTCTGATAGAGAGACTTCTGCATCCGCTATCTGAGAGAGAGACTCCTGCATCCGCTGTCTGATGGAGTGTGTCATGCATCGGCTGTCTGATAGAGTGTCTCCTGCATATGCCTTCTGATAGAGTGTCTCCTGCATCCGCTGTCTGATTGAGAGACTCCGGCAATAGCTGTCTGATAGAGTGTCTCCTGCATCCGCTTTCTGATAGAGTTTCTCCTGCATCCGCTGTCTGATAGAGAGACTTCTGCATCCGCTGTCTGATAGAGTGTCTCTTGCATCCGCTGTCTGATAGAGAGACTCCTGCATCCGCTGTCTGATAGAGAGACTTCTGCATCCCCTGTCCGATAGAGAGACTCTTCATCCGCTGTCTGATAGAGTGTCTCCTGCATCCGCTGTCTGATAGAGAGACTTCTGCATCTGCTGTCCGAGAGAGACTTCTGCATCCGCAGTCTGATAGAGTGTCTCCTGCATCCGGCGTCTGATAGGGAGACTTCTGCATCCGCTGTCTGATAAATTGTCTCCTGCATCATCTGTCTAATAGAGAGACTCCTGCATCCGCTGGCTGAGAGAGTGTCTCCTGCATCCGCCGTCTGATAGAGTGTCTCCTGCATCCGCTATCTGATAGAGAGACTTCTGCATCCGCTGTCTGATAGAGTGTCTTCTGCATCCGCTGTCTGATAGAGAGACTTCTGCATCCGCTGTCTGATAGAGTGTTTCCTGCATCCGCTGTCTGATAGAGTGTCTCTTGCATCCGCTATCTGATAGAGAGACTTCTGCATCCGCTGTCTGATAGAGTGTCTTCTGCATCCGCTGTCTGATAGAGAGACTTCTGCATCCGCTGTCTGATAGAGTGTTATCTGCATCCGCTGTCTGATAGAGTGTCTCCTGCATCCGCTGTCTGATAGAGAGACTCCTCCATCTGCTGTGTGATAGAGTGTCTCCTGCATCCGCTGTCTGATATGAAAACTTCTGCATCCGCTGTCTGATAAAGTGTCTCCTGCATCCGCTGTCTGATAGAGAGACTCCTGCATCGTATGGCTGAGAGAGTGTCTCCTGCATCTGTTGTCTGACAGAGTGTCTCCTGCATCCGCTATCTGATAGAGAGACTTCTGCATCCGCTGTCTGATAGAGAGACTTCTGCATCCGCTGTCTGAGTGATTGTCTCCTGCATCCGCTGTCTGATAGAGAGACTTCTGCATCCGATGTCTGATAGAGTGTTTCCTACATCCGCTATCTGATAGAGTGTCTCCTGCATCCGCTATCTGATAGAGAGACTTCTGCATCCGCTGTCTGAAAGGGTGTCTCCTGCATCCGCTGTCTGATAGAGAGACTCCTGCATCTGCTGTCTGATAGAGTGTCTCCTGCATCCGCTGTCTGATGGAGAGACTTCTGCATCCGCTGTCTGATAGAGTGTCTCCTGCATCCACTGTCTGATAGAGAAACTCCTGCATCCGCTTTCTGATAGAGAGTCTCCTGCATCCACTGTCTGATAGAGAGACTTCTGCAACCTATGTCTGATAGAGAGTCTCTTGCATCCGCTATCTGATATAGAGACTCCTGCATCAAATGTCTGAAAGAGAGACTTCTGCATCTGCTGTCCGAGAGAGACTTCTGCATCCGCAGTCTGATAGAGTGTCTCCTGCATCTGGCGTCTGATAGGGAGACTTCTGCATCCGCTGTCTGATAAATTGTCTCCTGCATCCGCTGTCTAATAGAGAGACTCCTGCATCCGCTGGCTGAGAGAGTGTCTCCTGCATCCGCCGTCTGATAGAGTGTCTCCTGCATCCGCTATCTGATAGAGAGACTTCTGCATCCGCTGTCTGATAGAGTGTCTCCTGCATCCGTTGTCTGATAGAGAGACTTCTGCATACGCTGTCTGATAGAGAGACTTCTGCATCCGCTGTCTGATAGAGTGTCTCCTGCATCCGCTCTCTGAAAGAGTGTCTCCTGCATCCGCTATCTGATAGAAAGTCTTCTGCATCTGCTGTCTGGTAGAGTGTCTCCTGCATCCGCTGTCTGATAGAGAGACTCCTGCATCTGCTGTCAGATAGAGTGTCTCCTGCATCCGCTGTCTGATAGAGAGACCTCTGCATCCGCTGTCTGATAGAGTGTCTCCTGCAACCACTGTCTGATAGAGAGACTCCTGCATCCGCTGTCTGATAGAGTGTCTCCTGTATCCGCTGTCTGATAGAGTGTCTCCTGCATCTGCTGTCTTATAGCGAGACTTCTGCATCCGCTGTCTGATAGAGTGTCTCCTGCATTCGCTGTCTGATAGAGAGACTTCTGCATCCGCTGTCTGATAGAGAGATTTCTGTATCCGCTGTCTGATAGAGAGACTTCTGCATCCGCTGTCTGATAGAGAGACTTCTGCATCCGCTGTCTGAGTGATTGTCTCCTGCATCCGCTGTCTGATAGAGAAACTTCTGCATCCACTGTCTGATAGAGTGTTTCCTACATCCGCTGTCTGATAGAGTGTCTCCTGCATCCGCTATCTGATAGAGAGACGTCTGCATCGGCTGTCTGAAAGAGTGTCTCCTGCATCCGATGTCTGATAGAGAGAATCCTGTATCTGCTGTCTGATAGAGTGTCTCCTGCATCCGCTGTCTGATAGAGAGACTTCTGCATCCGCTGTCTGATAGAGTGTCTCCTGCATCCACTGTCTGATAGAAAAACTCCTGCATCCGCTTTCTGATAGAGTGTCTCCTGCATCCACTGTCTGATAGAGAGACTTCTGAACCCTATGTCTGATAGAGAGTCTCTTGCATCCGCTGTCTGATAGAGAGACTCCTGCATCCGCTGTCTGATAGAGAGACTTCTGCATCTGCTGTCTGAGAGAGACTTCTGCATCCTTAGTCTGATAGAGTGTCTCCTGCATCCGGCGTCTGATAGGGAGACTTCTGCATCCGCTGTCTGATAAATTGTCTCCTGCATCCGCTGTCTAATAGAGAGACACCTGCATCCGCTGGCTGAGAGAGTGTCTCCTGCATTCGCCGTCTGATAGAGTGTCTCCTGCATCCCCTATCTGATAGAGAGACTTCTGCATCCGCTGTCTGATAGAGTGTCTCCTGCATCCGCTGTCTGATAGAGACACTTCTGCATCCGCTGTCTGATAGAGAGACTTCTGCATCCGCTGTCTGATAGAGTGTCTCCTGCATCCGCTGTCTGATAGAGAGACTTCTACATCCGCTGTCTGACAGAGTGTTTCCTGCATCCGCTCTCTGAAAGAGTGTCTCCTGCATCCGCTATCTGATAGAAAGTCTTCTGCATCTGCTGTCTGATAGAGTGTCTCCTGCATCCGCTGTCTGATAGAGACTCCTGCATCTGCTGTCTGATAGAGTGTCTCCTGCATCCGCTGTCTGATAGAGAGACCTCTGCATCCGCTGTCTGATAGAGTGTCTCCTGCATCCACTGTCTGATACAGACACTCCTGCATCCGCTGTCCAATAGAGAGACTTCTGAATCCGCTGTTTGATAGAGTGTCTCCTGCATCTGCTGTCTGATAGAGTGTCTCCTGCATCTGCTGTCTGATAGCGAGACTTCTGCATCCGCTGTCTGATAGAGTGTCTCCTGCATTCGCTGTCTGATAGAGAGACTTCTGCATCCGCTGTCTGATAGAGTGTCTACTGCATCCGCTGTCTTATAGAAAGACTCCTGCATCCGCTGTCTAATAGAGTGCTCCAGCATCCGCTGTCTGATAGAGAGCTTTCTGCATTGGCTGTTTGATATAATGTCTCCTGCATCTGCTGTCTGATAGAGAGACACCTGCATCCGCTGGCTGATAGATTGTCTATTGCATCTGCTGTCTGATAGAGTGTCTCCTGCATCCGCTGGCTGATAGGGTGTCTTCTGTATCCGCTGTCAGATAGTGTGTCTCCTGCATCCGATGTCTGATAGAGAGACTTCTGCATCCGCAGTCTGAAAGATTGTCTCCTGCATTAGCTGTCTGATAGAAAGAATTCTGTATCCGCTGTCTGATAGAGTGTCTCCTGCATCCGCTGCATCCTGCTAGTCACTCTGTCAGACAGCGGATGCAGGAATCTCTCTATCAGACAGCGGATGCAGGAGACACTCTATCAGACAGCTGATGCTTGAGACACTCTATCAGACTGCGGAAGCAGGAGTCACCCTGTCCGACAGCGGATGCAGGAGACTTTCTATCAGAAAACGGATTCAGGAGTCTTTCTATCAGACAGCGGATGCAGGAGACACTCTGTCAGACAGCGGATGCAGGAGACTCCTGCATCCGTTGTCTGATAGAAAGTCTCCTGCATCAAATGTCTGAAAGAAAGAGTTCTGCATCCGCTGTCTGATAGAATGTCTCCTGCATCCGCTGTCTGATAGAGAGACTTCTGCATCCGCTGTCTGATAGAGAGACTTCTGCATCCGCTGTCTGAGAGAGAGACTCCTGCATCCGCTGTCTGATAGAGTGTCTCATGCATCCGCTGTCTGATAGAGTGTCTCCTGCATCCGCTATTTGATAGAGAGACTCTTGCATTCGCTGGCTGAGAGAGTGTCTCCTGCATCCGCTGTCTGATAGAGAGTCTCCTGCATCCGCTATTTGATAGAGAGACTTCTGCATCCGCTGTCTGATAGAGTGTCTCCTGCATCCGCTGTCAGATAGGGAGACTCCTGCATCTGCTGTCCGATAGAGAGACTCCTGCATCCGCTGTCTGATAGAGTGACTCCTGCATCCGTTGTCTGACAGAAAGTTTCCTGCTTCAAATGTCTGAAAGAGAGACTTCTGCATCCGCTGTCTGATAGAGTGACTTCTGCATCCGCTGTCTGATAGAGAGACTTCTGCATCCGCTGTCTGAGACAGAGACTCCTGCATCCGCTGTCTGATAGAGTGTGTCATGCATCCGCTGTCTGATAGAGTGTCTCCTGCATCCGCCTTCTGATAGAGTGTCTCCTGCATCCGCTGTCTGAGAAAGAGACTCCTGCATCCGCTGTCTGATAGAGTGTGTCATGCATCCGCTGTCTGATAGAGTGTCTCCTGCATCCGCCTTCTGATAGAGTGTCTCCTGCATCCGCTGTCTGATAAAGAGACTACGGCATCCGCTGGCTTATAGAGTGTCTCCTGCATCCGCTTTCTGATAGAGTGTCTCCTGCATCCGCTGTCTGATAGAGAGACTTCTGCATCCGCTGTCTGATAGAGTGTCTCTTGCATCCGCTGTTTGATAGAGAGACTCCTGCATCCGCTGTCTGATAGAGAGACTTCTGCATCCGCTGTCTAATAGAGTGTCTCCTGCATCCGTTGTCTGATAGGGAGACTTCTGCATCCGCTGTCTGATAAATTGTCCCCTGCATCCGCTGTCTAATAAAGAGACTCCTGCATCTGCTGGCTGAGAGAGTCTTTCCTGCATCCGCTGTCTGATAGAGTGTCTCCTGCATCCGCTATCTGATAGAGAGCCTTCTCATCCGCTGTCTGATAGAGTGTCTCCTGCATCCGCTGTCTGATAGAGAGACTCCTTCATCCGCTGTCTGATAGAGAGACTTCTGCATCCGATGTCTGATAGAGTGTTTCCTGCATCCGCTATCTGATAGAGAGACTTCTGTATCCGCTGTCTGATAGAGTGTCTCCTGCATCCGCTGTCTGATAGAGAGACTCCTCCATATGCTGTGTGATAGAGTGTCTCCTGCATCCGCTGTCTAATAGAAAGACTCCTGCATCCGCTGGCTGAAAGAGTGTCTCCTGCATCCGCTGTCTGATAGAGTGTCTCCTGCATCCGCTATCTGATAGAGAGCCTTCTCATCCGCTGTCTGATAGAGTGTCTCCTGCATCCGCTGTCTGATAGAGAGACTCCTTCATCCGCTGTCTGATATGGAGACTTCTGCATCCGCTGTCTGATAGAGTGTCTCCTGCATCCGCTATCTGATAGGGAGACTTCTGCATCCGCTGTCTGATAAATTGTCTCCTGCATCCGCTGTCTAATAGAGAGACTCCTGTATCCGCTGGCTGAAAGAGTGTCTCCTGCATCCGCTGTCTGATAGAGTGTCTCCTGCATCCGCTATCTGATAGAGAGACTTCTGCATCCGCTATCTGATGTAGTGTCTCCTGCATCCGCTGTCTGATAGAAAGACTTTTGCATCCGCTGTCTGATAGAGAGACTTCTGCATCCGCTGTCTGATAGAGTGTCTCCTGCATCCGCTGTCTGATAGAGAGACTTCTACATCCACTGTCTGATAGAGAGACTTCTGCATCCGCTGTCTGATAGAGAGACTTCTGCATCCGCTGTCTGAGAGAGAGACTTCTGCATCCGCTGTCTGATGGAGTGTGTCATGCATCGGCTGTCTGATAGAGTGTCTCCTGCATACGCCTTCTGATAGAGTGTCTCCTGCATCCGCTGTCTGATAGAGAGACTCCTACAACAGCTGTCTGATAGAGTGTCTCCTGCATCCGCTTTCTGATAGAGTTTCTCCTGCATCCGCTGTCTGATAGAGAGACTTCTGCATCCGCTGTCTGAAAGAGTGTCTCTTGCATCCGCTGTCTGATAGAGAGACTCCTGCATCCGCTTTCTGATAGAATTTCTCCTGCATCCGCTGTCTGATAGAGAGACTTCTGCATCCGCTGTCTGATAGAGTGTCTCTTGCATCCGCTGTCTGATAGAGAGACTCCTGCATCCGCTGTCTGATAGAGAGACTTCTGCATCCGCTGTCCGATAGAGAGACTTCTGCATCTGCTGTCTGATAGAGTGTCTCCTGCATCCGCTGTCTGATAGAGACTCCTGCATCTGCTGTCTGATAGAGTGTCTCCTGCATCCGCTGTCTGATAGAGACACCTCTGCATCCGCTGTCTGATAGAGTGTCTCCTGCATCCACTGTCTGATAGAGAGACTCCTGCATCCGCTGGCCAATGGAGAGACTTCTCAATCCGCTGTCTGATAGCGTGTCTCCTGCATCTGCTGTCTGATAGAGTGTCTCCTGCATCCGCTGGTTGATAGGGTGTCTTCTGTATCCGCTGTCTGATAGTGTGTCTCCTGCATCCTCTGTCTGATAGAGAGACTTCTGCATCCGCAGCCTGAAAGATTGTCTCCTGCATCCGCTGTCTGATAGAGAGACTTCTGCATCCGCTGTCTGAGAGAGAGACTCCTGCATCCGCTGTCTGATAGAGTGTCTCATGCATCCGCTGTCTGATAGAGTGTCTCCTGCATCCGCTATTTGATAGAGAGACTCTTGCATTCGCTGGCTGAGAGAGTGTCTCCTGCATCCGCTGTCTGATAGAGTGTCTCCTGCATCCGCTATCTGATAGAGAGACTTCTGCATCCGCTGTCTGATAGAGTGTCTCCTGCATCCGCTGTCAGATAGGGAGACTCCTGCATCTGCTGTCCGATAGAGAGACTCCTGCATCCGCTGTCTGATAGAGTGACTCCTGCATCCGTTGTCTGACAGAAAGTCTCCTGCTTCAAATGTCTGAAAGAGAGACTTCTGCATCCGCTGTCTGATAGAGTGACTTCTGCATCCGCTGTCTGATAGAGAGACTTCTGCATCCGCTGTCTGAGACAGAGACTCCTGCATCCGCTGTCTGATAGAGTGTGTCATGCATCCGCTGTCTGATAGAGTGTCTCCTGCATCCGCCTTCTGATAGAGTGTCTCCTGCATCCGCTGTCTAATAAAGAGACTCCTGCATCCGCTGTCTGATAGAGTGTGTCATGCATCCGCTGTCTGATAGAGTGTCTCCTGCATCCGCCTTCTGATAGAGTGTCTCCTGCATCCGCTGTCTGATAAAGAGACTACGGCATCCGCTGGCTTATAGAGTGTCTCCTGCATCCGCTTTCTGATAGAGTGTCTCCTGCATCCGCTGTCTGATAGAGAGACTTCTGCATCCGCTGTCTGATAGAGTGTCTCTTGCATCCGCTGTCTGATAGGGAGACTTCTGCATCCGCTGTCTGATAAATTGTCCCCTGCATCCGCTGTCTAATAAAGAGACTCCTGCATCCGCTGGCTGAGAGAGTCTTTCCTGCATCCGCTGTCTGATAGAGTGTCTCCTGCATCCGCTATCTGATAGAGAGCCTTCTCATCCGCTGTCTGATAGAGTGACTCCTGCATCCGCTGTCTGATAGAGAGACTCCTTCATCAGCTGTCTGATAGAGAGACTTCTGCATCCGATGTCTGATAGAGTGTCTCTTGCATCCGCTATCTGATAGAGAGACTTCTGTATCCGCTGTCTGATAGAGTGTCTCCTGCATCCGCTGTCTGATAGAGAGACTCCTCCATCTGCTGTGTGATAGAGTGTCTCCTGCATCCGCTGTCTGATATGGAGACTTCTGCATCCGCTGTCTGATAGAGTGTCTCCTGCATCCGCTGTCTGATAGAGAAAATCCTGCATCGGCTGGATGAGAGAGTGTCTCCTGCATCCGTTGTCTGACAGAGTGTCTCCTGTATCCGCTGTCTGATAGAGAGACTTCTGCATCCGCTGTCTGATAGAGAGACTTCTGCATCGGCTGCCTGAGTGATTGTCTCCTGCATCCGCTGTCTGATAGAGAAATTTTTGCATCCGCTGTCTGATAAAGTGTTTCCTGCATCCGCTGTCTGATAGAGTGTCTCCTGCATCCGCTATCTGATAGAGAGACTTCTGCATCCGCTGTCTGATAGAGTGTCTCCTGCATCCGCTGTCTGATAGAGAGACTCCTGCAACTGCTGTCTGATAGAGTGTCTCCTGCATCCGCTCTCTGATAGACTCCTGCATCCGCTGTCTGATAGAGTGTCTCCTGCATCCACTGTCTGATAGAGAAACTCCTGCATCCGCTGTCTTATAGAGAGACTTCTGCATCCGCTCTCTGATAGAAAGTCTCTTGCATCCGCTGTCTGGTAGATTGCTCCAGCATCCGCTGTCTGATAGAGAGCTTTCTGCATCGGCTGTCTGATAGAATGTCTCCTGCATCCGCTGTCTGATAGAGAGACACCTGCATCCGCTGGCTGATAGAGTGTCTCCTGCATCCGCTGTCTGATAGGGAGACTTCTGCATCCGCTGTCCGAGAGGGACTTCTGCATCCGCAGTCTGATAGAGTGTCTCCTGCATCCGCTATCTGATAGGGAGACTTCTGCATCCGCTGTCTGATAAATTGTCTCCTGCATCCGCTGTCTAATAGAGAGACTCCTGCATCCGCTGGCTGAAAGAGTGTCTCCTGCATCCGCTGTCTGATAGAGTGTCTCCTGCATCCGCTATCTGATAAAGAGACTTCTGCATCCGCTGTCTGATGTAGTGTCTCCTGCATCCGCTGTCTGATAGAAAGACTTTTGCATCCGCTGTCTGATAGAGAGACTTCTGCATCCGCTGTCTGATAGAGTGTCTCCTGCATCCGCTGTCTGATAGAGAGACTTCTACATCCACTGTCTGATAGAGAGACTTCTGCATCCGCTGTCTGATAGAGAGACTTCTGCATCCGCTGTCTGAGAGAGAGACTTCTGCATCCGCTGTCTGTTGGAGTGTGTCATGCATCGGCTGTCTGATAGAGTGTCTCCTGCATACGCCTTCTGATAGAGTGTCTCCTGCATCCGCTGTCTGATAGAGAGACTCCTACAACAGCTGTCTGATAGAGTGTCTCCTGCATCCGCTTTCTGATAGAGTTTCTCCTGCATCCGCTGTCTGATAGAGAGACTTCTGCATCCGCTGTCTGATAGAGTGTCTCTTGCATCCGCTGTCTGATAGAGAGACTCCTGCATCCGCTTTCTGATAGAATTTCTCCTGCATCCGCTGTCTGATAGAGAGACTTCTGCATCCGCTGTCTGATAGAGTGTCTCTTGCATCCGCTGTCTGATAGAGAGACTCCTGCATCCGCTGTCTGATAGAGAAACCTCTGCATCCGCTGTCCGATAGAGAGACTTCTGCATCTGCTGTCTGATAGAGTGTTTCCTGCATCCGCTGTCTGATAGAGACTCCTGCATCTGCTGTCTGATAGAGTGTCTCCTGCATCCGCTGTCTGATAGAGACACCTCTGCATCCGCTGTCTGATAGAGTGTCTCCTGCATCCACTGTCTGATAGAGAGACTCCTGCATCCGCTGGCCAATGGAGAGACTTCTGCATCCGCTGTCTGATAGCGTGTCTCCTGCATCTGCTGTCTGATAGAGTGTCTCCTGCATCTGCTGTCTGATAGCGAGACTTCTGCATCCGCTGTCTGATAGAGTGTCTCCTGCATTCGCTGTCTGATAGAGAGACTTCTGCATCCGCTGTCTGATAGAGTGTCTACTGCATCCGCTGTCTGATAGAAAGACTCCTGCATTCGCTGTCTGATAGAGTGCTCCAGCATCCGCTGTCTGATAGAGAGCTTTCTGCATTGGCTGTCTGATAGAATGTCTCTTGCATCTGCTGTCTGATAGAGAGACACCTGCATCCGCTGGCTGATAGATTGTCTATTGCATCTGCTTTCTGATAGAGTGTCTCCTGCATCCGCTGGTTGATAGGGTGTCTTCTGTATCCGCTGTCTGATAGTGTGTCTCCTGCATCCGCTGTCTGATAGAGAGACTTCTGCATCCGCAGTCTGAAAGATTGTCTCCTGCATCCGCTGTCTGATAGAAAGAATTCTGTATCCGCTGTCTGATAGAGTGTCTCCTGCATCCGCTGCATCCTGCTAGTCACTCTGTCAGACAGCGGATGCAGGAATCTCTCTATCAGACAGCGGATGCAGGAGACACTCTATCAGACAGCTGATGCTTGAGACACTCTATCAGACTGCGGAAGCAGGAGTCTCCCTGTCCGACAGCGGATGCAGGAGACTTTCTATCAGAAAACGGATTCAGGAGTCTTTCTATCAGACAGCGGATGCAGGAGACACTATCAGACAGCGGAAGCAGGAGACTCCTGCATCCGTTGTCTGATAGAAAGTCTCCTGCATCAAATGTCTGAAAGAAAGAGTTCTGCATCCGCTGTCTGATAGAGTGTCTCCTGCATCCGCTGTCTGATAGAGAGACTTCTGCATCCGCTGTCTGATAGAGAGACTTCTGCATCCGCTGTCTGAGAGAGAGACTCCTGCATCCGCTGTCTGAGAGAGTGTCTCCTGCATCCGCTATTTGATAGAGAGACTCTTGCATCCGCTGGCTGAGAGAGTGTCTCCTGCATCCGCTGTCTGATAGAGTGTCTCCTGCATCCGCTATTTGATAGAGAGACTTCTGCATCCGCTGTCTGATAGAGTGTCTCCTGCATCCGCTGTCTGATAGGGAGACTCCTGCATCCGCTGTCTGATAGAGAGACTCCTTCATCCGTTGTCTGACAGAAAGTCTCCTGCTTCAAATGTCTGAAAGAGAGACTTCTGCATCCGCTGTCTGATAGAGTGACCTCTGCATCCGCTGTCTGATAGAGAGACTTCTGCATCCACTGTCTGAGACAGAGACTCCTGCATCCGCTGTCTGATAGAGTGTGTCATGCATCCGCTGTCTGATAGAGTGTCTCCTGCATCCGCCTTCTGATAGAGTGTCTCCTGCATCCGCTGTCTGAGAAAGAGACTCCTGCATCCGCTGTCTGATAGAGTGTGTCATGCATCCGCTGTCCGATAGAGTGTCTCCTGCATCCGCCTTCTGATAGAGTGTCTCCTGCATCCGCTGTCTGATAAAGAGACTACGGCATCCGCTGGCTTATAGAGTGTCTGCTGCATCCGCTTTCTGATAGAGTGTCTCCTGCATCCTCTGTCTGATAGAGAGACTTCTGCATCCGCTGTCTGATAGAGTGTCTCTTGCATCCGCTGTTTGATAGAGAGACTCCTGCATCCGCTGTCTAATAGAGTGTCTCCTGCATCCGCTGTCTGATAGGGAGACTTCTGCATCCGCTGTCTGATAAATTGTCACCTGCATCCGCTGTCTAATAGAGACTCCTGCATCGGCTGGATGAGAGAGTGTCTCCTGCATCCGTTGTCTGACAGAGTGTCTCCTGTTTCCGCTGTCTAATAGAGAGACTTCTGCATCCGCTGTCTGATAGAGAGATTTCTGCATCCGATGTCTGATAGAGTGTCTCCTGCATCCGCTGTCTGATAAAGAGACTACGGCATCCGCTGGCTTATAGAGTGTCTCCTGCATCCGCCGTCTGATAGGGTGTCTCCTGCATCCGCTATCTGATAGAGAGACTTCTGCATCCGCTGTCTGATAAATTGTCTCCTGCATCTGCTGTCTAATAGAGAGACTCCTGCATCCGCTGGCTGAGAGAGTGTCTCCTGCATTCGCCGTCTGATTGAGTGTCTCCTGCATCCGCTATCTGATAGAGAGACTTCTGCATCCGCTGTCTGATAGAGTGTCTCCTGCATCCGTTGTCTGATAGAGAGACTTCTGCATACGCTGTCTGATAGAGAGACTTCTGCATCCGCTGTCTGATAGAGTGTCTCCTGCATCCGCTGTCTGATAGAGAGACTTCTACATCCGCTGTCTGATAGAGTGTTTCCTGCATCCGCTCTCTGAAAGAATTTCTCCTGCATCCGCTATCTGATAGAAAGTCTTCTGCATCTGCTGTCTGATAGAGTGTCTCCTGCATCCGCTGTCTGATAGAGAGACGCCTGCATCTGCTGTCTGATAGAGTGTCTCCTGCATCCGCTGTCTGATAGAGAGACCTCTGCATCCGCTGTCTGATAGAGTGTCTCCTGCAACCACTGTCTGATAGAGAGACTCATGCATCCGCTGTCTGATAGAGTGTCTCCTATATCCGCTGTCTGATAGAGTGTCTCCTGCATCTGCTGTCTTATAGCGACACTTCTGCATCCGCTGTCTGATAGAGTGTCTCCTGCATTCGCTGTCTGATAGAGAGACTTCTGCATCCGCTGTCTGATAGAGAGACTTCTGCATCCGCTGTCTGATAGACAGACTTCTGCATCCGCTGTCTGATAGAGAGACTTTTGCATCCGCTGTCTGAGTGATTGTCTTCTGCATCCGCTGTCTGATAGAGAAACTTCTGCATCCGCTGTCTGATAGAGTGTTTCCTACATCCGCTGTCTGATAGAGTGTCTCCTGCATCCGCTATCTGATAGAGAGACTTCTGCATCCGCTGTCTAAAAGAGTGTCTCCTGCATCCGATGTCTGATAGAGAGAATCCTGTATCTGCTGTCTGATAGAGTGTCTCCTGCATCCACTGTCTGATAGAAAAACTCCTGCATCCCCTTTCTGATAGAGTGTCTCCTGCATCCACTGTCTGATAGAGAGACTTCTGAACCCTATGTCTGATAGAGAGTCTCTTGCATCCGCTGTCTTATAGAGAGACTCCTGCATCCGCTGTCTGATAGATAGACTTCTGCATCTGCTGTCTGAGAGAGACTTCTGCATCCGCAGTCTGATAGAGTGTCTCCTGCATCCGGCGTCTGATAGGGAGACTTCTGCATCCGCTGTCTGATAAATTGTCTCCTGCATCCGCTGTCTAATAGAGAGACTCCTGCATCCGCTGGCTGAGAGAGTCTTTCCTGCATCCGCTGTCTGATAGAGTGTCTCCTGCATCCGCTATCTGATAGAGAGTCTTCTCATCCGCTGTCTGATAGAGTGTCTCCTGCATCCGCTGTCTGATAGAGAGACTCCTTCATCCGCTGTCTGATAGAGAGACTCTGCATCCGCTGTCTGGTAGAGTGTTTCCTGCATCCGCTATCTGATAGAGACACTTCTGCATCCGCTGTCTGATAGAGAGACTTCTGCATCCGCTGTCTGATAGAGTGTCTCCTGCATTCGCTGTCTGATAGAGAGACTTCTACATCCGCTGTCTGATAGAGTGTTTCCTGCATCCGCTCTCTGAAAGAGTGTCTCCTGCATCCGCTATCTGATAGAAAGTCTTCTGCATGTGCTGTCTGATAGAGTGTCTCCTGCATCCGCTGTCTGATAGAGACTCCTGCATCTGCTGTCTGATAGAGTGTCTCCTGCATCCTCTGTCTGATAGAGAGACCTCTGCATCCGCTGTCTGATAGAGTGTCTCCTGCATCCACTGTCTGATAGAGAGACTCCTGCATCCGCTGTCCAATAGAGAGACTTCTGCATCCGCTGTCTGATAGAGTGTCTCCTGCATCTGCTGTCTGATAGAGTGTCTCCTGCATCTGCTGTCTGATAGCGAGACTTCTGCATCCGCTGTCTGATAGAGTGTCTCCTGCATTCGCTGTCTGATAGAGAGACTTCTTCATCCGCTGTCTGATAGAGTGTCTACTGCATCCGCTGTCTGATAGAAAGACTCCTGCATCCGCTGTCTGATAGAGTGCTCCAGCATCCGCTGTCTGATAGAGAGCTTTCTGCATTGGCTGTCTGATAGAATGTCTCCTGCATCTGCTGTCTGATAGAGAGACACCTGCATCCGCTGGCTGATAGATTGTCTATTGCATCTGCTGTCTGATAGAGTTTCTCCTGCATCCGCTGGCTGATAGGGTGTCTTCTGTATCCGCTGTCTGATAGTGTGTCTCCTGCATCCGCTGTCTGATAGAGAGACTTCTGCATCCGCAGTCTGAAAGATTGTCTCCTGCATCCGCTGTCTGATAGAAAGAATTCTGTATCCGCTGTCTGATAGAGTGTCTCCTGCATCCGCTGCATCCTGCTAGTCACTCTGTCAGACAGTGGATGCAGGAATCTCTCTATCAGACAGCGGATGCAGGAGACACTCTATCAGACAGCAGATGCTTGAGACACTCTTTCAGACTGCGGAAGCAGGAGTCTCCCTGTCCGACAGCGGATGCAGGAGACTTTCTATCAGAAAACGGATTCAGGAGTCTTTCTATCAGACAGCGGATGCAGGAGACACTCTATCAGACAGCGGATGCAGGAGACTTCTGCATCCGCTGTCTGATAGAGTGTCTCCTGCATCCGCTGTCTGATAGAGAGACTTCTGCATCCGCTGTCTGATAGAGAGACTTCTGCATCCACTGTCTGAGAGAGAGACTCCTGCATCCGCTGTCTGATAGTGTGTCTCATGCATCCGCTGTCTGATAGAGTGTCTCCTGCATCCGCTATTTGATAGAGAGACTCTTGCATCCGCTGGCTGAGAGAGTGTCTCCTGCATCCGCTGTCTGATAGAGTGTCTCCTGCATTCGCTATTTGATAGAGAGACTTCTGCATCCGCTGTCTGATAGAGTGTCTCCTGCATCCGCTGTCTGATAGGGAGACTCCTGCATCTGCTGTCCGATAGAGAGACTCCTGCATCCGCTGTCTGATAGAGAGACTCCTGCATCAGTTGTCTGACAGAAAGTCTCCTGCTTCAAATGTCTGAAAGAGAGACTTCTGCATCCGCTGTCTGATAGAGTGACTTCTGCATCCGCTGTCTGATAGAGAGACTTCTGCATCCGCTGTCTGAGACAGAGACTCCTGCATCCGCTGTCTGATAGAGTGTGTCATGCATCCGCTGTCTGATAGAGTGTCTCCTGCATCCGCCTTCTGATAGAGTGTCTCCTGCATCCGCTGTCTGAGAATTAGACTCCTGCATCCGCTGTCTGATAGAGTGTGTCATGCATCCGCTGTCTGATAGAGTGTCTCCTGCATCCGCCTTCTGATAGAGTGTCTCCTGCATCCGCTCTCTGATAAAGAGACTACGGCATCCGCTGGCTTATAGAGTGTCTCCTGCATCCGCTTTCTGATAGAGTGTCTCCTGCATCCGCTGTCTGATAGAGACTTCTGCATCCGCTGTCTGATAGAGTGTCTCTTGCATCCGCTGTTTGATAGAGAGACTCCTGCATCCGCTACCTAATAGAGTGTCTCCTGCATCCGCTGTCTGATAGGGAGACTTCTGCATCCCCTGTCTGATAAATTGTCTCCTGCATCCGCTGTCTAATAGAGAGACTCCTGCATCCGCTGGCTGAGAGAGTCTTTCCTGCATTCGCTGTCTGATAGAGTGTCTCCTGCATCCGCTATCTGATAGAGAGCCTTCTCATCCGCTGTCTGACAGAGTGTCTCCTGCATCTGCTGTCTGATAGAGAGACTCCTTCATCCGCTGTCTGATAGAGAGACTTCTGCATCCGATGTCTGATAGAGTGTTTCCTGCATCCGCTATCTGATAGAGAGACTTCTGCATCCGCTGTCTGATAGAGTGTCTCCTGCATCCGCTGTCTGATAGAGAGACTCCTCCATCTGCTGTGTGATAGAGTGTCTCCTGCATCCGCTGTCTGATATGGAGACTTCTGCATCAGCTTTTTGATAGAGTGTCTCCTGCATCCGCTGTCTGATAGAGAGAATCCTGCATCGGCTGGATGAGAGAGTGTCTCCTGCATCCGTTGTCTGACAGAGTGTCTCCTGTATCCGCTGTCTGATAGAGAGACTTCTGCATCCGCTGTCTGATAGAGAGACTTCTGCATCCGCTGCCTGAGTGATTGTCTCCTGCATCCGCTGTCTGATAGAGAAACTTTTGCATCCGCTGTCTGATAGAGTGTTTCCTGCATCCGCTGTCTGATAGAGTGTCTCCTGCATCCGCTATCTGATAGAGAGACTTCTGCATCCGCTGTCTGATAGAGTGTCTCCTGCATCCGCTGTCTGATAGAGAGACTCCTGCAACTGCTGTCTGATAGAGAGTCTCCTGCATCCGCTGTCTGATAGAGAGACTTCTGCATCCGCTGTCTGATAGAGTGTCTCCTGCATCCACTGTCTGATAGAGAAACTCCTGCATCCGCTGTCTAATAGAGAGACTTCTGCATCCGCTCTCTGATAGAAAGTCTCTTGCATCCGCTGTCTGGTAGATTGCTCCAGCATCCGCTGTCTGATAGTGAGCTTTCTGCATCGGCTGTCTGATAGAATGTCTCCTGCATCCGCTGTCTGATAGAGAGACACCTGCATCAGCTGGCTGATAGAGTGTCTCCTGCATCCGCTGTCTGATAGAGAGACTTCTGCATCTGCTGTCCGAGAGAGACTTCTGCATCCACAGTCTGATAGAGTGTCTCCTGCATCCGGCGTCTGATAGGGAGACTTCTGCATCCGCTGTCAAATAAATTGTCTCCTGCATCCGCTGTCTAAAAGAGAAACTCCTGCATCCGCTGTCTGATAGAGTGTCTCCTGCATCCGCTGTCTGATAGAGAGACTTCTGCATACGCTGTCTGATAGAGAGACTTCTGCATCCGCTGTCTGATAGAGTGTCTCCTGCATCCGCTGTCTGATAGAGAGACTTCTACATCCGCTGTCTGATAGAGTGTTTCCTGCATCCGCTCTCTGAAAGAGTGTCTCCTGCATCCGCTATCTGACAGAAAGTCTTCTGCATCTGCTGTCTGATAGAGTGTCTCCTGCATCCGCTGTCTGATAGAGAGACTCCTGCATCTGCTGTCTGATAGAGTGTCTCCTGCATCCGCTGTCTGATAGAGAGACCTCTGCATCCACTGTCTGATAGAGTGTCTCCTGCATCCACTGTCTGATAGAGAGACTCCTGCATCCGCTGTCCAATAGAGAGACTTCTGCATCCGCTGTCTGATAGTGTGTCTCCTGCATCCGCTGTCTGATAGAGAGACTTCTGCATCCGCAGTCTGAAAGATTGTCTCCTGCATCCGCTGTCTGATAGAAAGAATTCTGTATCTGCTGTCTGATAGAGTGTCTCCTGCATCCGCTGCATCCTGCTAGTCACTCTATCAGACAGCGGATGCAGGAATCTCTCTATCAGACAGCGGATGCAGGAGACACTCTATCAGACAGCTGATGCTTGAGACGCTCTATCAGACAGCGGAAGCAGGAGTCTCCCTGTCCGACAGCGGATGCAGGAGACTTTCTATCAGAAAACAGATTCAGGAGTCTTTCTATCAGACAGCGGATGCAGGAGACACTCTATCAGACAACGGATGCAGGAGACTCGTGCATCCGTTGTCTGATAGAAAGTCTCCTGCATCAAATGTCTGAAAGAAAGAGTTCTTCATCCGCTGTCTGATAGAGTGTCTCCTGCATCCGCTGTCTGATAGAGAGACTTCTGCATCCGCTGTCTGATAGAGAGACTTCTGCATCCGCTGTCTGAGAGAGAGACTCCTGCATCCGCTGTCTGATAGAGTGTCTCCTGCATCCGCTGTCTGATAGAGAGACTTCTGCATCCGCTGTCTGATAGAGTGTCTCCTGCATCCGCTGTCTGATAGAGAGACTCCTGCAACTGCTGTCTGATAGAGAGTCTCCTGCATCCGCTGTCTGATAGAGAGACTTCTGCATCCGCTGTCTGATAGAGTGTCTCCTGCATCCACTGTCTGATAGAGAAACTCCTGCATCCGCTGTCTTATAGAGAGACTTCTGCATCCGCTCTCTGATAGAAAGTCTCTTGCATCCGCTGTCTGGTAGATTGCTCCAGCATCCGCTGTCTGATAGTGAGCTTTCTGCATCGGCTGTCTGATAGAGTGTCTCCTGCATCCGCTGTCTGATAGAGAGACTTCTGCATCCGTTGTCTGATAGAGTGTCTCCTGCATCCGCTGTCTGATAGAGAGACTTCTGCATCCGCTGTCTGATAGAGAGACTTCTGCATCCGCTGTCTGAGAGAGAGACTCCTGCATCCGCTGTCTGATAGAGTGTCTCCTGCATCCGCTGTCTGATAGGGAGACTCCTGCATCTGCTGTCCGATAGAGAGACTCCTGCATCCGCTGTCTGATAGAGAGACTCCTGCATCCGTTGTCTGATAGAGTGTCTCCTGCTTCAAATGTCTGAAAGAGAGACTTCTGCATCCGCTGTCTGATAGAGTGACTTCTGCATCCGCTGTCTGATAGAGAGACTTCTGCATCCGCTGTCTGAGAGAGAGACTCCTGCATCCGCTGTCTGATAGAGTGTCTCATGCATCCGCTGTCTGATAGAGTGTCTCCTGCATCCGCTATTTGATAGAGAGACTCTTTCATCCGCTGGCTGAGAGAGTGTCTCCTGCATCCGCTGTCTGATAGAGTGTCTCCTGCATCCGCTATTTGATAGAGAGACTTCTGCATCCGCTGTCTGATAGAGTGTCTCCTGCATCCGCTGTCTGATAGGGAGACTCCTGCATCTGCTGTCCGATAGAGAGACTCCTGCATCCGTTGTCTGATAGAGAGTCTCCTGCTTCAAATGTCTGAAAGAGAGACTTCTGCATCCGCTGTCTGATAGAGTGACTTCTGCATCCGCTGTCTGATAGAGAGACTTCTGCATCCGCTGTCTGAGACAGAGACTCCTGCATCCGCTGTCTGATAGAGTGTGTCATGCATCCCCTGTCTGATAGAGTGTCTCCTGCATCCGCCTTCTGATAGAGTGTCTCCTGCATCCGCTGTCTGAGAAAGAGACTCCTGCATCCGCTGTCTGATAGAGTGTGTCATGCATCCGCTGTCTGATAGAGAGACTCCTGCAACTGCTGTCTGATAGAGAGTCTCCTGCATCCGCTTTCTGATAGAGAGACTTCTGCATCCGCTGTCTGATAGAGTGTCTCCTGCATCCACTGTCTGATAGAGAAACTCCTGCATCCGCTGTCTTATAGAGAGACTTCTGCATCCGCTCTCTGATAGAAAGTCTCTTGCATCCGCTGTCTGGTAGATTGCTCCAGCATCCGCTGTCTGATAGAGAGCTTTCTGCATCGGCTGTCTGATAGAATGTCTCCTGCATCCGCTGTCTGATAGAGAGACACCTGCATCAGCTGGCTGATAGAGTGTCTCCTGCATCCGCTGTCTGATAGAGAGACTTCTGCATCTGCTGTCCGAGAGAGACTTCTGCATCCGCAGTCTGATAGAGTGTCTCCTGCATCCGGCGTCTGATAGGGAGACTTCTGCATCCGCTGTCTAATAAATTGTCTCCTGCATCCGCTGTCTAATAGAGAGACTCCTGAATCCGCTGTCTGATAGAGTGTCTCCTGCATCCGCTGTCTGATAGAGAGACTTCTGCATCCGCTGTCTGATAGAGAGACTTCTGCATCCGCTGTCTGATAGAGTGTCTCCTGCATCCGATGTCTGATAGAAAGAGTTCTACATCCGCTGTCTGATAGAGTGTTTCCTGCATCCGCTCTCTGAAAGAGTGTCTCCTGCATCCGCTATCTGACAGAAAGTCTTCTGCATCTGCTGTCTGATAGAGTGTCTCCTGCATCCGCTGTCTGATAGAGAAACTCCTGCATCTGCTGTCTGATAGAGTGTCTCCTGCATCCGCTGTCTGATAGAGAGACCTCTGCATCCACTGTCTGATAGAGTGTCTCCTGCATCCACTGTCTGATAGAGAGACTCCTGCATCCGCTGTCCAATAGAGAGACTTCTGCATCCGCTGTCTGATAGTGTGTCTCCTGCATCCGCTGTCTGATAGAGAGACTTCTGCATCCGCAGTCTGAAAGATTGTCTCCTGCATCCGCTGTCTGATAGAAGGAATACGTATCCGCTGTCTGATAGAGTGTCTCCTGCATCCGCTGCATCCTGCTAGTCACTCTATCAGACAGCGGATGCAGGAATCTCTCTATCAGACAGCGGATGCAGGAGACACTCTATCAGACAGCTGATGCTTGAGACACTCTATCAGACAGCGGAAGCAGGAGTCTCCCTGTCCGACAGCGGATGCAGGAGACTTTCTATCAGAAAACGGATTCAGGAGTCTTTCTATCAGACAGCGGATGCAGGAGACACTCTATCAGACAACGGATGCAGGAGACTCGTGCATCCGTTGTCTGATAGAAAGTCTCCTGCATCAAATGTCTGAAAGAAAGAGTTCTTCATCCGCTGTCTGATAGAGTGTCTCCTGCATCCGCTGTCTGATAGAGAGACTTCTGCATCCGCTGTCTGATAGAGAGACTTCTGCATCCGCTGTCTGAGAGAGAGACTCCTGCATCCGCTGTCTGATAGAGTGTCTCATGCATCCGCTGTCTGATAGAGTGTCTCCTGCATCCGCTATTTGATAGAGAGACTCTTTCATCCGCTGGCTGAGAGAGTGTCTCCTGCATCCGCTGTCTGATAGAGTGTCTCCTGCATCCGCTATTTGATAGAGAGACTTCTGCATCCGCTGTCTGATAAAGTGTCTCCTGCATCCGCTGTCTGATAGGGAGACTCCTGCATCTGCTGTCCGATAGAGAGACTCCTGTATCCGCTGTCTGATAGAGAGACTCCTGCATCCGTTGTCTGATAGAGAGTCTCCTGCTTCAAATGTCTGAAAGAGAGACTTCTGCATCCGCTGTCTGATAGAGTGACTTCTGCATCCGCTGTCTGATAGAGAGACTTCTGCATCCGCTGTCTGAGACAGAGACTCCTGCATCCGCTGTCTGATAGAGTGTGTCATGCATCCCCTGTCTGATAGAGTGTCTCCTGCATCCGCCTTCTGATAGAGTGTCTCCTGCATCCGCTGTCTGAGAAAGAGACTCCTGCATCCGCTGTCTGATAGAGTGTGTCATGCATCCGCTGTCTGATAGAGTGTCTCCTGCATCCGCCTTCTAATTGAGTGTGTCCTGCATCCGCTGTCTGATAAAGAGACTACGGCATCCGCTGGCTTATAGAGTGTCTCCTGATCCGCTTTCTGATAGAGTGTCTCCTGCATCCGCTGTCTGATAGAGAGACTTCTGCATCCGCTGTCTGATAGAGTGTCTCTTGCATCCGCTGTTTGATAGAGAGACTCCTGCATCCGCTGTCTGATAGAGAGACTTCTGCATCCGCTGTCTAATAGAGTGTCTCCTGCATCCGCTGTCTGATAGGGAGACTTCTGCATCCGCTGTCTGATAAATTGTCTCCTGCA
The DNA here is from genome assembly GCA_964019695.1 of Loripinus fragilis. NCBI lineage: Eukaryota > Metazoa > Mollusca > Bivalvia > Lucinida > Lucinidae > Loripinus > Loripinus fragilis. The sequence continues at coordinate 46,929,618 of OZ026519.1, read as the reverse complement.
TCCGCTGTCTAATAGACAGACTCCTGCATCCGCTGGCTGAGAGAGTCTTTCCTGCATCCGCTGTCTGATAGAGTGTCTCCTGCATCCGCTATCTGATAGAGAGACTTCTCATCAGCTGTCTGATGGAGTGTCTCCTGCATCCGCTGTCTGATAGAGAGACTCCTTCATCCGCTGTCTGATAGAGAGACTTCTGCATCCGCTGTCTGATAGAGTGTTTCCTGCATCCGCTATCTGATAGAGAGACTTCTGCATCCGCTGTCTGATAGAGTGTCTCCTGCATCCGCTGACTGATAGAGAGACTCCTCCATCTGCTCTGTGATAGAGTGTCTCCTGCATCCGCTGTCTGATATGGAGACTTCTGCATCAGCTGTCTTATAGAGTGTCTTCTGCATCCGCTGTCTGATAGAGAGACTCCTGCATCGGCTGGATTAGAGATTGTCTCCTGCATCCGTTGTCTGATAGAGTGTCTCCTGCATCCGCTGTCTGATAGAGAGACTTCTGCATCCACTGTCTGATAGAGAGACTTCTGCATCTGCTGCCTGAGTGATTGTCTCCTGCATCCGCTGTCTGATAGAGAAACTTTTGCATCCGCTGTCAGATAGAGTGATTCCTGCATCCGCTGTCTGATAGAGTGTCTCCTGCATCCGCTATCTGATAGAGAGACTTCTGCATACGCTGTCTGATAGAGTGTCTCCTGCATCCGCTGTCTGATAGAGAGACTCCTGCAACTGCTGTCTGATAGAGTGTCTCCTGCATCCGCTGTCTGATAGAGAGACTTCTGCATCCGCTCTCTGATAGAGTGTCTTTTACATCCACTGTCTGATAGAGAAACTCCTGCATCCGCTGTCCGAGAGAGAGACTTCTGCATCCGCTCTCTGATAGAATGTCTCTTGCATCCGCTGTCTGGTAGATTGCTCATGCATCCGCTGTCTGATAGAGAGCTTTCTGCATCGGCTGTCTGATAGAATGTCTCCTGCATCCGCTGTCTGATAGAGAGACACCTGCATCCGCTGGCTGATAGAGTGTCTCCTGCATCCGCTATCTGATAGGGAGACTTCTGCATCCGCTGTCCGAGAGGGACTTCTGCATCCGCAGTCTGATAGAGTGTCTCCTGCATCTGCTATCTGATAGGGAGACTTCTGCATCCGCTGTCTGATAAATTGTCTCCTGCATCCGCTGTCTAATAGAGAGACTCCTGCATCCGCTGTCTGAAAGAGTGTCTCCTGCATCCGCTGTCTGATAGAGACACTTCTGCATCCGCTGTCTGATAGAGAAACTTCTGCATCCGCTGTCTGATAGAGTGTCTCCTGCATCCGCTGTCTGATAGAGAGACTTCTACATCCACTGTCTGATAGAGAGACTTCTGCTTCCGCTGTCTGATGGAGAGACTTCTGCATCCGCTATCTGAGAGAGAGACTCCTGCATCCGCTGTCTGATGGAGTGTGTCATGCATCGGCTGTCTGATAGAGTGTCTCCTGCATACGCCTTCTGATAGAGTGTCTCCTGCATCCGCTGTCTGATTGAGAGACTCCGGCAACAGCTGTCTGATAGAGTGTCTCCTGCATCCGCTTTCTGATAGAGTTTCTCCTGCATCCGCTGTCTGATAGAGAGACTTCTGCATCCGCTGTCTGATAGAGTGTCTCTTGCATCCGCTGTCTGATAGACAGACTCCTGCATCCGCTGTCTGATAGAGAGACTTCTGCATCCCCTGTCCGATAGAGAGACTCTTCATCCGCTGTCTGATAGAGTGTCTCCTGCATCCGCTGTCTGATAGAGAGACTTCTGCATCTGCTGTCCGAGAGAGACTTCTGCATCCGCAGTCTGATAGAGTGTCTCCTGCATCCGGCGTCTGATAGGGAGACTTCTGCATCCGCTGTCTGATAAATTGTCTCCTGCATCCGCTGTCTAATAGAGAGACTCCTGCATCCGCTGGCTGAGAGAGTGTCTCCTGCATCCGCCGTCTGATAGAGTGTCTCCTGCATCCGCTATCTGATAGAGAGACTTCTGCATCCGCTGTCTGATAGAGTGTCTTCTGCATCCGCTGTCTGATAGAGAGACTTCTGCATCCGCTGTCTGATAGAGTGTTTCCTGCATCCGCTGTCTGATAGAGTGTCTCCTGCATCCGCTATCTGATAGAGAGACTTCTGCATCCGCTGTCTGATAGAGTGTCTTCTGCATCCGCTGTCTGATAGAGAGACTTCTGCATCCGCTGTCTGATAGAGTGTTATCTGCATCCGCTGTCTGATAGAGTGTCTCCTGCATCCGCTGTCTGATAGAGAGACTCCTCCATCTGCTGTGTTATAGAGTTTCTCCTGCATCCGCTGTCTGATATGAAAACTTCTGCATCCGCTGTCTGATAGAGTGTCTCCTGCATCCGCTGTCTGATAGAGAGACTCCTGCATCGTATGGCTGAGAGAGTGTCTCCTGCATCTGTTGTCTGACAGAGTGTCTCCTGCATCCGCTATCTGATAGAGAGACTTCTGCATCCGCTGTCTGATAGAGAGACTTCTGCATCCGCTGTCTGAGTGATTGTCTCCTGCATCCGCTGTCTGATAGAGAGACTTCTGCATCCGATGTCTGATAGAGTGTTTCCTACATCCGCTATCTGATAGAGTGTCTCCTGCATCCGCTATCTGATAGAGAGACTTCTGCATCCGCTGTCTGAAAGAGTGTCTCCTGCATCCGCTGTCTGATAGAGAGACTCCTGCATCTGCTGTCTGATAGAGTGTCTCCTGCATCCGCTGTCTGATGGAGAGACTTCTGCATCCGCTGTCTGATAGAGTGTCTCCTGCATCCACTGTCTGATAGAGAAACTCCTGCATCCGCTTTCTGATAGAGAGTCTCCTGCATCCACTGTCTGATAGAGAGACTTCTGCAACCTATGTCTGATAGAGAGTCTCTTGCATCCGCTGTCTGATATAGAGACTCCTGCATCAAATGTCTGAAAGAGAGACTTCTGCATCTGCTGTCCGAGAGAGACTTCTGCATCCGCAGTCTGATAGAGTGTCTCCTGCATCTGGCGTCTGATAGGGAGACTTCTGCATCCGCTGTCTGATAAATTGTCTCCTGCATCCGCTGTCTAATAGAGAGACTCCTGCATCCGCTGGCTGAGAGAGTGTCTCCTGCATCCGCCGTCTGATAGAGTGTTTCCTGCATCCGCTATCTGATAGAAAGACTTCTGCATCCGCTGTCTGATAGAGTGTCTCCTGCATCCGTTGTCTGATAGAGAGACTTCTGCATACGCTGTCTGATAGAGAGACTTCTGCATCCGCTGTCTGATAGAGTGTCTCCTGCATCCGCCGTCTGATAGAGAGACTTTTACATTCGCTGTCTGATAGATTGTTTCCTGCATCCGCTCTCTGAAAGAGTGTCTCCTGCATCCGCTATCTGATAGAAAGTCTTCTGCATCTGCTGTCTGATAGAGTGTCTCCTGCATCCGCTGTCTGATAGAGAGACTCCTGCATCTGCTCTCTGATAGAGTGTCTCCTGCATCCGCTGTCTGATAGAGAGACCTCTGCATCCGCTGTCTGATAGAGTGTCTCCTGCAACCACTGTCTGATAGAGAGACTCCTGCATCCACTGTCTGATAGAGTGTCTCCTGCATCTGCTGTCTTATAGCGAGACTTCTGCATCCGCTGTCTGATAGAGTGTCTCCTGCATTCGCTGTCTGATAGAGAGACTTCTGCATCCGCTGTCTGATAGAGAGACTTCTGCATCCGCTGTCTGATAGACAGACTTCTGCATCCGCTGTCTGATAGAGAGACTTCTGCATCCGCTGTCTGAGTGATTGTCTCCTGCATCCGCTGTCTGATAGAGAAACTTCTGCATCCGCTGTCTGATAGAGTGTTTCCTACATCCGCTGTCTGATAGAGTGTCTCCTGCATCCGCTATCTGATAGAGAGACGTCTGCATCGGCTGTCTGAAAGAGTGTCTCCTGCATCCGATGTCTTATAGAGAGAATCCTGTATCTGCTGTCTGATAGAGTGTCTCCTGCATCCGCTGTCTGATAGAGAGACTTCTGCATCCGCTGTCTGATAGAGTGTCTCCTGCATCCACTGTCTGATAGAAAAACTCCTGCATCCGCTTTCTGATAGAGTGTCTCCTGCATCCACTGTCTGATAGAGAGACTTCTGAACCCTATGTCTGATAGAGAGTCTCTTGCATCCGCTGTCTGATAGAGAGACTCCTGCATCCGCTGTCTGATAGAGAGACTTCTGCATCTGCTGTCTGAGTGAGACTTCTGCATCCGCAGTCTGATAGAGTGTCTCCTGCATCCGGCGTCTGATAGGGAGACTTCTGCATCCGCTGTCTGATAAATTGTCTCCTGCATCCGCTGTCTAATAGAGAGACACCTGCATCCGCTGGCTGAGAGAGTGTCTCCTGCATTCGCCGTCTGATAGAGTGTCTCCTGCATCCCCTATCTGATAGAGAGACTTCTGCATCCGCTGTCTGATAGAGTGTCTCCTGCATCCGCTGTCTGATAGAGACACTTCTGAATCCGCTGTCTGATAGAGAGACTTCTGCATCCGCTGTCTGATAGAGTGTCTCCTGCATCCGCTGTCTGATAGAGAGACTTCTACATCCGCTGTCTGATAGAGTGTTTCCTGCATCCGCTCTCTGAAAGAGTGTCTCCTGCATCCGCTATCTGATAGAAAGTCTTCTGCATCTGCTGTCTGATAGAGTGTCTCCTGCATCCGCTGTCTGATAGAGACTCCTGCATCTGCTGTCTGATAGAGTGTCTCCTGCATCCGCTGTCTGATAGAGAGACCTCTGCATCCGCTGTCTGATAGAGTGTCTCCTGCATCCACTGTCTGATAGAGAGACTCCTGCATCCGCTGTCCAATAGAGAGACTTCTGCATCCGCTGTCTGATAGAGTGTCTCCTGCATCTGCTGTCTGATAGAGTGTCTCCTGCATCTGCTGTCTGATAGCGAGACTTCTGCATCCGCTGTCTGATAGAGTGTCTCCTGCATTCGCTGTCTGATAGAGAGACTTCTGCATCCGCTGTCTGATAGAGTGTCTACTGCATCCGCTGTCTTATAGAAAGACTCCTGCATCCGCTGTCTGATAGAGTGCTCCAGCATCCGCTGTCTGATAGAGAGCTTTCTGCATTGGCTGTTTGATATAATGTCTCCTGCATCTGCTGTCTGATAGAGAGACACCTGCATCCGCTGGCTGATAGATTGTCTATTGCATCTGCTGTCTGATAGAGTGTCTCCTGCATCCGCTGGCTGACAGGGTGTCTTCTGTATCCGCTGTCAGATAGTGTGTCTCCTGCATCCGCTGTCTGATAGAGAGACTTCTGCATCCGCAGTCTGAAAGATTGTCTCCTGCATCCGCTGTCTGATAGAAAGAATTCTGTATCCGCTGTCTGATAGAGTGTCTCCTGCATCCGCTGCATCCTGCTAGTCACTCTGTCGGACAGCGGATGCAGGAATCTCTCTATCAGACAGCGGATGCAGGAGACACTCTATCAGACAGCTGATGCTTGAGACACTCTATCAGACTGCGGAAGCAGGAGTCTCCCTGTCCGACAGCGGATGCAGGAGACTTTCTATCAGAAAACGGATTCAGGAGTCTTTCTATCAGACAGCGGATGCAGGAGACACTCTGTCAGACAGCGGATGCAGGAGACTCCTGCATCCGCTGTCTGATAGAGAGACTTCTGCATCCGCTGTCTGATAGAGAGACTTCTGCATCCGCTGTCTGAGAGAGAGACTCCTGCATCCGCTGTCTGATAGAGTGTCTCATGCATCCGCTGTCTGATAGAGTGTCTCCTGCATCCGCTATTTGATAGAGAGACTCTTGCATTCGCTGGCTGAGAGAGTGTCTCCTGCATCCGCTGTCTGATAGAGTGTCTCCTGCATCCGCTATTTGATAGAGAGACTTCTGCATCCGCTGTCTGATAGAGTGTCTCCTGCATCCGCTGTCAGATAGGGAGACTCCTGCATCTGCTGTCCGATAGAGAGACTCCTGCATCCGCTGTCTGATAGAGTGACTCCTGCATCCGTTGTCTGACAGAAAGTCTCCTGCTTCAAATGTCTGAAAGAGAGACTTCTGCATCCGCTGTCTGATAGAGTGACTTCTGAATCCGCTGTCTGATAGAGAGACTTCTGCATCCGCTGTCTGAGACAGAGACTCCTGCATCCGCTGTCTGATAGAGTGTGTCATGCATCTGCTGTCTGATAGAGTGTCTCCTGCATCCGCCTTCTGATAGAGTGTCTCCTGCATCCGCTGTCTGAGAAAGAGACTCCTGCATCCGCTGTCTGATAGAGTGTGTCATGCATCCGCTGTCTGATAGAGTGTCTCCTGCATCCGCCTTCTGATAGAGAGTCTCCTGCATCCGCTGTCTGATAAAGAGACTACGGCATCCGCTGGCTTATAGAGTGCCTCCTGCATCCGCTTTCTGATAGAGTGTCTCCTGCATCCGCTGTCTGATAGAGAGACTTCTGCATCCGCTGTCTGATAGAGTGTCTCTTGCATCCGCTGTTTGATAGAGAGACTCCTGCATCCGCTGTCTGATAGAGAGACTTCTGCATCCGCTGTCTAATAGAGTGTCTCCTGCATCCGCTGTCTGATAAATTGTCCCCTGCATCCGCTGTCTAATAAAGAGACTCCTGCATCCGCTGGCTGAGAGAGTCTTTCCTGCATCCGCTGTCAGATAGAGTGTCTCCTGCATCCGCTATCTGATAGAGAGCCTTCTCATCCGCTGTCTGATAGATTGTCTCCTGCATCCGCTGTCTGATAGAGAGACTCCTTCATCCGCTGTCTGATAGAGAGACTTCTGCATCCGATGTCTGATAGAGTGTTTCCTACATCCGCTATCTGATAGAGAGACTTCTGTATCCGCTGTCTGATAGAGTGTCTCCTGCATCCGCTGTCTGATAGAGAGACTCCTCCATCTGCTGTGTGATAGAGTGTCTCCTGCATCCGCTGTCTGATATGGAGACTTCTGCATCCGCTGTCTGATAGAGTGTCTCCTGCATCCGCTGTCTGATAGAGAAAATCCTGCATCGGCTGGATGAGAGAGTGTCTCCTGCATCCGTTGTCTGACAGAGTGTCTCCTGTATCCGCTGTCTGATAGAGAGACTTCTGCATCCGCTGTCTGATAGAGAGACTTCTGCATCGGCTGCCTGAGTGATTGTCTCCTGCATCCGCTGTCTGATAGAGAAACTTTTGCATCCGCTGTCTGATAGAGTGTTTCCTGCATCCGCTGTCTGATAGAGTGTCTCCTGCATCCGCTATCTGATAGAGAGACTTCTGCATCCGCTGTCTGATAGAGTGTCTCCTGCATCCGCTGTCTGATAGAGAGACTCCTGCAACTGCTGTCTGATAGAGTGTCTCCTGCATCCGCTCTCTGATAGACTCCTGCATCCGCTGTCTGATAGAGTGTCTCCTGCATCCACTGTCTGATAGAGAAACTCCTGCATCCGCTGTCTTATAGAGAGACTTCTGCATCCGCTCTCTGATAGAAAGTCTCTTGCATCCGCTGTCTGGTAGATTGCTCCAGCATCCGCTGTCTGATAGAGAGCTTTCTGCATCGGCTGTCTGATAGAATGTCTCCTGCATCCGCTGTCTGATAGAGAGACACCTGCATCCGCTGGCTGATAGAGTGTCTCCTGCATCCGCTGTCTGATAGGGAGACTTCTGCATCCGCTGTCCGAGAGGGACTTCTGCATCCGCAGTCTGATAGAGTGTCTCCTGCATCCGCTATCTGATAGGGAGACTTCTGCATCCGCTGTCTGATAAATTGTCTCCTGCATCCGCTGTCTAATAGAGAGACTCCTGCATCCGCTGGCTGAAAGAGTGTCTCCTGCATCCGCTGTCTGATAGAGTGTCTCCTGCATCCGCTATCTGATAGAGAGACCTCTGCATCCGCTGTCTGATGTAGTGTCTCCTGCATCCGCTGTCTGATAGAAAGACTTTTGCATCCGCTGTCTGATAGAGAGACTTCTGCATCCGCTGTCTGATAGAGTGTCTCCTGCATCCGCTGTCTGATAGAGAGACTTCTACATCCACTGTCTGATAGAGAGACTTCTGCATCCGCTGTCTGATAGAGAGACTTCTGCATCCGCTTTCTGAGAGAGAGACTTCTGCATCCGCTGTCTGATGGAGTGTGTCATGCATCGGCTGTCTGATAGAGTGTCTCCTGCATACGCCTTCTGATAGTGTCTCCTGCATCCGCTGTCTGATAGAGAGACTCCTACAACAGCTGTCTGATAGAAATTCTCCTGCATCTGCTGTCTGATAGAGAGACTTCTGCATCCGCTGTCTGATAGAGTGTCTCTTGCATCCGCTGTCTGATAGAGAGACTCCTGCATCCGCTGTCTGATAGAGAGACTTCTGCATCCGCTGTCCGATAGAGAGACTTCTGCATCTGCTGTCTGATAGAGAGACTTCTGCATCCACTGTCTGATAGAGAGACTTCTGCAACCGCTGTCTGAGTGATTGTCTCCTGCATCCGCTGTCTGAGAGACTTCTGCATCCGCTGTCTGATAGAGTGTTTCCTGCACCCGCTGTCTGATAGAGTGTTTCCTGCATCCGCTCTCTGAAAGAGTGTCTCCTGCATCTGCTATCTGATAGAAAGACTTCTGCATCTGCTGTCTGATAGAGTGTCTCCTGCATCCGCTGTCTGATAGAGAGACTTCTGCATCTGCTGTCCGATAGAGAGACTTCTGCATCCGCTGTCTGATAGAGTGTCTCCTGCATCCGCTGTCTGATAGGGAGACTTCTGCATCCGCCGTCTGATAAATTGTCTCCTGCATCCGCTGTCTAATAAAAAGAATCCTGCATCCGCTGGCTGAGATAATGTTTCCTGCATCCGCTGTCTGATAGAGTGTCTCCTGCATCCGCTATCTGATAGAGAGACTTCTGCATCCGCTGTCTGATAGAGTGTCTCCTGCATCCGCTGTCTGATAGAGAGACTTCTGCATCCGCTGTCTGATTGATTGTCTCCTGCATCCGCTGTCTGATAGAGAGACTTCTGCATCCGCTGTCTGATAGAGTGTTTCCTGCATCCGCTGTCTGAAAGTGTGTTTTCTGCATCCGCTGTCTGATAGAGTGTCTCCTGCATCCACTGTCTGATAGAGAGACTTCTGCACCCTATGTCTGATAGAGAGTCTCTTGCATCCGCTGTCTGATATAGAGACTCCTGCATCCGCTGTCTGATAGAGAGACTTCTGCATCTGCTGTCCGAGAGAGACTTCTGCATCCGCAGTCTGATAGAGTGTCTCCTGCATCCGGCGTCTGATAGGGAGACTTCTGCATCCGCTGTCTGATGAATTGTCTCCTGCATCCGCTGTCTAATAGAGAGACTCCTGCATCCGCTGGCTGAGAGAGTGCCTCCTGCATTCGCCGTCTGATAGAGTGTCTCCTGCATCCGCTGTCTGATAGAGTGTCTCCTGCATCCGCTGTCTGATAGAGAGACTTCTGCATCCGCTGTCTGATAGAGAGACTTCTGCATCCGCTGTCTGAAAGAGTGTCTCCTGCACCCGCTGTCTGATAGAGAGACTTCTACATCCGCTGTCTGATAGAGTGTTTCCTGCATCCGCTCTCTGAAAGAGTGTTTCCTGCATCCGCTATCTGATAGAAAGTCTTCTGCATCTGCTGTCTGATAGAGTGTCTCCTGCATCCGCTGTCTGATAGAGAGACTCCTGCATCTGCTGTCTGATAGAGTGTCTCCTGCATCCGCTGTCTGATAGAGAGACCTCTGCATCCGCTGTCTGATAGAGTGTCTCCTGCATCCACTGTCTGATAGAGAGACTCCTGCATCCGCTGTCCAATAGAGAGACTTCTGCATCCGCTGTCTGATAGAGTGTCTCCTGCATCCGCTGTCTGATAGATTGTCTCCTGCATCTGCTGTCTGATAGCGAGACTTCTGCATCCGCTGTCTGATAGAGTGTCTCCTGCTTTCGCTGTCTGATTGAGAGACTTCTGCATCCGCTGTCTGATAGAGTGTCTACTGCATCCGCTGTCTGATAGAAAGACTCCTGCATCCGCTGTCTGATAGAGTGCTCAAGCATCCGCTGTCTGATAGAGAGCTTTCTGCATTGGCTGTCTGATAGAATGTCTCCTGCATCTGCTGTCTGATAGAGAGACACCTGCATCCGCTGGCTGATAGAGTGTCTCCTGCATCTGCTGTCTGATAGAGTGTCTCCTGCATCCGCTGGCTGATAGGGTGTCTTCTGTATCCGCTGTCTGATAGTGTGTCTCCTGCATCCGCTGTCTGATAGAGAGACTTCTGCATCCGCAGTCTGAAAGATTGTCTCCTGCTTTCGCTGTCTGATAGAAAGAATTCTGTATCCGCTGTCTGATAGAGTGTCTCCTGCATCCGCTGCATCCTGCTAGTCACTCTATCAGACAGCGGATGCAGGAATCTCTCTATCAGACAGCGGATGCAGGAGACACTCTATCAGACAGCTGATGCTTGAGACACTCTATCAGACAGCGGAAGCAGGAGTCTCCCTGTCCGACAGCGGATGCAGGAGACTTTCTATCAAAAAACGGATTCAAGAGTCTTTCTATCAGACAGCGGATGCAGGAGACACTCTATCAGACAGCGGATGCAGGAGACTCGTGCATCCGTTGTCTGATAGAAAGTCTCCTGCATCAAATGTCTGAAAGAAAGAGTTCTTCATCCGCTGTCTGATAGAGTGTCTCCTGCATCCGCTGTCTGATAGAGAGACTTCTGCATCCGCTGTCTGATAGAGAGACTTCTGCATCCGCTGTCTGAGAGAGAGACTCCTGCATCCGCTGTCTGATAGAGTGTCTCATGCATCCGCTGTCTGATAGAGTGTCTCCTGCATCCGCTATTTGATAGAGAGACTCTTTCATCCGCTGGCTGAGAGAGTGTCTCCTGTTTCCGCTGTCTGATAGAGTGTCTCCTGCATCAGCTATTTGATAGAGAGACTTCTGCATCCGCTGTCTGATAGAGTGTCTCCTGCATCCGCTGTCTGATAGGGAGACTCCTGCATCTGCTGTCCGATAGAGAGACTCCTGCATCCGCTGTCTGATAGAGAGACTCCTGCATCCGTTGTCTGATAGAGAGTCTCCTGCTTCAAATGTCTGAAAGAGAGACTTCTGCATCCGCTGTCTGATAGAGTGACTTCTGCATCCGCTGTCTGATAGAGAGACTTCTGCATCCGCTGTCTGAGACAGAGACTCCTGCATCCGCTGTCTGATAGAGTGTGTCATGCATCCCCTGTCTGATAGAGTGTCTCCTGCATCCGCCTTCTGATAGAGTGTCTCCTGCATCCGCTGTCTGAGAAAGAGACTCCTGCATCCGCTGTCTGATAGAGTGTGTCATGCATCCGCTGTCTGATAGAGTGTCTCCTGCAGCCGCCTTCTGATAGAGTGTGTCCTGCATCCGCTGTCTGATAAAGAGACTACGGCATCCGCTGGCTTATAGAGTGTCTCCTGCATCCGCTTTCTGATAGAGTGTCTCCTGCATCCGCTGTCTGATAGAGAGACTTCTGCATCCGCTGTCTGATAGAGTGTCTCTTGCATCCGCTGTTTGATAGAGAGACTCCTGCATCCGCTGTCTGATAGAGAGACTTCTGCATCCGCTGTCTAATAGAGTGTCTCCTGCATCCGCTGTCTGATAGGGAGACTTCTGCATCCGCTGTCTGATAAATTGTCTCCTGCATCCGCTGTCTAATAGAGAGACTCCTGCATCCGCTGGCTGAGAGAGTCTTTCCTGCATCCGCTGTCTGATAGAGAGACTTCTGCATCCGCTGTCTGATAGAGAGACTCCTTCATCAGCTGTCTGATAAAGAGACTTCTGCATCCGCTGTCTTGTAGAGTGTTTCCTGCATCCGCTATCTGATAGAGAGACTTCTGCATCCGCTGTCTGATAGAGTGTCTCCTGCATCCGCTGACTGATAGAGAGACTCCTCCATCTGCTGTGTGATAGAGTGTCTCCTGCATCCGCTGTCTGATATGGAGACTTCTGCATCCGCTGTCTGATAGAGTGTCTCCTGCATCCGCTGTCTGATAGAGAGACTCCTGCATCGGCTGGATGAGAGATTGTCTCCTGCATCCGTTGTCTGACATAGTGTCTCCTGCATCCGCTGTCTGATAGAGAGACTTCTGCATCCGCTGTCTGATAGAGAAACTTTTGCGTCCGCTGTCTGATAGAGTGATTCCTGCATCCGCTGTCTGATAGAGTGTCTCCTGCATCCGCTATCTGATAGAGAGACTTCTGCATCCGCTGTCTGATAGAGTGTCTCCTGCATCCGCTGTCTGATAGAGAGACTCCTGCAACTGCTGTCTGATAGAGTGTCTCCTGCATCCGCTGTCTGATAGAGAGACTTCTGCATCCGCTGTCTGATAGAGTGTCTCCTGCATCCACTGTCTGATAGAGAAACTCCTGCATCCACTGTCCGATAGAGAGACTTCTGCATCCACTCTCTGATAGAATGTCTCTTGCATCCGCTGTCTGGTAGATTGCTCATGCATCCGCTGTCTGATAGAGAGCTTTCTGCATCGGCTGTCTGATAGAATTTCTCCTGCATCCGCTGTCTTATAGAGAGACACCTGCATCCGCTGGCTGATAGAGTGTCTCCTGCATCCGCTATCTGATAGGGAGACTTCTGCATCCGCTGTCCGAGAGGGACTTCTGCATCCGCAGTCTGATAGAGTGTCTCCTGCATCCGCTATCTGATAGGGAGACTTCTGCATCCGCTGTCTGATAAATTGTCTCCTGCATCCGCTGTCTAATAGAGAGACTCCTGCATCCGCTGGCTGAGAAAGTGTCTCCTGCATCCGCTGTCTGATAGACTGTCTCCTGCATCCGCTATCTGATAGAGAGACTTCTGCATCCGCTGTCTGATGTAGTGTCTCCTGCATCCGCTGTCTGATAGAGAGACTTCTGCATCCGCTGTCTGATAGAGAGACTTCTGCATCCGCTGTCTGATAGAGTGTCTCCTGCATCCGCTGTCTGATAAAGAGACTTCTACATCCACTGTCTGATAGAGAGACTTCTGCATCCGCTGTCTGATAGAGAGACTTCTGCATCCGCTGTCTGAGAGAGAGACTCCTGCATCCGCTGTCTGATAGAGTGTGTCATGCATCCGCTGTCTGATAGAGTGTCTCCTGCATACACCTTCTGATAGAGTGTCTCCTGCATCCGCTGTCTGATAGAGAGACTCCTGCAACAGCTGTCTGATAGAGTGTCTCCTGCATCAGCTTTCTGATAGAGTTTCTCCTGCATCCGCTGTCTGATAGAGAGACTTCTGCATCCGCTGTCTGATAGAGTGTCCCTTGCATCCGCTGTCTGATAGAGAGACTCCTGCATCCGCTGTCTGATAGAGAGACTTCTGCATCCGCTGCTGATAGAAAGACGTCTGCATCCGCTGTCTGATAGAGTGTCTCCTGCATCCGCTGTCTGATAGAGAGACTTCTGCTTCTGCTGTCCGATAGAAAGACTTCTGCATCCGCTGTCTGATAGAGTGTCTCCTGCATCCGCTGTCTTATAGGGAGACTTCTGCATCCGCTATCTGATAGAGAGACTTCTGCATCCACTGTCTGATAGAGAGACTTCTGCAACCGCTGTCTGAGTGATTGTCTCCTGCATCCGCTGTCTGAAAGAGAGACCTATGCATCCGCTGTCTGATAGAGTGTTTCCTGCACCCGCTGTCTGATAGAGTGTTTCCTGCATCCGCTCTCTGAAAGAGTGTCTCCTGCATCTGCTATCTGAAAGAAAGACTTCTGCATCTGCTGTCTGATAGAGTGTCTCCTGCATCCGCTGTCTGATAGAGAGACTTCTGCATCCGCTGTCTGATTGATTGTCTCCTGCATCCGCTGTCTGATAGAGAGACTTCTGCATCCGCTGCCTGAGTGATTGTCTCCTGCATCCGCTGTCTGATAGAGAAACTTTTGCATCCGCTGTCTGATATAGTGATTCCTGCATCCGCTGTCTGATAGAGTGTCTCCTGCATCCGCTATCTGATAGAGAGACTTCTGCATCCGCTGTCTGATAGAGTGTCTCCTGCATCCGCTGTCTGATAGAGAGACTCCTGCAACTGCTGTCTGATAGAGTGTCTCCTGCATCCGCTGTCTGATAGAGAGACTTCTGCATCCGCTGTCTGATAGAGTGTCTCCTGCATCCACTGTCTGATAGAGAAACTCCTGCATCCGCTGTCCGATAGAGAGACTTCTGCATCCGCTCTCTGATAGAAAGTCTCTTGCATCCGCTGTCTGGTAGATTGCTCATGCATCCGCTGTCTGATAGAGAGCTTTCTGCATCGGCTGTCTGATAGAATGTCTCCTGCATTCGCTGTCTGATAGAGAGACACCTGCATCCGCTGGCTGATAGAGTGTCTCCTGCATCCGCTATCTGATAGGGAGACTTCTGCATCCGCTGTCCAAGAGGGACTTCTGCATCCGCAGTCTGATAGAGTGTCTCCTGCATCCGCTATCTGATAGGGAGATTTCTGCATCCGCTGTCTGATAAATTGTCTCCTGCATCCGCTGTCTAATAGAGAGACTCCTGCATCCGCTGGCTGAGAGAGTGTCTCCTGCATCCGCTGTCTGATAGACTGTCTCCTGCATCCGCTATCTGATAGAGAGACTTCTGCATCCGCTGTCTGATGTAGTGTCTCCTGCATCCGCTGTCTGATAGAGAGACTTCTGCATCCGCTGTCTGATAGAGAGACTTCTACATCCGCTGTCTGATAGAGTGTCTCCTGCATCCGCTGTCTGATAGAGAGACTTCTACATCCACTGTCTGATAGAGAGACTTCTGCATCAGCTGTCTGATAGAGAGACTTCTGCATCCACTGTCTGAGAGAGAGACTCCTGCATCCGCTGTCTGATAGAGTGTGTCATGCATCCGCTGTCTGATAGAGTGTCTCCTGCATACACCTTCTGATAGAGTGTCTCCTGCATCCGCTGTCTGATAGAGAGACTCCTGCAACAGCTGTCTGATAGAGTGTCTCCTGCATCCGCTTTCTGATAGAGTTTCTCCTGCATCCGCTGTCTGATAGAGAGACTTCTTCATCCGCTGTCTGATAGAGTGTCTCTTGCATCCGCTGTCTGATAGAGAGACTCCTGCATCCGCTGTCTGATAGAGAGACTTCTGCATCCGCTGTCTGATAGAGTGTCTCCTGCATCCGCTGTCTGATAGAGAGACTTCTGCATCTGCTGTCGGATAGAAAGACTTCTGCATCCGCTGTCTGATAGAGTGTCTCCTGCATCCGCTGTCTCATAGGGAGACCTCTGCATCCGCTATCTGATAGAGAGACTTCTGCATCCACTGTCTGATAGAGAGACTTCTGCAACCGCTGTCTGAGTGATTGTCTCCTGCATCCGCTGTCTGAAAGAGAGACTTCTGCATCCGCTGTCTGATAGAGTGTTTCTGCACCCGCTGTCTGATAGAGTGTTTCCTGCATCCGCTCTCTGAAAGAGTGTCTCCTGCATCTGCTATCTGATAGAAAGACTTCTGCATCTGCTGTCTGATAGAGTGTCTCCTGCATCCGCTGTCTGATAGAGAGACTTCTGCATCCGCTGTCTGATAGAGAGACTTCTGCATCCGCTGTCTGATAGAGTGTCTCCTGCATCCGCTGTCTGATAGGGAGACTTCTGCATCCGCCGTCCGATAAATTGTCTCCTGCATCCGCTGTCTAATAGAAAGAATCCTGCGTCCGCTGGCTGAGAGAATGTTTCCTGCATCCGCTGTCTGATAGAGTGTCTCCTGCATCCGCTATCTGATAGAGAGACTTCTGCATTCGCTGTCTGATAGAGTGTCTCCTGCATCCGCTGTCTGATAGAGAGACTTCTGCATCTGCTGTCTGATTGATTGTCTCCTGCATCCGCTGTCTGATAGAGAGACTTCTGCATCCGCTGTCTGATAGAGTGTTTCCTGCATCCGCTGTCTGATAGAGAGACTTCTGCATCCGCTGTCTGATAGAGTGTCTCCTGCATCCGCTATCTGATAGAGAGACTTCTGCATCCGCTGTCTGATAGAGTGTCTCCTGCATCCGCTGTCTGATAGAGAGACTCCTCCATATGCTGTGTGATAGAGTGTCTCCTGCATCCGCTGTCTGATATGGAGACTTCAGCATCCGCTGTCTGATAGATTGTCTCCTGCATCCACTGTCTGATAGAGAGACTCCTGCATCGTATGGCTGAGAGAGTGTCTCCTGCATCCTTGTCTGACAGAGTGTCTCCTGCATCCGCTATCTGATAGAGAGACTTCTGCATCTGCTGTCTGATAGAGACTTCTGCATCCGCTGTCTGAGTGATTGTTTCCTGCATCCGCTGTCTGATAGAGAGACTTCTGCATCCGCTGTCTGATAGTGTTTCCTACATCCGCTGTCTGATAGAGTGTCTCCTACTTCCGCTATCTGATAGAGAGCCTTCTGCATCCGCTGTCGGATAGAGTGTCTCCTGCATCCACTGTCTGATAGAGAAACTCCTGCATCCGCTGTCTGATAGAGAGACTTCTGCATCCGCTGTCTGATAGAGTGTCTACTGCATCCGCTGTTTGATAGAAAGACTCCTGCATCCGCTGTCTGATAGAGTGCTCCAGCATCCGCTGTCTGATAGAGAGCTTTCTGCATCCGCTGTCTGATAGAATGTCTCCTGCAGCTGCTGTCTGATAGAGAGACACCTGCATCCGCTGGCTGATAGAGTGTCTCCTGCATCTGCTGTCCGATAGAGTGTCTCCTGCATCCGCTGGCTGATAGGGTGTCTTCTGTATCCGCTGTCTAATAGTGTGTCTCCTGTATCCGCTGTCTGATAGAAAGAATTCTGTATCCGCTGTCTGATAGAGTGTCTCCTGCATCCGCTGCATCCTGCTAGTCACTCTATCAGACAGCGGATGCAGGAATCTCTCTATCAGACAGCGGATGCAGGAGACACTCTAACAGACAGCTGATGCTTGAGACACTCTATCAGACAGCGGAAGCAGGAGTCTCCCTGTCCGACAGCGGATGCAGGAGACTTTCTATCAGAAAACGGATTCATGAGTCCTTCTATCAGGCAGCGGATGCAGGAGACACTCTTACAGACAGCGGATGCAGGAGACTCCTGCATCCGTTGTCTGATAGAAAGTCTCCTGCATCAAATGTCTGAAAGAAAGAGTTCTGCATCCGCTGTCTGATAGAGTGTCTCCTGCATCCGCTGTCTGATAGAGAGACTTCTGCATCCGCTGTCTGATAGAGACTTCTGCATCCGCTGTCTGAGAGAGAGACTCCTGCATCCGCTGTCTGATAGAGTGTCTCATGCATCAGCTCTCTGATAGAGTTTCTCCTGCATCCGCCTTCTGATAGAGTGTCTCCTGCATCCGCTGTCTGATAGAGAGACTCCTGCATCCGCTGGCTTATAGAGTGTCTCCTGCATCTGCTTTCTGATAGAGTGTCTCCTGCATCCGCTATCTGATAGAGAGACTTCTGCATCGGCTGTCTGATAGAGTGTCTCCTGCATCCGTTGTCTGATAGGGAGACTCCTGCATCCGCTGTCTGATAGAGAGACTTCTGCATCCGCTGTCCGATAGAGAGACTTCTGCATCCGCTGTCTGATAGAGTGTCTCCTGCATCCGCTGTCTGATAGGGAGACTTCTGCATCCGATGTCTGATAAATTGTCTCCTGCATCCGCTGTCTAACTGAGAGACTCCTATATCCGCTGGCTGAGAGAGTGTCTCATGCATCCGCTGTCTGATAGAGAGACTTCTGCATCCGCTGTCTGATAGAGTGACACCTGCATACGCTGTCTAATAGAGAGACTTCTGCATCGGCTGTCTGATAGAGTGTCTCCTGCATCCGCTGTCTGATAGAGAGACTTCTGCATCCGCTGTCTGATAGAGTGTCTCCTGCATCCGCTGTCTGATAGAGAGACTCCTCCATCTGCTGTCTGATAGAGTGTCTGCTGCATCCGCTGTCTGATAGAGAGACTTCTGCATTCCTTGTCTGATAGAGTGTCTACTGCATCCACTGTCGGATAGAGAGACTCCTGCATCCGCTGTCGGATAGAGAGACCTCTGCATCCGCTGTCTGCTAGAAAGACTCCTGCATCCGCTGTCTGATAGAGTGCTCCAGCATCCGTTGTCTGATAGAGGGCTTTCTGCATCGGCTGTCTGATAGAATGTCTCCTGCATCTGCTGTCTGATAGAGAGAAACCTGCATCCGCTGGCTGATAGAGTGTCTCCTGCATCAGCTGTCTGATAGAGGGACTTCTGCATCTGCTGTCTGATAGAGAGTTTTCTGCATCCGCTGTCTGATTGATTGTCTCCTACATCCGCTGTCCGATAGAGAGACTTCTATATCCGCTGTCTGATAGAGTGTCTCCTGCATCCGCTGTCTGATAGGGACACTTCTGCATCGGCTGTCTGATAGAGTGTGACCTGCGTCCGCTGTCTGATAGAGAGACTCCTGCATCCGCTGGCTGAGAGAGTGTCTCCTGCATCCGCTGTCTGATAGAGTGTCTCCTGCATCCGCTATCTGATAGAGAGACTTCTGCATCCGCTGTCTGATAGAGTGTCTCCTGCATCCACTGTCTGATGGAGAGACTTCTGCATCCGCTGTCCGATAGATTGTCTCCTGCATCCGCTGTCTGATAGAGAGACTTCTGCATTCGCTGTCTGATAGAGTGTTTCCTGCATCTGCTGTCTGAAAGAGAGACTCCTGCATCCGCTGTCCAATAGAGAGACTTCTGCATCCGCTGTCTGATAGAGTGTCTCCTGCATCCGCTGTCTGATAGAGTGTCTCCTGCATCTGCTGTCTGATAGCGAGACTTCTGCATCCGCTGTCTGATAGAGTGTCTCCTGCATTCGCTGTCTGATAGAGAGACTTCTGCATCCGCTGTCTGATAGAGTGTCTACTGCATCCCCTGTCTGATAGAAAGACTCCTGCATCCGCTGTCTGATAGAGTGCTCCAGCATCCGCTGTCTGATAGAGAGCTTTCAGCATCGGCTGTCTGAAAGAATGTCTCCTGCATCTGCTGTCTGATAGAGAGACACCTGCATCCGCTGGCTGATAGAGTGTCTCTTGCATCTGCTGTCCGATAGAGTGTCTCCTGCACCCGCTGGCTGATAGGGTGTCTTCTGTATCCGCTGTCTGATAGTGTGTCTCCTGCATCCGCTGTCTGATAGAGAGACTTCTGCATCCGCAGTCTGAAAGATTGTCTCCTGTATCTGCTGTCTGATAGAAAGAATTCTGTATCCACTGTCTGATAGAGTGTCTCCTGCATCCGCTGCATCCTGCTAGTCACTCTATCAGACAGCGGATGCAGGAATCTCTCTATCAGACAGGGGATGCAGGAGACTCTCTATCAGACAGCTGATGCAGGAGACACTCTATCAGACAGCGGAAGCAGGAGTCTCCCTGTCCGACAGCGGATGCAGGAGACTTTCTATCAGAAAACGGATTCAGGAGTCTTTCTATCAGACAGCGGATGCAGGAGACACTCTATCAGACAGCAGAGGCAGGAGACGCCTGCATCCATTGTCTGATAGAAAGTCTACTGCATCAAATGTCTGAAAGAGAGAATTCTGCATCCGCTGTCTGATAGAGTGTCTCCTGCATCCGCTGTCTGATAGAGAGACTTCTGCATCCGCTGTCTGATAGAGAGACGTCTGCATCCGCTGTCTGATGGAGAGACTTCTGCATCCGCTGTCTGATAGATTGTCTCCTGCATCCGCTGTCTGATAGAAAGACTTCTGCATTCGCTGTCTGATAGAGTGTTTCCTGCATCTGCTGTCTGATAGAGAGACTCCTGCATCCGCTATCCAATAGAGAGACTTCTGCATCCGCTGTCTGATATAGTGTGTCCTGCATCCGCTATCTGATAGAGAGACTTCTGCATCCGCTGTCTGATAGAGTGTCTCCTGCATCCGCTGTCTGATGGAGAGACTTCTGCATCCGCTGTCTGATAGATTGTTTCCTACATCTGCTGTCTGATAGAGAGACTCCTGCATCCGCTGTCCAATAGAGAGACTTCTGCATCCGCTGTCTGATAAAGTGTCTCCTGCATCCGCTGTCTGATAGAGTGTCTCATGCATCCGCTGTCTGATAGAGTGTCTCCTGCATCCGCCTTCTGATAGAGTGTCTCCTGCATCAGCTGTCTGATTGAGAGACTCCTGCATCCGCTGGCTTATAGAGTGTCTCCTGCATCCGCTTTCTGATAGAGTGTCTCCTGCATCCGCTATCTGATAGAGAGACTTCTGCATCGGCTGTCTGATAGAGTGTCTCCTGCATCCGTTGTCTGATAGGGAGACTCCTGCATCCGCTGTCTGATAGAGAGACTTCTGCATCCGCTGTCCGATAGAGAGACTTCTGCATCCGCTGTCTGATAGAGTGTCGACTGCATCCGCTGTCTGATAGGGAGACTTCTGCATCCGCTGTCTGATAAATTGTCTCCTGCATCCGCTGTCTAATAGAGAGACTCCTGCATCCGCTGGCTGAGAGAGTGTCTCATGCATCCGCTGTCTGATAGAGTGTCTCCTGCATCCGCTGTCTGATAAAGAGACTTCTGCATCCGCTGTCTGATAGAGAGACACCTGCATCCGCTGTCTGATAGAGAGACTTCTGCATCCGCTGTCTGATTGATTGTCTCCTGCATCCGCTGTCTGATAGAGAGACTTCTGCATCCGCTGTCTGATAGAGTGTCTCCTGCATCCGCTGTCTGATAGAGAGACTTCTGCATTCGCTGTCTGATAGAGTGTCTCCTGCATCCGCTGTCTGATAGAGAGACTCCTCCATCTGCTGTCTGATGGAGTGTCTCCTGCATCTGCTGTCTGATCTGGAGACTTCTGCATCCGCTGTCTGATAGAGTGTCTCCTGCATCCGCTGTCTGTTAGAGAGATTCCTGCATCCGCTGGCTGAGAGAGTGTCTCCTGCATCCGTTGTCTGATAGAGTGTCTACTGCATCAGCTATCTGATAGAGAGACTTCTGCATCCGCTGTCTGATAGAGAGACTTCTGCATCCGCTGTCTGAGTGATTGTCTCCTGCATCCGCTGTCTGAAAGAGAGACTTCTGCATCCGCTGTCTGATAGAGTGTTTCCTGCACCCGCTGTCTGATAGAGTGTCTCCTGCATCCGCTATCTGATAGAGAGACTTCTGCATTCGCTGTCCGATAGAGTGTCTCATGCATCCGCTGTCTGATAGAGAGACTCCTGCATCTGCTGTCTGATAGAGTGTCTCCTGCATCCACTGTCGGATAGAGAGACTCCTGCATCCGCTGTCGGATAGAGAGACTTCTGCATTCGCTGTCTGATAGAGTGTTTCCTGCATATGCTGTCTGATAGAGTGTCCTCTGCATCCGCTGTCTGATAGAGAGACTTCTGCATCCGCTGTCTGATAGAGAGACTCCTGCATCCGCTGTCCGATAGAGAGACTTCTACATCCGCTGTCTGATATGGAGACTTATGCATCCGCTGTCCGAGTGATTGTCTCCTGCATCCGCTTTCTGAAAGAGAGACTTCTGCATCCGCTGTCTGATAGAGTGTTTCCTGCACCCGCTGTCTGATAGAGTGTCTCCTGCATCCGCTATCTGATAGAGAGACTTCTGCATTCGCTGTCCGATAGAGTGTCTCATGCATCCGCTGTCTGATAGAGAGACTCCTGCATCTGCTGTCTGATAGAGTGTCTCCTGCATCCACTGTCGGATAGAGAGACTCCTGCATCCGCTGTCGGATAGAGAGACTTCTGCATTTGCTGTCTGATAGAGTGTTTCCTGCATCCGCTGTCTGATTGAGTGTCTCCTGCATCCGCTGTCTGATAGAGAGACTTCTGCATCAGCTGTCTGATAGAGCGACTTCTGCATACGCTGTCTAATAGAGAGACTTCTGCATCGGCTGTCTGTAAGAGTGTCTCCTGCATCCGCTGTCAGATAGAGAGACTTCTGCATCCGCTGTCTGATAGAGTGTCTCCTGCTTCCGCTGTCTGATAGAGAGACTCCTCCATCTGCTGTCTGATAGAGTGTCTGCTGCATCCGCTTTCTGATAGAGAGACTTCTGCATCCCTTGTCTGATAGAGTGTCTACTGCATCCACTGTCGGATAGAGAGACTCCTGCATCCGCTGTCGGATAGAGAGACCTCTGCTTCCGCTGTCTGCTAGAAAGACTCCTGCATCCGCTGTCTGATAGAGTGCTCCAGCATCCGTTGTCTGATAGAGGGCTTTCTGCATCGGCTGTCTGATAGAATGTCTCCTGCATCTGCTGTCTGATAGAGAGAAACCTGCATCCGCTGGCTGATAGAGTGTCTCCTGCATCAGCTGTCTGATAGAGGGACTTCTGCATCTGCTGTCTGATAGAGAGTTTTCTGCATCCGCTGTCTGATTGATTGTCTCCTACATCCGCTGTCCGATAGAGAGACTTCTATATCCGCTGTCTGATAGAGTGTCTCCTGCATCCGCTGTCTGATAGGGACACTTCTGCATCGGCTGTCTGATAGAGTGTGACCTGCGTCCGCTGTCTGATAGAGAGACTCCTGCATCCGCTGGCTGAGAGAGTGTCTCCTGCATATGCTGTCTGATAGAGAGACACCTGCATCCGCTGGCTGATAGAGTGTCTCCTGCATCTGCTGTCCGATAGAGTGTCTCCTGCACCCGCTGGCTGATAGGGTGTCTTCTGTATCCGCTGTCTGATAGTGTGTCTCCTGCATCCGCTGTCTGATAGAGAGACTTCTGCATCCGCAGTCTGAAAGATTGTCTCCTGCATCCCCTGTCTGATAGAAAGAATTCTGTATCCACTGTCTGATAGAGTGTCTCCTGCATCCGCTGCATCCTGCTAGTCACTCTATCAGACAGCGGATGCAGGAATCTCTCTATCAGACAGGGGATGCAGGAGACTCTCTATCAGACAGCTGATGCAGGAGACACTCTATCAGACAGCGGAAGCAGGAGTCTCCCTGTCCGACAGCGGATGCAGGAGACTTTCTATCAGAAAACGGATTCAGGAGCCTTTCTATCAGACAGCGGATGCAGGAGACACTCTATCAGACAGCGGATGCAGGAGACGCCTGCATCCATTGTCTGATAGAAAGTCTACTGCATCAAATGTCTGAAAGAGAGAGTTCTGCATCCGCTGTCTGATAGAGTGTCTCCTGCATCCGCTGTCTGATAGAGAGACTTCTGCATCCGCTGTCTGATAGAGAGACTTCTGCATCCGCTGTCTGATGGAGAGACTTCTGCATCCGCTGTCTGATAGATTGTCTCCTGCATCCGCTGTCTGATAGAAAGACTTCTGCATTCGCTGTCTGATAGAGTGTTTCCTGCATCTGCTGTCTGATATAGAGACTCCTGCATCAGCTATCCAATAGAGAGACTTCTGCATCCGCTGTCTGATATAGTGTGTCCTGCATCCGCTATCTGATAGAGAGACTTCTGCATCCGCTGTCTGATAGAGTGTCTCCTGCATCCGCTGTCTGATGGAGAGACTTCTGCATCCGCTGTCTGATAGATTGTTTCCTACATCTGCTGTCTGATAGAGAGACTCCTGCATCCGCTGTCCAATAGAGAGACTTCTGCATCCGCTGTCTGATAAAGTGTCTCCTGCATCGGCTGTCTGATAGAGTGTCACATGCATCCGCTGTCTGATAGAGTGTCTCCTGCATCCGCCTTCTGATAGAGTGTCTCCTGCATCAGCTGTCTAATTGAGAGACTCCTGCATCCGCTGGCTTATAGAGTGTCTCCTGCATCCGCTTTCTGATAGAGTGTCTCCTGCATCCGCTATCTGATAGAGAGACTTCTGCATCGGCTGACTGATAGAGTGTCTCCTGCATCCGTTGTCTGATAGGGAGACTCCTGCATCCGCTGTCTGATAGAGAGACTTCTGCATCCGCTGTCCGATAGAGAGACTTCTGCATCCGCTGTCTGATAGAGTGTCGACTGCATCCGCTGTCTGATAGGGAGACTTCTGCATCCACTGTCTGATAAATTGTCTCCTGCATCCGCTGTCTAATAGAGAGACTCCTGCATCCGCTAGCTGAGAGAGTGTCTCATGCATCCGCTGTCTGATAAAGAGACTTCTGCATCCGCAGTCTGATAGAGAGACACCTGCATCCGCTGTCTGATAGAGAGACTTCTGCCTCCGCTGTCTGATTGATTGTCTCCTGCATCCGCTGTCTGATAGAGAGACTTCTGCATCCGCTGTCTGATAGAGTGTCTCCTGCATCCGCTGTCAGATAGAGAGACTTCTGCATTCGCTGTCTGATAGAGTGTCTCCTGCATCCGCTGTCTGATAGAGAGACTCCTCCATCTGCTGTCTGATGAAGTGTCTCCTGCATCTGCTGTCTGATCTGGAGACTTCTGCATCCGCTGTCTGATAGAGTGTCTCCTGCATCCGCTGTCTGTTAGAGAGATTCCTGCATCCGCTGGCTGAGAGAGTGTCTCCTGCATCCGTTGTCTGATAGAGTGTCTACTGCATCAGCTATCTGATAGAGAGACTTCTGCATCCGCTGTCTGATAGAGAGACTTCTGCATCCGCTGTCTGAGTGATTGTCTCCTGCATCCGCTGTCTGAAAGAGAGACTTCTGCATCCGCTGTCTGATAGAGTGTTTCCTGCACCCGCTGTCTGATAGAGTGTCTCCTGCATCCGCTATCTGATAGAGAGACTTCTGCATCCGCTGTCTGATAGAGTGTCTCCTGCATCCGCTGTCTGATGGAGAGACTTCTGCATCCGCTGTCTTATAGATTGTTTCCTACATCTGCTGTCTGATAGAGAGACTCCTGCATCCGCTGTCCAATAGAGAGACTTCTGCATCCGCTGTCTGATAAAGTGTCTCCTGCATCCGCTGTCTGATAGAGTGTCTCATGCATCCGCTGTCTGATAGAGTGTCTCCTGCATCCGCCTTCTGATAGAGTGTCTCCTGCATCAGCTGTCTGATTGAGAGACTCCTGCATCCGCTGGCTTATAGAGTGTCTCCTGCATCCGCTTTCTGATAGAGTGTCTCCTGCATCCGCTATCTGATAGAGAGACTTCTGCATCGGCTGTCTGATAGAGTGTCTCCTGCATCCGTTGTCTGATAGGGAGACTCCTGCATCCGCTGTCTGATAGAGAGACTTCTGCATCCGCTGTCCGATAGAGAGACTTCTGCATCCGCTGTCTGATAGAGTGTCGACTGCATCCGCTGTCTGATAGGGAGACTTCTGCATCCGCTGTCTGATAAATTGTCTCCTGCATCCGCTGTCTAATAGAGAGACTCCTGCATCCGCTGGCTGAGAGAGTGTCTCATGCATCTGCTGTCTGATAGAGTGTCTCCTGCATCCGCTGTCTGATAAAGAGACTTCTGCATCCGCTGTCTGATAGAGAGACACCTGCATCCGCTGTCTGATAGAGAGACTTCTGCATCCGCTGTCTGATTGATTGTCTCCTGCATCCGCTGTCTGAAAGAGAGACTTCTGCATCCGCTGTCTGATAGAGTGTCTCCTGCATCCGCTGTCTGATAGAGAGACTTCTGCATTCGCTGTCTGATAGAGTGTCTCCTGCATCCGCTGTCTGATAGAGAGACTCCTCCATCTGCTGTCTGATGGAGTGTCTCCTGCATCTGCTGTCTGATCTGGAGACTTCTGCATCCGCTGGCTGAGAGAGTGTCTCCTGCATCCGTTGTCTGATAGAGTGTCTACTGCATCAGCTATCTGATAGAGAGACTTCTGCATCCGCTGTCTGATAGAGAGACTTCTGCATCCGCTGTCTGAGTGATTGTCTCCTGCATCCGCTGTCTGAAAGAGAGACTTCTGCATCCGCTGTCTGATAGAGTGTTTATTGCACCCGCTGTCTGATAGAGTGTCTCCTGCATCCGCTATCTGATAGAGAGACTTCTGCATTCGCTGTCCGATAGAGTGTCTCATGCATCCGCTGTCTGATAGAGAGACTCCTGCATCTGCTGTCTGATAGAGTGTCTCCTGCATCCACTGTCGGATAGAGAGACTCCTGCATCCGCTGTCGGATAGAGAGACTTCTGCATTCGCTGTCTGATAGAGTGTTTCCTGCATCTGCTGTCTGATAGAGTGTCCTCTGCATCCGCTGTCTGATAGAGAGACTTCTGCATCCGCTGTCTGATAGAGTGTCTCCTGCATCCACTGTCTGATAGAGAGACTCCTGCATCCGCTGTCCGATAGAGAGTCTTCTACATCCGCTGTCTGATATGGAGACTTATGCATCCGCTGTCCGAGTGATTGTCTCCTGCATCCGCTTTCTGAAAGAGAGACTTCTGCATCCGCTGTCTGATAGAGTGTTTCCTGCACCCGCTGTCTGATAGAGTGTCTCCTGCATCCGCTATCTGATAGAGAGACTTCTGCATTCGCTGTCCGATAGAGTGTCTCATGCATCCGCTGTCTGATAGAGAGACTCCTGCATCTGCTGTCTGATAGAGTGTCTCCTGCATCCACTGTCGGATAGAGAGACTCCTGCATCCGCTGTCGGATAGAGAGACTTCTGCATTCGCTGTCTGATAGAGTGTTTCCTGCATCCGCTGTCTGATTGAGTGTCTCCTGCATCCGCTGTCTGATAGAGAGACTTCTGCATCAGCTGTCTGATAGAGCGACTTCTGCATTCGCTGTCTGATAGAGAGACTTCTGCATCCGCTGTCT
This sequence comes from Loripinus fragilis, assembly GCA_964019695.1. Lineage (NCBI taxonomy): Eukaryota > Metazoa > Mollusca > Bivalvia > Lucinida > Lucinidae > Loripinus > Loripinus fragilis. The sequence goes on along the minus strand of OZ026519.1, from coordinate 46,903,091 downwards.
GATAGAGTGTCTCCTGCATCCGCTATCTGATAGAGAGACTTCTGCATCGGCTGTCTGATAGAGTGTCTCCTGCATCCGTTGTCTGATAGGGAGACTCCTGCATCCGCTGTCTGATAGAGAGACTTCTGCATCTGCTGTCCGATAGAGAGACTTCTGCATCCGCTGCTTGATAGAGTGTCTCCTGCATCCGCTGTCTGATAGGGAGACTTCTGCATCCGATGTCTGATAAATTGTCTCCTGCATCCGCTGTCTAACTGAGAGACTCCTATATCCGCTGGCTGAGAGAGTGTCTCAAGCATCCGCTGTCTGATAGAGAGACTTCTGCATCCGCTGTCTGATAGAGTGACACCTGCATACGCTGTCTAATAGAGAGACTTCTGCATCGGCTGTCTGATAGAGTGTCTCCTGCATCCGCTGTCTGATAGAGAGACTTCTGCATCCGCTGTCTGATAGAGTGTCTCCTGCATCCGCTGTCTGATAGAGAGACTCCTCCATCTGCTCTCTGATAGAGTGTCTGCTGCATCCGCTGTCTGATAGAGAGACTTCTGCATCCCTTGTCTGATAGAGTGTCTACTGCATCCACTGTCGGATAGAGAGACTCCTGCATCCGCTGTCGGATAGAGAGACCTCTGCATCCGCTGTCTGCTAGAAAGACTCCTGCATCCGCTGTCTGATAGAGTGCTCCAGCATCCGTTGTCTGATAGAGGGCTTTCTGCATCGGCTGTCTGATAGAATGTCTCCTGCATCTGCTGTCTGATAGAGAGAAACCTGCATCCGCTGGCTGATAGAGTGTCTCCTGCATCAGCTGTCTGATAGCGGGACTTCTGCATCTGCTGTCTGATAGAGAGTTTTCTGCATCCGCTGTCTGATTGATTGTCTCCTACATCCGCTGTCCGATAGAGAGACTTCTATATCCGCTGTCTGATAGAGTGTCTCCTGCATCCGCTGTCTGATAGGGACACTTCTGCATCGGCTGTCTGATAGAGTGTGACCTGCGTCCGCTGTCTGATAGAGAGGCTCCTGCATCCGCTGGCTGAGAGAGTGTCTCCTGCATATGCTGTCTGATAGAGAGACACCTGCATCCGCTGGCTGATAGAGTGTCTCCTGCATCTGCTGTCCGATAGAGTGTCTCCTGCACCCGCTGGCTGATAGGGTGTCTTCTGTATCCGCTGTCTGATAGTGTGTCTCCTGCATCCGCTGTCTGATAGAGAGACTTCTGCATCCGCAGTCTGAAAGATTGTCTCCTGCATCCGCTGTCTGATAGAAAGAATTCTGTATCCACTGTCTGATAGAGTGTCTCCTGCATCCGCTGCATCCAGCTAGTCACTCTATCAGACAGCGGATGCAGGAATCTCTCTATCAGACAGGGGATGCAGGAGACTCTCTATCAGACAGCTGATGCAGGAGACACTCTATCAGACAGCGGAAGCAGGAGTCTCCCTGTCCGACAGCGGATGCAGGAGACTTTCTATCAGAAAACGGATTCAGGAGTCTTTCTATCAGACAGCGGATGCAGGAGACACTCTATCAGACAGCGGATGCAGGAGACGCCTGCATCCATTGTCTGATAGAAAGTCTACTGCATCAAATGTCTGAAAGAGAGAGTTCTGCATCCGCTGTCTGATAGAGTGTCTCCTGCATCCGTGGTCTGATAGAGAGACTTCTGCATCCGCTGTCTGATAGAGAGACTTCTGCATCCGCTGTCTGATGGAGAGACTTCTGCATCCGCTGTCTGATAGATTGTCTCCTGCATCCGCTGTCTGATAGAAAGACTTCTGCATCCGCTATCCAATAGAGAGACTTCTGCATCCGCTGTCTGATATAGTGTGTCCTGCATCCGCTATCTGATAGAGAGACTTCTGCATCCGCTGTCTGATAGAGTGTCTCCTGCATCCGCTGTCTGATGGAGAGACTTCTGCATCCGCTGTCTGATAGATTGTTTCCTACATCTGCTGTCTGATAGAGAGACTCCTGCATCCGCTGTCCAATAGAGAGACTTCTGCATCCGCTGTCTGATAAAGTGTCTCCTGCATCCGCTGTCTGATAGAGTGTCACATGCATCCGCTGTCTGATAGAGTGTCTCCTGCATCCGCCTTCTGATAGAGTGTCTCCTGCATCAGCTGTCTGATTGAGAGACTCCTGCATCCGCTGGCTTATAGAGTGTCTCCTGCATCCGCTTTCTGATAGAGTGTCTCCTGCATCCGCTATCTGATAGAGAGACTTCTGCATCGGCTGTCTGATAGAGTGTCTCCTGCATCCGTTGTCTGATAGGGAGACTCCTGCATCCGCTGTCTGATAGAGAGACTTCTGCATCCGCTGTCCGATAGAGAGACTTCTGCATCCGCTGTCTGATAGAGGGTCGACTGCATCCGCTGTCTGATAGGGAGACTTCTGCATCCGCTGTCTGATAAATTGTCTCCTGCATCCGCTGTCTAATAGAGAGACTCCTGCATCCGCTGGCTGAGAGAGTGTCTCATGCATCCGCTGTCTGATAAAGAGACTTCTGCATCCGCAGTCTGATAGAGAGACACCTGCATCCGCTGTCTGATAGAGAGACTTCTGCATCCGCTGTCTGATTGATTGTCTCCTGCATCCGCTGTCTGATAGAGAGACTTCTGCATCCGCTGTCTGATAGAGTGTCTCCTGCATCCGCTGTCTGATAGAGAGACTTCTGCATTCGCTGTCTGATAGAGTGTCTCCTGCATCCGCTGTCTGATAGAGAGACTCCTCCATCTGCTGTCTGATGAAGTGTCTCCTGCATCTGCTGTCTGATCTGGAGACTTCTGCATCCGCTGTCTGATAGAGTGTCTCCTGCATCCGCTGTCTGTTAGAGAGATTCCTGCATCCGCTGGCTGAGAGAGTGTCTCCTGCATCCGTTGTCTGATAGAGTGTCTACTGCATCAGCTATCTGATAGAGAGACTTCTGCATCCGCTGTCTGATAGAGAGACTTCTGCATCCGCTGTCTGAGTGATTGTCTCCTGCATCCGCTGTCTGAAAGAGAGACTTCTGCATCCGCTGTCTGATAGAGTGTTTCCTGCACCCGCTGTCTGATAGAGTGTCTCCTGCATCCGCTATCTGATAGAGAGACTTCTGCATTCGCTGTCCGATAGAGTGTCTCATGCATCCGCTGTCTGATAGAGAGACTCCTGCATCTGCTGTCTGATAGAGTGTCTCCTGCATCCACTGTCGGAAAGAGAGACTCCTGCATCCGCTGTCGGATAGAGAGACTTCTGCATTCGCTGTCTGATAGAGTGTTTTCTGCATCTGCTGTCTGATAGAGTGTCCTCTGCATCCGCTGTCTGATAGAGAGACTTCTGCATCCGCTGTCTGATAGAGTGTCTCCTGCATCCACTGTCTGATAGAGAGACTCCTGCATCCGCTGTCCGATAGAGAGACTTCTACATCCGCTGTCTGATATGGAGACTTATGCATCCGCTGTCCGATTGAATGTCTCCTGCATCCGCTGTCTGATTGAGTGTCTCCTGCATCCGCTGTCTGATAGAGAGACTTCTGCATCAGCTGTCTGATAGAGCGACTTCTGCATTCGCTGTCTGATAGAGAGACTTCTGCATCCGCTGTCTGATAGAGTGTCTACTGCATCCGCTGTTTGATAGAAAGACTCCTGCATCCGCTGTCTGATAGAGTGCTCCAGTATCCGCTGTCTGATAGAGAGCTTTTTCATCCGCTGTCTGATAGAAAGTCTCCTGCATCCGCTGTCTGATAGACACCTGCATCTGCTGGCTGATAGAGTGTCTCCTGTATCCGCTGTCTGATAGAGTGTCTCCTGCATCCGCTGTCTAATAGAGAGACTTCTGCATCCGCTGTCTGATAGAATGTCTCCTGCATCCGCTGTCTGATAGAGTGTCTGCTGCATTCACCTTCTGATAGAGTGTCTCCTGCATCAGCTGCCTAATAGAGAGAAATCTGCGTCCGCTGTCGGATAGAGTGTCTCCTGCATCCGCTGTCTGATAGAAAGACTCCTGCATCCGCTGTCTGATAGATCCGCTGTCTGATAGAGTGTCTTCTGCATCCGCTGTCTGATAGAGAAACTCCTGCATCCGCTGTCTGATAGAGTGTCTAGCAGGATGCAGCGGATGCAGGAGACACTCCATCAGACAGTGGATACAGGAGTCTCTCTATCAGACAGCGGATGCAGGAGACAATCTTTCAGACTGCGGATGCAGAAGTCTCTCTATCAGACAGTGGATGCAGGAGACACACTATCAGACAGCGGATGCAGAAGACACCCTATCAGCCAGCGGATGCATGACTCACTCTATCAGACAGCAGATGCAGGAGACACTCTATCAGACAGCGGATACAGGAGACACTCTATCAGACAGCGGAAGCAGTAGTCTCCCTATTAGACAGCGGATGCAGGAGACTTTCTATCAGACAACGGATGCAGGAGTCTCTCTATCAGACTGCGGATGCAGGATACACTCTATCAGACAGCAGATGCAGGAGACTCCTGCATCCGTTGTCTGATAGAAAGTCTCCTGCATCAAATGTCTGAAAGAGATACTTCTGCATCTGCTGTCTGATAGAGTGTCTCCTGCATCCGATGTCTGATAGGGAGACGTCTACATCCGCTGTCTGTTAAAGAGACTTCTGCATCCGCTGTCTGATAGAGAGACTCCTGCATCCGCTGTCTGATAGAGAGTCTCCTGCATCCGCTGTCTGATAGAGAGACATCTGCATCCGCTGTCTGATAGAGTGTCTCCTGCATCCGCTGTCTGATAGAAAGACTCCTGCATCCGCTGTCTGATAGAGAGACTTCTGCATCCGCTGTCTGGTAGAGAGACTCCTGCATCCGCTGGCTGATAGAGTGTCTCCTGAATCAGCTGTCTGATAGAGTGTCTCCTGCATCCGCCTTCTGATAGAGTGTCTCCTGCATCAGCTGTCTGATTGAGAGACTCCTGCATAAGCTGGCTTATAGAGTGTCTCCTGCATCCGCTTTCTGATAGAGTGTCTCCTGCATCCGCTATCTGATAGAGAGACTTCTGCATCGGCTGTCTGATAGAGTGTCTCCTGCATCCGTTGTCTGATAGGGAGACTCCTGCATCCGCTGTCTGATAGAGAGACTTCTGCATCCGCTGTCCGATCGAGAGACTTCTGCATCCGCTGTCTGATAGAGTGTCGACTGCATCCGCTGTCTGATAGGGAGACTTCTGCATCCGCTGTCTGATAAATTGTCTCCTGCATCCGCTGTCTAATAGAGAGACTCCTGCATCCGCTGGCTGAGAGAGTGTCTCATGCATCCACTGTCTGATAGAGTGTCTCCTGCATCCGCTGTCTGATAAAGAGACTTCTGCATCCGCTGTCTGATAGAGAGACACCTGCATCCGCTGTCTGATAGAGAGACTTCTGCATCCGCTGTCTGATTGATTGTCTCCTGCATCCGCTGTCTGATAGAGAGACTTCTGCATCCGCTGTCTGATTGAGTGTCTCCTGCATTCGCTGTCTGATAGAGAGACTTCTGCATCCGCTGTCTGATAGAGTGTCTCCTGCATCGGCTGTCTGATAGAGAGACTCCTCCATCTGCTGTCTGATGGAGTGTCTCCTGCATCTGCTGTCTAATCTGGAGACTTCTGCATCCGCTGTCTGATAGAGTGTCTCCTGCATCCGCTGTCTGATAGAGAGACTTCTGCATTCGCTGTCTGATAGAGTGTTTTCTGCATCTGCTGTCTGATAGAGTGTCCTCTGCATCCGCTGTCTGATAGAGAGACTTCTGCATCCGCTGTCTGATAGAGTGTCTCCTGCATCCACTGTCTGATAGAGAGACTCCTGCATCCGCTGTCCGATAGAGAGACTTCTACATCCGCTGTCTGATATGGAGACTCCTCCATCTGCTGTCTGATGGAGTGTCTCCTGCATCTGCTGTCTAATCTGGAGACTTCTGCATCCGCTGTCTGATAGAGTGTCTCCTGCATCCGCTGTCGGATAGAGAGACTTCTGCATTCGCTGTCTGATAGAGTGTTTTCTGCATCTGCTGTCTGATAGAGTGTCCTCTGCATCCGCTGTCTGATAGAGAGACTTCTGCATCCGCTGTCTGATAGAGTGTCTCCTGCATCCACTGTCTGATAGAGAGACTCCTGCATCCGCTGTCCGATAGAGAGACTTCTACATCCGCTGTCTGATATGGAGACTTATGCATCCGCTGTCCGATTGAATGTCTCCTGCATCCGCTGTCTGATTGAGTGTCTCCTGCATCCGCTGTCTGATAGAGAGACTTCTGCATCAGCTGTCTGATAGAGCGACTTCTGCATTCGCTGTCTGATAGAGAGACTTCTGCATCCGCTGTCTGATAGAGTGTCTACTGCATCCGCTGTTTGATAGAAAGACTCCTGCATCCGCTGTCTGATAGAGTGCTCCAGTATCCGCTGTCTGATAGAGAGCTTTTTCATCCGCTGTCTGATAGAAAGTCTCCTGCATCCGCTGTCTGATAGACACCTGCATCTGCTGGCTGATAGAGTGTCTCCTGTATCCGCTGTCTGATAGAGTGTCTCCTGCATCCGCTGTCTAATAGAGAGACTTCTGCATCCGCTGTCTGATAGAATGTCTCCTGCATCCGCTGTCTGATAGAGTGTCTGCTGCATTCACCTTCTGATAGAGTGTCTCCTGCATCAGCTGCCTAATAGAGAGAAATCTGCGTCCGCTGTCGGATAGAGTGTCTCCTGCATCCGCTGTCTGATAGAAAGACTCCTGCATCCGCTGTCTGATAGATCCGCTGTCTGATAGAGTGTCTTCTGCATCCGCTGTCTGATAGAGAAACTCCTGCATCCGCTGTCTGATAGAGTGTCTAGCAGGATGCAGCGGATGCAGGAGACACTCCATCAGACAGTGGATACAGGAGTCTCTCTATCAGACAGCGGATGCAGGAGACAATCTTTCAGACTGCGGATGCAGAAGTCTCTCTATCAGACAGTGGATGCAGGAGACACACTATCAGACAGCGGATGCAGAAGACACCCTATCAGCCAGCGGATGCATGACTCACTCTATCAGACAGCAGATGCAGGAGACACTCTATCAGACAGCGGATACAGGAGACACTCTATCAGACAGCGGAAGCAGTAGTCTCCCTATTAGACAGCGGATGCAGGAGACTTTCTATCAGACAACGGATGCAGGAGTCTCTCTATCAGACTGCGGATGCAGGATACACTCTATCAGACAGCAGATGCAGGAGACTCCTGCATCCGTTGTCTGATAGAAAGTCTCCTGCATCAAATGTCTGAAAGAGATACTTCTGCATCTGCTGTCTGATAGAGTGTCTCCTGCATCCGATGTCTGATAGGGAGACGTCTACATCCGCTGTCTGTTAAAGAGACTTCTGCATCCGCTGTCTGATAGAGAGACTCCTGCATCCGCTGTCTGATAGAGAGTCTCCTGCATCCGCTGTCTGATAGAGAGACATCTGCATCCGCTGTCTGATAGAGTGTCTCCTGCATCCGCTGTCTGATAGAAAGACTCCTGCATCCGCTGTCTGATAGAGAGACTTCTGCATCCGCTGTCTGGTAGAGAGACTCCTGCATCCGCTGGCTGATAGAGTGTCTCCTGAATCAGCTGTCTGATAGAGTGTCTCCTGCATCCGCCTTCTGATAGAGTGTCTCCTGCATCAGCTGTCTGATTGAGAGACTCCTGCATAAGCTGGCTTATAGAGTGTCTCCTGCATCCGCTTTCTGATAGAGTGTCTCCTGCATCCGCTATCTGATAGAGAGACTTCTGCATCGGCTGTCTGATAGAGTGTCTCCTGCATCCGTTGTCTGATAGGGAGACTCCTGCATCCGCTGTCTGATAGAGAGACTTCTGCATCCGCTGTCCGATCGAGAGACTTCTGCATCCGCTGTCTGATAGAGTGTCGACTGCATCCGCTGTCTGATAGGGAGACTTCTGCATCCGCTGTCTGATAAATTGTCTCCTGCATCCGCTGTCTAATAGAGAGACTCCTGCATCCGCTGGCTGAGAGAGTGTCTCATGCATCCACTGTCTGATAGAGTGTCTCCTGCATCCGCTGTCTGATAAAGAGACTTCTGCATCCGCTGTCTGATAGAGAGACACCTGCATCCGCTGTCTGATAGAGAGACTTCTGCATCCGCTGTCTGATTGATTGTCTCCTGCATCCGCTGTCTGATAGAGAGACTTCTGCATCCGCTGTCTGATTGAGTGTCTCCTGCATTCGCTGTCTGATAGAGAGACTTCTGCATCCGCTGTCTGATAGAGTGTCTCCTGCATCGGCTGTCTGATAGAGAGACTCCTCCATCTGCTGTCTGATGGAGTGTCTCCTGCATCTGCTGTCTAATCTGGAGACTTCTGCATCCGCTGTCTGATAGAGTGTCTCCTGCATCCGCTGTCTGATAGAGAGATTCCTGCATCCGCTGGCTGAGAGAGTGTCTCCTGCATCCGTTGTCTGATAGAGTGTCTACTGCATCAGCTATCTGATAGAGAGACTTCTGCATCCGCTGTCTGATAGAGAGACTTCTGCATCCGCTGTCTGAGTGATTGTCTCCTGCATCCGCTGTCTGAAAGAGAGACTTCTGCATCCGCTGTCTGATAGAGTGTTTCCTGCACCCGCTGTCTGATAGAGTGTCTCCTGCATCTGCTATCTGATAGAGAGACTTCTGCATCCGCTGTCCGATAGAGTGTCTCATGCATCCGCTGTCTGATAGAGAGACTCCTGCATCTGCTGTCTGATAGAGTGTCTCCTGCATCCACTGTCGGATAGAGAGACTCCTGCATCCGCTGTCGGATAGAGAGACTTCTGCATTCGCTGTCTGATAGAGTGTTTCCTGCATCTGCTGTCTGATAGAGTGTCCTCTGCATCCGCTGTCTGATAGAGAGACTTCTGCATCCGCTGTCTGATAGAGTGTCTCCTGCATCCACTGTCTGATAGAGAGACTCCTGCATCCTCTGTCCGATAGAGAGCTTCTACATCCGCTGTCTGATATGGAGACTTATGCATCCACTGTCCGATTGAATGTCTCCTGCATCCACTGTCTGATTGAGTGTCTCCTGCATCCGCTGTCTGATAGAGAGACTTCTGCATCGGCTGTCTGATAGAGCAACTTCTGCATTCGCTGTCTGATAGAGAGACTTCTGCATCCGCTGTCTGATAGAGTGTCTACTGCATCCGCTGTTTGATAGAAAGACTCCTGCATCCGCTGTCTGATAGAGTGCTCCAGTATCCGCTGTCTGATAGAGAGCTTTCTGCATCCGCTGTGTTGATAGAAAGTCTCCTGCATCCGCTGTCTGATAGACACCTGCATCTGCTGGCTGATAGAGTGTCTCCTGTATCCGCTGTCTGATAGAGTGTCTCCTGCATCCGCTGTCTAATAGAGAGACTTCTGCATCCGCTGTCTGATAGAATGTCTCCTGCATCCGCTGTCTGATAGAGTGTCTGCTGCATTCACCTTCTGATAGAGTGTCTCCTGCATCAGCTGCCTAATAGAGAGAAATCTGCGTCCGCTGTCAAATAGAGTGTCTCCTGCATCCGCTGTCTCTCTATCAGACTGCAGATGCAGGATACACTCTATCAGACAGCAGATGCAGGAGACTCCTGCATCCGTTGTCTGATAGAAAGTCTCCTGCATCAAATGTCTGAAAGAGATACTTCTGCATCCGCTGTCTGATAGAGTGTCTCCTGCATCCGATGTCTGATAGGGAGACGTCTACATCCGCTGTCTGATAAAGAGACTTCTGCATCCGCTGTCTGATAGAGAGACTCCTGCATCCGCTGTCTGATAGAGTGTCTCCTGCATCCGCTGTATGATAGAGAGACTTCTGCATCCGCTGTCTGATAGAGAGACTCCTGCGTCTGCCGTCTAATAGAGTGTCTCCTGCATCCGCTGTCTGATAGAGTGTTTCCTGCATCCGCCTTCTAAAAGAGGTTCTCCTGCATCCGCTGTCTGATAGAGAGACTCCTGCATCCGCTGGCTGATAGAGTGTCTCCTGAATCAGCTGTCTGATAGAGTGTCTCCTGCATCCGCTGTCTGATAGAGAGACATCTGCATCCGCTGTCTGATAGAGTGTCTCCTGCATCCGCTGTCTGATAGAAAGACTCCTGCATCCGCTGTCTGATAGAGAGACTTCTGCATCCGCTGTCTGGTAGAGAGACTCCTGCATCCGCTGGCTGATAGAGTGTCTCCTGAATCAGCTGTCTGATAGAGTGTCTCCTGCAACCGCCTTCTGATAGAGTGTCTCCTGCATCAGCTGTCTGATTGAGAGACTCCTGCATAAGCTGGCTTATAGAGTGTCTCCTGCATCCGCTGTCTGATAGAGTGTCTCCTGCATCCGCTATCTGATAGAGAGACTTCTGCATCGGCTGTCTGATAGAGTGTCTCCTGCATCCGTTGTCTGATAGGGAGACTCCTGCATCCGCTGTCTGATAGAGAGACTTCTGCATCCGCTGTCCGATAGAGAGACTTCTGCATCCGCTGTCTGATAGAGTGTCGACTGCATCCGCTGTCTGATAGGGAGACTTCTGCATCCGCTGTCTGATAAATTGTCTCCTGCACCCGCTGTCTAATAGAGAGACTCCTGCATCCGCTGGCTGAGAGAGTGTCTCATGCATCCACTGTCTGATAGAGTGTCTCCTGCATCTGCTGTCTGATAAAGAGACTTCTGCATCCGCTGTCTGATAGAGAGACACCTGCATCCGCTGTCTGATAGAGAGACTTCTGCATCCGCTGTCTGATTGATTGTCTCCTGCATCCGCTGTCTGATAGAGAGACTTCTGCATCCGCTGTCTGATAGAGTGTCTCCTGCATTCGCTGTCTGATAGAGAGACTTCTGCATCCGCTGTCTGATAGAGTGTCTCCTGCATCCGCTGTCTGATAGAGAGACTCCTCCATCTGCTGTCTGATGGAGTGTCTCCTGCATCTGCTGTCTGATCTGGAGACTTCTTCATCCGCTGTCTGATAGAATGTCTCCTGCATCCGCTGTCTGATAGAGAGATTCCTGCATCCGCTGGCTGAGAGAGTGTCTCCTGCATCCGTTGTCTGATAGAGTGTCTACTGCATCAGCTATCTGATAGAGAGACTTCTGCATCCGCTGTCTGATAGAGAGACTTCTGCATCCGCTGTCTGAGTGATTGTCTCCTGCATCCGCTGTCTGAAAGAGAGACTTCTGCATCCGCTGTCTGATAGAGTGTTTCCTGCATCCGCTGTCTGATAGAGTGTCTCCTGCATCCGCTATCTGATAGAGAGACTTCTGCATCCGCTGTCCGATAGAGTGTCTCATGCATCCGCTGTCTGATAGAGAGACTCCTGCATCTGCTGTCTGATAGAGTGTCTCCTGCATCCGCTGTCTGATAGAGAGACTTCTGCATCCGCTGTCTGATAGAGTGTCTCCTGCATCCACTGTCGGATAGAGAGACTCCTGCATCCGCTGTCGGATAGAGAGACTTCTGCATTCGCTGTCTGATAGAGTGTTTCCTGCATCTGCTGTCTGATAGAGTGTCCTCTGCATCCGCTGTCTGATAGAGAGACTTCTGCATCCGCTGTCTGATAGAGTGTCTCCTGCATCCACTGTCTGATAAAGAGACTCCTGCATCCGCTGTCCGATAGAGAGCTTCTACATCCGCTGTCTGATATGGAGACTTATGCATCCACTGTCCGATTGAATGCCTCCTGCATCCACTGTCTGATTGAGTGTCTCCTGCATCCGCTGTCTGATAGAGAGACTTCTGCATCGGCTGTCTGATAGAGCAACTTCTGCATTCGCTGTCTGATAGAGAGACTTCTGCATCCGCTCTCTGATAGAGTGTCTACTGCATCCGCTGTTTGATAGAAAGACTCCTGCATCCGCTGTCTGATAGAGTGCTCCAGTATCCGCTGTCTGATAGAGAGCTTTCTGCATCCGCTGTGTTGATAGAAAGTCTCCTGCATCCGCTGTCTGATAGACACCTGCATCTGCTGGCTGATAGAGTGTCTCCTGTATCCGCTGTCTGATAGAGTGTCTCCTGCATCCGCTGTCTAATAGAGAGACTTCTGCATCCGCTGTCTGATAGAATGTCTCCTGCATCCGCTGTCTGATAGTGTCTGCTGCATTCACCTTCTGATAGAGTGTCTCCTGCATCAGCTGCCTAATAGAGAGAAATCTGCGTCCACTGTCGGATAGAGTGTCTCCTGCATCCGCTGTCTGATAGAAAGACTCCTGCATCCGCTGTCTGATAGATCCGCTGTCTGATAGAGTGTCTTCTGCATCCGCTGTCTGATTAGAGAAACTCCTGCATCTGCTGTCTGATAGAGTGTCTAGCAGGATGCAGCGGATGCAGGAGATACTCCATCAGACAGTGGATACAGGAGTCTCTCTATCAGACAGCGGATGCAGGAGACAATCTTTCAGACTGCGGATGCAAAAGTCTCTCTATCAGACAGTGGTACAGGAGACACACTATCAGACAGCGGATGCAGAAGACACCCTATCAGCCAGCGGATGCATGAGTCCCTCTATCAGACAGCAGATGCAGGAGACACTCTATCAGACAGCGGATACAGGAGACACTCTATCAGACAGCGGAAGCAGGAGTCTCCCTATTAGACAGCGGATGCAGGAGACTTTCTATCAGACAACTGATGCAGGAGTCTCTCTATCAGACTGCGGATGCAGGATACACTCTATCAGACAGCAGATGCAGGAGACTCCTGCATCTGTTGTCTGATAGAAAGTCTCCTGCATCAAATGTCTGAAAGAGATACTTCTGCATCTGCTGTCTGATAGAGTGTCTCCTGCATCCGATGTCTGATAGAGAGACGTCTGCATCCGCTGTCTGATAAAGAGACTTCTGCATCCGCTGTCTGATAGAGAGACTCCTGCATCCGCTGTCTGATAGAGGGTCTCCTGCATCCGCTGTATGATAGAGAGACTTCTGCATCCGCTGTCTGATAGAGAGACTCCTGCATCTGCTGTCTAATAGAGTGTCTCCTGCATCCGCTGTCTGATAGAGTGTTTCCTGCATCCGCCTTCTAATAGAGGTTCTCCTGCATCCGCTGTCTGATAGAGAGACTCCTGCATCCGCTGGCTGATAGAGTGTCTCCTGAATCAGCTGTCTGATAGAGTGTCTCCTGCATCCGCTTTTTGATAGAGAGACATCTGCATCCGCTGTCTGATAGAGTGTCTCCTGCATCCGCTGTCTGATAGAAAGACTCCTGCATCCGCTGTCTGATAGAGAGACTTCTGCATCCGCTGTCTGGTAGAGAGACTTCTGCATTCGCTGTCTGATAGATTGTCTCCTGCATCCGCTGTCTGATAGGGACACTTCTGCATCCGCTCATTGATAGAGTGACTCCTGTATCTGCTTTCTGAAAGAGAGACTCCTGCATCTGCTGGCTGAGAGAGTTTCTCCTGCATCCGCTGTCTGATAGAGTGTCTCCTGAATCCGCTATCTGATAGAGAGACTTCTGCATCCGCTGTCTGATAGAGTGTCTCCTGCATCCGCTGTCTGATGGAGAGACTTCTGCATTCGCTGTCTGATAGATTGTCTCCTGAATCAGCTGTCTGATTGAGAGACTTCTGCATCCGCTGTCTGATAGAGTGTTTCCTGCATCTGCTGTCTGATAGAGAAACTCCTGCATCCGCTGTCTGATAGAGAGACTTCTGCATCGGCTGTCTGATAGAGTGTCTCCTGCATCCGCTGTCTGATAGAGAGACTTCTGCATCCGCTCTCTGATAGAGAGACTCCTGCATCCGCTGTCTGATAGAATGTGTCCTGCATCCGCTGTCTGATAGAGTGTCTGCTGCATTTACCTTCTGATAGAGTGTCTCTTGCATCCGCTGTCTGATAGAGAGACTCCTGCATCCGCTGGCTGATAGAGTGTCTCCTGTATCCACTGTCTGATAGAGAGAATTCTGCATCCGCTATCTGATAGAGTGTTTCCTGCATCCGCTGTCTGATAGAGTGTCTCCTGCATCCGCTGCATCCTGCTAGTCATTCTATCAGACAGCGGTTGCAGGAATCTCTCTATCAGACAGCGGATGCAGGAGCCACTCTATCAGACAGCTGATGCAGGAGACACTCTATCAGACAGCGGAAGCAGGAGTCTCCCTATCGGACAGCGGATGCAGGAGACTTTCTATCAGAAAACTGATGCAGGAGTCTCTCTATCAGACATCGGATGCATGAGACACTCTATCAGACAGCGGATACAGGAGACACTCTATCAGACAGCAGATGCAGGAGACACTCTATCAGACAGCGGATACAGGAGACACTCTATCAGACAGCGGAAGCAGGAGTCTCCCTATTAGACAGCGGATGCAGGAGACTTTCTATCAGACAACGGATGCAGGAGTCTCTCTATCAGACAGTGGTGCACGAGACACTCTATCAGACAGCGGATGCAGGAGACTTCTGCATCCGTTGTCTGATAGAAAGTCTCCTGCATCAAATGTCTGGACGAGAGACTTCTGCATCCGCTGTCTGATAGAGTGCCTCCTGCATCCGCTGTCTGATAGAGAGACTTCTGCATCCGCTATCTGATAATGGGACTTCTGCATCCGCTGTCTGAGAGAGAGACTCCTGCATCTGTTGTCTGATAGAGTGTCTCATGCATCCGCTGTCTGATAGAGAGACTCCTCCATCTGCTGTCTGATAGAGTGTCTCCGGCATCCGCTGTCTGATATGGAGACTTCTGCATCCGCTGTTTGATAGAGTGTCTCCTGCATCCGCTGTCTGATTAAGAGAGACTCCTGCATCCGCTGGCTGATAGAGTGTCTCCTGCATCCGTTGTCTGATAGAGTGTCTCCTGCATCTGCTATTTGATGGGGAGACTTCTGCATCCGCTGTCTGATAGAGAGACTTCTGCATCCGCTGTCTGAGTGATTGTCTCCTGCATCCGCTGTCTGATAGAGAGACTTCTGCATCCGCTGTCTGTTAGAGTGTTTCCTGCACCCGCAGTCTGAAAGAGTGTCTCCTGCATCCGCTATCTGATAGAGAGACTCCTGCATCGGCTATCTGATAGAGTGTCTCCTGCATCCGCCGTCTGATAGAGAGACTCCTGCATCTACTGTCTGATAGAGTGTCTCCTGCATCCGCTGTCTGATAGAGAGAGTTCTGCTTCCGCTGTCTGCTAGAAAGACTCCTGCTTCCGCTGTCTGATAGAGTGCTCCAGCATCCGCTGTCTGATAGAGAGCTTTCTGCATCGGCTGTCTGATAGAATGTCTCCTGCATCTGCTGTCTGATAGAGAGACACCGCATCCACTGGCTGATAGAGTGTCTCCTGCATCCGCAGTCTGATAGAGAGACTACTGCATCCGCTGTGTGATGTGGAAACTTCTGCATCCGCTATCTGATAGAGAGACTTCTGCATCCGCTGTCTGAGAGAGAGACTCCTGCATCCGCTGTCTGATAGAGTGTCTCCTGCATCCGCTATCTGATAGAGAGACTTCTGCATCTGCTGTCTGATAGAGTGTCTCATGCATCCGCTGTCTAATAGAGAGACTCCTGCATCTGCTGTCTGATAGAGTGTCTCCTGCATCCGCTGTCTGATAGAGAGACTTCTGCATCCGCTGTCTGATAGAGTGTCCCCTGCATCCACTTTCTGATAGAGAGACTCCTGCATCCGCTGTCTGATAGAGAGACTTCTGCATCCGCTGTCTGATAGAGTGTCCCCTGCATCCGCTGTCTGATAGAGTGTCTCCTGCATCCGCTATCTGATAGAGAGACTTCTGCATCTGCTGTCTGATAGAGTGTTTCCTGCATCCGCTGTCTGATAGAGTGTCTCCTGCATCCGCTATCTGATAGAGAGACTTCTGCATCCGCTGTCTGATAGAGTGTCTCCTGCATCCACTGTCTAATAGAGAGACTCCTGCATCCGCTTGTTGAGAGAGTGTCTTCTGCATCCGCTGTCTGATAGAGAGACTTCTGCATCCGCTGTCTGATAGAGTGTCTCCTGCATCCACTGTCTAATAGAGAGACTCCTGCATCCGCTTGTTGAGTGTCTCCTGCATCGGCTGTCTGATAGAGAGACCTCTGCATCCGCTGTCTAATAGAGTGTCTCATGCATCCACTGTCTGATAGAGAGACTTCTGCATCCGCTGTCTGATATGGAGACTTCTGCATCCGCTGGTTTATTGAGTGTCTCTTGCATCCGCTGTCTGAAAGAATGACTCCTGCATTCGCTGTCTGATAGCGAGACTTCTGCATCCGCTGTCTGAAAGGGTCTCTCCTGCATTCGTTGTCTGATAGAGAGACTTCTGCAGCCGCTGTCTGATAGAGTGTCTACTGCATCCGCTGTCTGATTGAAAGACTCCTGCATCCGCTGTCTGATAGAGTGCTCCAGCATCCGCTGTCTGATAGAGAGCTTTCTGCATCAGCTGTCTGATAGAGAGACACCTGCCTCCTCTGGCTGATATAGTGTCTCCTGCATCAGCTGTCTGATAGAGTGTCTCCTGCAACCGCTGTCTGATAGAGAGACCTCTGCATCCGCTGTTTGACAATCTTTCAGACTGCGTATGCAGAAGTCTCTCTATCAAACAGCGGATGCAGGAGTCCCTCTATCAGACATGGGATGCAGGAGACACTCTATCAGACAGCGGATGCAGGAGACACTCTATCAGACAGTGGAAGCAGGAGTATCCCTATCAGACAGCGGATGCAGGAGACTTTCTATCAGAAAACGGATGCAGGAGTCTCTCTATCAGACAGCGGATGCAGGAGACACTCTATCAGACAGCGAATGCAGATGTCTCTCTATCAGACAGCGGATACAGGAGACACTCTATCAGAGAGCGGAAGCAGGAGTCTTTTTATCAGACAGCGGATGCAGGAGACTTTCTATCAGACAAAGAATGCAGTAGTCTCTCTATCATACAGCGGATGCAGGAGACACTCTATCAGACAGCGGAAGCATAAGACTCCTGCATCCGTTGTCTGATAGAAAGTCTACTGCATCAAATGTCTGAAAGAGAGACTTCTGCATCCGCTGTCTGATAGAGTGTCTCCTGCATCCGCTGTCTTATAGAGATACTTCTGCATCCGCTGTCTGATAGAGAGACTCCTGCATCCGCTGTCTGATTGAGTGTCTCTTGCATCTGCTGTTTGATAGAGTGTCTCCTGCATCCGCCTTCTGATAGAGAGACTCCTGCATCCGCTGTCTGATAGAGAGACTCCTGCATCCGAGAGCTGATAGATTGTCTCCTGCATCCGCTGTCTGATAGAATGTCTCTTGCATCTGCTGTCTGATAGAGAGACTTCTGCATCCGTTGTCTGATAGAGTGTCTCCTGCATCCGCTGTCTGATAGAAAGACTCCTGCATCCGCTATCTGATAGAGTGTCCCTTGCATCCGCTGTCTGATAGAGAGCTTTCTGCATCCGCTGTCTGATAGACTGTCTCCTGCATCCGCTGTCTGATAGACACCTGCATCCGCTGGTTGAAAGAGTGTCTCCTGCATCCGCTGTCTGATAGAGTGTCTCCTGCATCCGATGTTGATAGAGAGACTTCTGCATCCGCTGTTTGATAGAGTGTCTCCTGCATCAGCTGTCTGAAGGAATGACTTCTGCGTCCGCTGTCTGATAGAGTATCTCCTGCATCCGCTGTCTGATAGAGAGACTCCTGCATCCGCTGTCTTATAGAGAGACTTCCCCATCCGCTATCTGAAAGAGTGTCTCCTGCATCGGCTGTTCGATAGAGTGTCTGCTGTTTCCGCTGTCTGATAGAAAGACTCCTGCCACTGTTTGATAGAGTGTCTCCTGCATCCGCTGTCTGATAGAGAGACTCCTGCATCCGCTGTCTGATAGAGTGTCTCCTGCATCCGCTGTCTTATAGAGAGACTAGTGCATCCGCTGCCTGATAGAGAGACTTCTGCATCCGCTGTCTAATAGATTGTCTCCTGCATCCGCTATCTAATAGAGAGACTTCTGCATCCGCAGTCTGATTAAGTGTCTCCTGCATCGGCTGTCTGATAGAGAGACTCCTGCATCCGCTGTCTGATAGAGAGACTTCTGCATCCGCTGTCTGATAAAGTGTTTCCTGCATCCGCTGTCTGATAGAGTGTCTCCTGCTTCGCTATCTGATAGAGAGACTTCTGCATCCGCTGTCTGATAGAGTGTCTCCTGCATCCACTGTCTAATAGAGAGACTCCTGCATCCACTTGTTGAGAGAGTGTCTTCTGCATCCGCTGTCTGATAGAGAGACTTCTGCATCCGCTGTCTGATAGAGTGTCTCCTGCATCCACTGTCTAATAGAGAGACTCCTGCATCCGCTTGTTGAGTGTCTCCTGCATCCGCTGTCTGATAGAGAGACCTCTGCATCCGCTGTCTAATAGAGTGTCTCCTGCATCCACTGTCTGATAGAGAGACTTCTGCATCAGCTGTCTGATATGGAGACTTCTGCATCCGCTGTCTTATTGAGTGTCTCTTGCATCCGCTGTCTGAAAGAATGACTCCTGCATTCGCTGTCTGATAGCGAGACTTCTGCATCCGCTGTCTGAAAGGGTGTCTCCTGCATTCGTTGTCTGATAGAGAGACTTCTGCAGCCGCTGTCTAATAGAGTGTCTACTGCATCCGCTGACTGATTGAAAGACTCCTGCATCCGCTGTCTGATAGAGAGCTTTCTGCATCGGCTGTCTGATAGAGAGACACCTGCATCCTCTGGCTGATATAGTGTCTCCTGCATCCGCTGTCTGATAGAGTGTCTCCTGCAACCGCTGTCTGATAGAGAGACCTCTGCATCCGCTGTTTGACAATCTTTCAGACTGCGTATGCAGAAGTCTCTCTATCAAACAGCGGATGCAGGAGTCCCTCTATCAGACATGGGATGCAGGAGACACTCTATCAGACAGCGGATGCAGGAGACACTCTATCAGACAGCGGAAGCAGGAGTATCCCTATCAGACAGCGGATGCAGGAGACTTTCTATCAGAAAACGGATGCAGGAGTCTCTATCAGACAGCGGATGCAGGAGACACTCTATAGGACAGCGAATGCAGATGTCTCTCTATCAGACAGCGGATACAGGAGACACTCTATCACACAGCGGAAGCAGGAGTCTTTTTATCAGACAGCGGATGCAGGAGACTTTCTATCAGACAACGGATGCAGCAGTCTCTCTATCATACAGCGGATGCAGGAGACACTCTATCAGACAGCGGATGCAGAAGACTCCTGCATCCGTTGTCTGATAGAAAGTCTACTGCATCAAATGTCTGAAAGAGAGACTTCTGCATCCGCTGTCTGATAGAGTGTCTCCTGCATCCGCTGTCTTATAGAGATACTTCTGAATCCGCTGACTGATAGAGAGACTCCTGCATCCGCTGTCTGATTGAGTGTCTCTTGCATCCGCTGTCTGATAGAGTGTCTCCTGCGTCCGCCTTCTGATAGAGAGACACCTGCATCCGCTGGCTGATAGAGTGTCTCCTGCATCCGCAGTCTGATAGAGAGACTACTGCATCCGCTGTGTGATGTGGAAACTTCTGCATCCGCTATCTGATAGAGAGACTTCTGCATCCGCTGTCTGAGAGAGAGACTCCTGCATCCGCTGTCTGATAGAGTGTCTCCTGCATCCGCTATCTGATAGAGAGACTTCTGCATCTGCTGTCTGATAGAGTGTCTCATGCATCCGCTGTCTAATAGAGAGACTCCTGCATCTGCTGTCTGATAGAGTGTCTCCTGCATCCGCTGTCTGATAGAGAGACTTCTGCATCCGCTGTCTGATAGAGTGTCCCCTGCATCCACTGTCTGATAGAGAGACTCCTGCATCCGCTGTCTGATAGAGAGACTTCTGCATCCGCTGTCTGATAGAGTGTCCCCTGC
This sequence comes from Loripinus fragilis, assembly GCA_964019695.1. NCBI lineage: Eukaryota > Metazoa > Mollusca > Bivalvia > Lucinida > Lucinidae > Loripinus > Loripinus fragilis. Next base: position 46,883,337 of record OZ026519.1, on the reverse strand, counting down.
ATCCGCTGTCTGATAGAGTGTCTCCTGCATCCGCTATCTGATAGAGAGACTTCTGCATCTGCTGTCTGATAGAGTGTTTCCTGCATCCGCTGTCTGATAGAGTGTCTCCTGCATCCGCTATCTGATAGAGAGACTTCTGCATCCGCTGTCTGATAGAGTGTCTCCTGCATCCACTGTCTAATAGAGAGACTCCTGCATCCGCTTGTTGAGAGAGTGTCTTCTGCATCCGCTGTCTGATAGAGAGACTTCTGCATCCGCTGTCTGATAGAGTGTCTCCTGCATCCACTGTCTAATAGAGAGACTCCTGCATCCGCTTGTTGAGTGTCTCCTGCATCGGCTGTCTGATAGAGAGACCTCTGCATCCGCTGTCTAATAGAGTGTCTCATGCATCCACTGTCTGATAGAGAGACTTCTGCATCCGCTGTCTGATATGGAGACTTCTGCATCCGCTGTCTTATTGAGTGTCTCTTGCATCCGCTGTCTGAAAGAATGACTCCTGCATTCGCTGTCTGATAGCGAGACTTCTGCATCCGCTGTCTGAAAGGGTCTCTCCTGCATTCGTTGTCTGATAGAGAGACTTCTGCAGCCGCTGTCTGATAGAGTGTCTACTGCATCCGCTGTCTGATTGAAAGACTCCTGCATCCGCTGTCTGATAGAGTGCTCCAGCATCCGCTGTCTGATAGAGAGCTTTCTGCATCGGCTGTCTGATAGAGAGACACCTGCCTCCTCTGGCTGATATAGTGTCTCCTGCATCAGCTGTCTGATAGAGTGTCTCCTGCAACCGCTGTCTGATAGAGAGACCTCTGCATCCGCTGTTTGACAATCTTTCAGACTGCGTATGCAGAAGTCTCTCTATCAAACAGCGGATGCAGGAGTCCCTCTATCAGACATGGGATGCAGGAGACACTCTATCAGACAGCGGATGCAGGAGACACTCTATCAGACAGTGGAAGCAGGAGTATCCCTATCAGACAGCGGATGCAGGAGACTTTCTATCAGAAAACGGATGCAGGAGTCTCTCTATCAGACAGCGGATGCAGGAGACACTCTATCAGACAGCGAATGCAGATGTCTCTCTATCAGACAGCGGATACAGGAGACACTCTATCAGAGAGCGGAAGCAGGAGTCTTTTTATCAGACAGCGGATGCAGGAGACTTTCTATCAGACAAAGAATGCAGTAGTCTCTCTATCATACAGCGGATGCAGGAGACACTCTATCAGACAGCGGAAGCATAAGACTCCTGCATCCGTTGTCTGATAGAAAGTCTACTGCATCAAATGTCTGAAAGAGAGACTTCTGCATCCGCTGTCTGATAGAGTGTCTCCTGCATCCGCTGTCTTATAGAGATACTTCTGCATCCGCTGTCTGATAGAGAGACTCCTGCATCCGCTGTCTGATTGAGTGTCTCTTGCATCTGCTGTCTGATAGAGTGTCTCCTGCATCCGCCTTCTGATAGAGAGACTCCTGCATCCGCTGTCTGATAGAGAGACTCCTGCATCCGAGAGCTGATAGATTGTCTCCTGCATCCGCTGTCTGATAGAATGTCTCTTGCATCTGCTGTCTGATAGAGAGACTTCTGCATCCGTTGTCTGATAGAGTGTCTCCTGCATCCGCTGTCTGATAGAAAGACTCCTGCATCCGCTATCTGATAGAGTGTCCCTTGCATCCGCTGTCTGATAGAGAGCTTTCTGCATCCGCTGTCTGATAGACTGTCTCCTGCATCCGCTGTCTGATAGACACCTGCATCCGCTGGTTGAAAGAGTGTCTCCTGCATCCGCTGTCTGATAGAGTGTCTCCTGCATCCGATGTCTGATAGAGAGACTTCTGCATCCGCTGTTTGATAGAGTGTCTCCTGCATCAGCTGTCTGAAGGAATGACTTCTGCGTCCGCTGTCTGATAGAGTATCTCCTGCATCCGCTGTCTGATAGAGAGACTCCTGCATCCGCTGTCTTATAGAGAGACTTCCCCATCCGCTATCTGAAAGAGTGTCTCCTGCATCGGCTGTTCGATAGAGTGTCTGCTGTTTCCGCTGTCTGATAGAAAGACTCCTGCCACTGTTTGATAGAGTGTCTCCTGCATCCGCTGTCTGATAGAGAGACTCCTGCATCCGCTGTCTGATAGAGTGTCTCCTGCATCCGCTGTCTTATAGAGAGACTAGTGCATCCGCTGCCTGATAGAGAGACTTCTGCATCCGCTGTCTAATAGATTGTCTCCTGCATCCGCTATCTAATAGAGAGACTTCTGCATCCGCAGTCTGATTAAGTGTCTCCTGCATCGGCTGTCTGATAGAGAGACTCCTGCATCCGCTGTCTGATAGAGAGACTTCTGCATCCGCTGTCTGATAAAGTGTTTCCTGCATCCGCTGTCTGATAGAGTGTCTCCTGCTTCACTATCTGATAGAAAGACTTCTGCATCCGCTGTCTGATAGAGTGTCTCCTGCATCCACTGTCTAATAGAGAGACTCCTGCATCCACTTGTTGAGAGAGTGTCTTCTGCATCCGCTGTCTGATAGAGAGACTTCTGCATCCGCTGTCTGATAGAGTGTCTCCTGCATCCACTGTCTAATAGAGAGACTCCTGCATCCGCTTGTTGAGTGTCTCCTGCATCCGCTGTCTGATAGAGATACCTCTGCATCCGCTGTCTAATAGAGTGTCTCCTGCATCCACTGTCTGATAGAGAGACTTCTGCATCAGCTGTCTGATATGGAGACTTCTGCATCCGCTGTCTTATTGAGTGTCTCTTGCATCCGCTGTCTGAAAGAATGACTCCTGCATTCGCTGTCTGATAGCGAGACTTCTGCATCCGCTGTCTGAAAGGGTCTCTCCTGCATTCGTTGTCTGATAGAGAGACTTCTGCAGCCGCTGTCTAATAGAGTGTCTACTGCATCCGCTGACTGATTGAAAGACTCCTGCATCCGCTGTCTGATAGAGAGCTTTCTGCATCGGCTGTCTGATAGAGAGACACCTGCATCCTCTGGCTGATATAGTGTCTCCTGCATCCGCTGTCTGATAGAGTGTCTCCTGCAACCGCTGTCTGATAGAGAGACCTCTGCATCCGCTGTTTGACAATCTTTCAGACTGCGTATGCAGAAGTCTCTCTATCAAACAGCGGATGCAGGAGTCCCTCTAACAGACATGGGATGCAGGAGACACTCTATCAGACAGCGGATGCAGGAGACACTCTATCAGACAGCGGAAGCAGGAGTATCCCTATCAGACAGCGGATGCAGGAGACTTTCTATCAGAAAACGGATGCAGGAGTCTCTATCAGACAGCGGATGCAGGAGACACTCTATAGGACAGCGAATGCAGATGTCTCTCTATCAGACAGCGGATACAGGAGACACTCTATCACAAAGCGGAAGCAGGAGTCTTTTTATCAGACAGCGGATGCAGGAGACTTTCTATCAGACAACGGATGCAGCAGTCTCTCTATCATACAGCGGATGCAGGAGACACTCTATCAGACAGCGGATGCAGAAGACTCCTGCATCCGTTGTCTGATAGAAAGTCTACTGCATCAAATGTCTGAAAGAGAGACTTCTGCATCCGCTGTCTGATAGAGTGTCTCCTGCATCCGCTGTCTTATAGAGATACTTCTGAATCCGCTGACTGATAGAGAGACTCCTGCATCCGCTGTCTGATTGAGTGTCTCTTGCATCCGCTGTCTGATAGAGTGTCTCCTGCGTCCGCCTTCTGATAGAGTGTCTCCTGCATCTGCTGTCTGATAGAGAGACTCCTGCATCCGAGAGCTGATAGAGTGTCTCCTGCATCCGCTGTCTGATAGAATGTCTCTTGCATCTGCTGTCTGATAGAGAGACTTCTGCATCCGTTGTCTGATAGAGTGTCTCCTGCATCCGCTGTCTGATAGAAAGACTCCTGCATCCGCTTTCTGATAGAGTGTCCCTTGCATCCGCTGTCTGATAGAGAGCTTTCTGCATCCGCTGTCTGATAGACTGTCTCCTGCATCCGCTGTCTGATAGACACCTGCATCCGCTGGCTGATAGAGTGTCTCCTGCATCCGCTGTCTGATAGAGTGTCTCCTGCATCCGATGTCTGATAGAGAGACTTCTGCATCTGCTGTTTGATAGAGTGTCACCTGCATCAGCTGTCTGAAAGAATGACTTCTGCGTCCGCTGTCTGATAGAGTATCTCCTGCATCCGCTGTCTGATAGACTCCTGCATCCGCTGTCTGATAGAGTGTCTCCTGCATCCGCTGTCTGATAGAGAGACTAGTGCATCCGCTGCCTGATAGAGAGACTTCTGCATCCGCTGTCTGATAGATTGTCTCCTGCATCCGCTATCTAATAGAGAGACTTCTGCATCCGCTGTCTGATAAAGTGTCTCCTGCATCGGCTGTCTGATAGAGAGACTCCTGCATCCGCTGTCTGATAGAGAGACTCCTGCATCCGCTGTCTGATAGAGAGACTCCTGCATCCGCTGTCTGATAGAGAGACTTCTGCATCCGCTGCCTGATAGTGAGACTCCTGCATCCGCTGTCTGATAGAGTGTCTCCTGCATCCGCTGTCTGATAGAAAAACTTTGGCATTCGCTGTCTGATAAAGGGTCTCCTGCATCCGCTGTATGATACAGAGACTCCCGCATCTGCTCACTAATAGAGTGTCTCCTGCATCCACTGTCTGATAGAGTGTCTCTTGCATCCGCTGTCTGATAGAGAGACTTCTGCATCCGCTGCCTGATAGTGAGACTCCTGCATCCGCTGTCTGATCGAGTGTCTCCTGCATCCGCTATCTGATAGAATAACTTCGGCAGTCGCTGTCTGATACAGGGTCTCCTGCATCCGCTGTATGATAGAGAGACTCCCGCATCCGCTCACTAATAGAGGGTCTCCTGCATCCGCTGTCTGATAGAGTGTCTCCTGCATCCGCTGTCTTATAGAGAGACTTCTGCATCCGCTGTCTGATAGAGTGTCTCCTGCATCTGCTGTCTGATAGAGAGACTTCTGCATCCGCTGTCTGATAGAGTGTCTCCTGCATCTGCTGTCTAATAGAGAGACTCCTGCATCCGCTGTCTGATACAGAGACTTCTGCATCCGCTGTCTGATAGAGAGACACCTGCATCCGCTGCCTGATAGAGTGTCTCCTGCATCCACTGTCTGATGGAGAGACCCCTGTATCCGCTGTCCGATAGAGTGTCTCCTGCATCCACTGTCTGATGAGTGTTTCCTCAACTGCTATCTGATAGAGAGACTTCTGCATCCGCTGTCTGATAGAGTGTCTCCTGCATCCGCTGTCTGATAGAGATACTCCTGCATCCGCTGTCTGATAGAGAGACTTCTGCATCCGCTGTCTGATAGAGAGACTCCTGCATCCGCTGTTTGATATAGTTTCTTCTGCAGCCGCTGTCTGATTGAGAGACTTCTGCATCCGCTGTTGGATACAGTGTGTCCTGCATTCGCTGTCTGATAGAGAGACTTCTGCATCCGCTGTCTGATAGAGTGTCTCCTGCATTCGCTGTCTGATAGAGAGACTTCTGCATCCGCTGTCTGATAGAGTGTCTCCTGCATCTGCTGTCTGATAGAGTGTCTCCTGCATCCGCTGTCTGATAGCGAGACTTCTGCATCCGCTGTATGATAGAGTGTCTCCTGCATTCGCTGTCTGATAGAGAGACTTCTGCACCCGCTGTCCGATAGAGTGTCTACTGCATCCGCTGTCTGATAGAAAGACTCCTGCATCCGCTGTCGGATAGAGTGCTCCAGCATCCGCTGTCTGATAGAGAGCTTTCTGCATCCGCTGTCTGATAGAAAGACTCCTGCATCCGCTGTCTGATAGACACCTGCATCTGCTGGCTGATAGAGTGTCTCCTGTATCCACTGTCTGATAGAGAGTCTCCTGCATCCGCTGTCTAATAGAGAGACTTCTGCATCCGCTGTTTGATAGAGTGTCTCCTGCATCAGCTGCCTGATAGAGAGAAATCTGCGTCCGCTGTCTGATAGATCCGCTGTCTGATAGAGTGTCTACTGCATCCGCTGTCTGATAGAGAAACTCCCACATCCGCTGTCTGATAGAGTGTCTAGCAGGATGCAGCGGATGCAGGAGACACTCCATCAGACAGTGGATACAGGAGTCTCTCTATCAGACAGCGGATGCAGGAGACAATCTTTCAGACTGCGGATGCAGAAGTCTCTCTATTAGACAGTGGATGCAGGAGACACACTATCAGACAGCGGATGCAGAAGACACCCTATCAGCCAGCGGATGCATGAGTCCCTCTATCAGACAGCAGATGCAGGGGACACTCTATCAGACAGCGGATACAGGAGACACTCTATCAGACAGCGGAAGCAGGAGTCTCCCTATTAGACAGCGGATGCGGGAGACTTTCTATCAGACAACGGATGCAGGTGTCTCTCTATCAGACTGCGGATGCAGGATACACTCTATCAGACAGCAGATGCAGGAGACTCCTGCATCCGTTGTCTGATAGAAAGTCTCCTGCATCAAATGTCTGAAAGAGATACTTCTGCATCTGCTGTCTGATAGAGTGTCTCCTGCATCCGATGTCTGATAGAGAGACGTCTGCATCCGCTGTCTGATAAAGAGACTATTGTATCCGCTGTCTGATAGAGAGACTCCTGCATCCGCTGTCTGATAGAGTGTCTCCTGCATCCGCTGTATGATAGAGAGACTTCTGCATCCGCTGTCTGATAGAGAGACTCCTGCATCTGCTGTCTAATAGAGTGTCTCCTGCATCCGCTGTCTGATAGAGTGTTTCCTGCATCCGCCTTCTAATAGAGGTTCTCCTGCATCCGCTGTCTGATAGAGAGACTCCTGCATCCGCTGGCTGATAGAGTGTCTCCTGAATCAGCTGTCTGATAGAGTGTCTCCTGCATCCGCTGTCTGATAGAGAGACATCTGCATCCGCTGTCTGATAGAGTGGCTCCTGCATCCCCTGTCTGATAGAAAGACTCCTGCATCCGCTGTCTGATAGAGAGACTTCTGCATCCGCTGTCTGGTAGAGAGACTTCTGCATTCGCTGTCTGATAGATTGTCTCCTGCATCCGCTGTCTGATAGGGACACTTCTGCATCCGCTCTCTGATAGAGTGACTCCTGTATCTGCTGTCTGATAGAGAGACTCCTGCATCTGCTGGCTGAGAGAGTTTCTCCTGCATCCGCTGTCTGATAGAGTGTCTTCTGCATCCGCTATCTGATAGAGAAACTTCTGCATCCGCTGTCTGATAGAGTGTCTCCTGCATCCGCTGTCTGATGGAGAGACCTCTGCATTCGCTGTCTGATAGATTGTCTCCTGCATCTGCTGTCTGATTGAGAGACTTCTGCATCCGCTGTCTGATAGAGTGTTTCCTGCATCTGCTGTCTGATAGAGAAACTCCTGCGTCCGCTGTCTGATAGAGAGACTTCTGCATCCGCTGTCTGATAGAGTGTCTCCTGCATCCGCTGTCTGATAGAGAGACTCCTGCATCCGCTGTCTGATAGAATGTCTCCTGCATCCGCTGTCTGATAGAGTGTCTGCTGCATTCACCTTCTGATAGAGTGTCTCTTGCATCCGCTGTCTGATAGAGAGACTCCTGCATCTGCTGTCTGATAGAGTGTCTCCTGCATCCGCTGTCTTATAGAGATACTTCTGCATCCGCTGTCTGATAGAGAGACTCCTGCATCCGCTGTCTGATTGTGTGTCTCTTTGATCCGCTGTCTGATAGAGTGTCTCCTGCATCCGCCTTCTGATAGAGTGTCTCCTGCATCCGCTGTCTGATAGAGAGACTCCTGCATCCGCTCGCTTATAGAGTGTCTCCTGCATCCGCTGTCTGATAGAGTGTCTCCTGCATCCGCTGTCTGATAGAGAGACTTCTGCATCCGCTGTCTGATAGAGTGCCTCCTGCATCCGCTGTCTGATTGAAAGACTCCTCCATCCGCTATCTGATAGAGTGTCTCCTGCATCCGCTGTCTGATAGAGAGCTTTCTGCATCCGCTGTCTGATAGAGTGTCTCCTGCATCCGCTGTCTGATAGACACCTGCATCGGCTGGCTGATAGAGTGTGTCCTGCATCCGATATCTGATAGAGAGACTTCTGCATCCGCTGGTTGATAGAGTGTCTCCTGCATCAGCTGTCTGATAGAGAGACTTCTGCGTCCCTTGTCTGATAGAGTATCTCCTACATCCGCTGTCTGATAGAGAGACTCCTGCATCCGCTGTCTCATAGAGAGACTTCCGCATCCGCTATCTGAAAGATTGTCTCCTGCATCCGCTGTTCGATAGAGTGTCTGTTGTTTCTGCTGTCTGATGGAAAGACTTCTGCCGCTGTCTGATAGAGTGTCTCCTGCATCTGCTGTCTGATAGAGAGACTCCTGCATCTGCTGTCTGATAGAATGTCTCCTGAATCCGCTGTCTGATAGAGAGACTTGTGCATCCTCTGCCTGATAGAGAGACTTCTGCATCCGCTGTCTGATAGAGTGTCTCCTGCATCCGCTGTCTGATAGAGAGACTTCTGCATCCGCTGTCTGATAGAGTGTCTCCTGCATCCGCTGTCTGATAGAGAGACTAGTGCATCCTCTGCCTGATAGAGAGACTTCTGCATCCGCTGTCTGATAGAGTGTCTCCTGCATCCGCTGTCTGATAGAGAGACTTCTGCATCCGCTGTCTGATAGATTGTCTCCTGCATCTGCTGTCTGATAGAGAGACTTCTGCATCCGCTGCCTGATAGTGAGACTCCTTCATCCGCTGTCTGATAGAGTGTCACCTGCATCCGCTGTCTGATAGAAAAACTTCGGCATTCGCTGTCTGATATAGGGTCTCCTGCATCTGCTGTATGATAGAGAGACTCCCGCATCCGCTCACTGATAGAGTGTCTCCTGCATCCGCTGTCTGATAGAGTGTCTCCTGCATCCGCTGTCTAATAGAGAGACATCTGCATCCGCTGTCTGATAGAGTGTCCCCTGCATCTGCTGTCTGAGTACAGCGAGAAGTACCTCTAGCCAAGGTTGGGCGAGCGAAACCACCCCTGGTTTTAACCAGTGGTTTTTAAGCGGTTAAAACCGCCCTGGTCAATATACCAAAAAGTGGTCAATACGAATCTGAGTGGTCGATTGAAAATTCTAAGGGAAGTTTTTGTGGTGGATTGATATATTTGTACAGGTTTTATGTTCTATCTATTGAAAAAAAAATGCTGTTTCGTCCCTGCCACGGGCACTTCTCATGCTGAGATCAAGAACTTAGCACTGAGTTTTGCATTGCAGTCCATGCACCTAACACTAGTTTTTCTTGCATCATCAAAGGCAGAGTAGAATAACCATACAGGGTTTTATACAGGGTTTTATTGATCAATCTTGAGACAATAACTTTTATTAGTTTATAACACTTGGTTAATTATTAATTGATAACAGCAGATAACTGAATGACCACACTTTCACACCTCTATATACACACAGATGCCACTGAATAAGCCAATACATTTTAAGCTCAGTGATTGAATAAGTATTTTAAACTGGACACACCTTAAGTCTGAGAGACATGCCCAGTAGTTTTACAGTTTTGTTTGTTCTAGGGCATTTGAATAAATAATAACTCCTTGATATATCTGATATATTGTTCAACATTAAGTGTTTTCTTTATAATTTTCACACCTTTGTCTTTTCGGGTAAGAAGCCAAACCCATTTGAATTTAACTAATACAGCATATCTTATTCGTACATGATGACCTCGTTGATGATCAATTTGAAATATTGATTTTTTTTTTACTTTCTCTCTTTTTTAAATAAGTCCTTGATTTAAATATTTCTTTATTTCTATGAAAAAAAGCTAGTTTTTAATTTTATTTATTTTCATTACTTGAATTTGCCTTTTTTTATTAATGATTAATAGAAAATAGGTTCAAGCCTGTTAGTCTGAAATGAAAGTTGTGGTAATGATTTGGACTGAAGATCTAAAACTGTTGAAATTTCATTTTTGTTTATTTTACGGCTTATTAATTGTTAATACTTTTTTTCAAGCAAAATCAACTAAAAAAACAACAACCCATTTTCCGTTAAACCTCAGTGTATTATCTTATATTAAACTGCTCTTAATAGTCTTAATAGAGTTCAGTAAAATGGGGGATAAATAATGCCAAGTATCTTCACGTCAACCAAGTTTTTCAATCAACCAATTGACCACCAATCGACCAGTAATGACCGGTTAAAACCAGTAATGACCTCTGGTCTGGTCAATATGCATATCGACCAGTCGATTGCCAACCTTGCCTCTAGCACATTAATGGGCTTGCCTATATAAACACTACTGGAAAACACTTATAATTGGCGGGTATTTTTGCGGCGGCTTCGCCGACGCTCTATTATTGCTTTGAACCTAAATTTTATTGCAGTCGGCCATGGCCGGCCGCTTATATAAACTTCAATCAAAACATACATCAAATTCAGGTTTTGACCAAACCTTTATGCCGTGCTCAGGCTATATTTTATTCGCTGCCGAACAACGAGTGGGGTAACAAATATCGTGGGTTGACCTACAGCGCGAAGTAAACTGTCCGTGAAATCTGTAGGGCTACCTATAGCGCGAGGCAAGCTCGTTTGCGAATTTAATTTTCACAAAGAAGGCGTCAATTTGCCCTGCCGCTTATATAAACGCAATAAGTATTAGCTTTTCAAAGAAGCTGGCGAAAGTGAAACGTCCCAAAGTCAAAACGTCCTTGATTGACAAAGAGTGCGAGCGAACTTCACATCAGTAAACGTACTTATATGATTGTCATCCACATCTGATCACACAGAATTACTATGAATTCAGGCACTGTCTTATGACGGTCATGACAAACAGGTTTTATGCCCCCAAAGGGAGGCATATAGTAATCAAACTGCCTGTCCTTAGTGTCCTAAGTGTTTGAGTGTTCATATCATATCCAGAGTATATCTCCTATATTATTTTCGGTAGGAATGCCAAAATTCGTGTCTTAATGTATTTAGGGTCATGGAGCGTCACGCACCTTTACCACTGCCATCAGATTTAGAAAAATCGTATCACGAGCATAAATCCCAGGAATCCCAAATTTGGTTTGTGAACAGATCTTGGGGTCACGGAGTCTGTACATATACAGTTAAGCGACCACTGTGACCTTGATTTTCTGGCATCAATTTTAAGAAAAATGTGCTGTCTATTGTTGTCAAATGATTTTCCATAAATGTGTCAAATGCTAGATACATTACCATAACATACCATGCATAAGCCGGATGCTTTCAAAAGATCAAGCAACATCCTCGCTGGAAGCATGTGTTAAATGGTAGCAAATCACAGTTCAGATGTTAATAATCAGAGCTTAGAATAAATCTGCATGTACAAGCTCTAGAAGTTCAGAATGGAAGCATGCAGTGGGCAAGAATTCATACAATGATAGGGCTAAACGACCGCCAGCTTTTTTGAAAAGCTAATACTTGTGTAAATTTCCGCCAATCAGAAGTATTCTTAAATTGTAATATTCATCACAGCAGCTAGAAAACAATGCCCTCATTGGTTAATACTCAGACTGACCACACGATTTTATTATAGATGAAATTTCAACTTGAAAATTTCTGGTAAATGGCCGAGAACCAGTCTGTGCACTAGTCCTAACAATGGACATTGATCTGGAATATAGGTCAACTCCCGCTGTACAGCATTTCTAATTTGCTTTATTACCATTCTTTGCATGCCTTGCCTAATTGCACATAGTAAGTAAGTGCAATATAAAATAACTCACTAAATCTTAAAGGACTTTAACAGCATTATATAAAGCAAATCTTTGTATTTTTTATTTATGCCATAACACGCCTACCAAACGGTCAGATGCTCAACCGCTGGTTGAGCGAGAAAAACATTTCGAGTGTCTTCCTGTTGAGATTTCGAGGAGCTAAAAAAGGTAAAGAAATGTTGCATGTTCTGTATATGATAATTAATATTTCTTGTCTTAGGAAGAGAATCGAAAATCGGGTAATGTCATGCAACCTCTTACGGGTCCCTACGTTTATGGTGTAAATAGGAGGTCAGAGGGTTTTCTCCTTTTGTCAGATTTACTTTTTGCGTGAGGAAGGTGTACCAGAAGCAGGTAAAAACATGTAGAAATTCGTGTTGTTTTGGGATGTGTATTCAATTTTATGATGTGCTTGAAGGTGATATATACAGGCCTGATCAAGACTGAGATCGGCAACTGGAATTTTGATGGTTATTTTCATCGAGCTTGAGCAATATGCGAAAAATATTTGTGGAAAGTCCCGGAAAAATCTGGTTGAGCATCGGATAATAAGAAATGATGAGAAAATTTCATAGCATCATTTGTCGTATTTTTGCACCCCATAGTTAAGATAACGCATTCAGTTTGTTACGTGGGCCCATACTGGCTTACTATTCCCAAACTTGGCGCTTGGCGTAGGGACCTGTAAGAGGTTGCATGACATTCCCCAATTTTCGATTCTCTTCCTAAGACAAGAAACATTAATTACCATATACAGAACATGCAACATTTCTTTACCTTTTTAGCTCCTCGAAATCTCAACAGGAAGACACTCAAATTGTTTTTCTCGCTCAACCAGCGGTTGAGCATCCGACCATTTGGTAGGCGTGCATAAAGGTTTCCCATATCAAATGCGTTACATGATTATAGTCTGTTTCATAAATTTCGACAATAGGTCTAGTCTATTTCTAAAACAAATATAACAAGTGTATTTAATGCGTTACATTACAAGGGCAAAAAATTCATCGGCGAGTAAATACGTGCAAAGCTTGCTCTGCCCGGCAAATTCATGTTCTTACAAGGACAGTGTAGCTATCGGCAGAGTCTTTTTAATCAGACAACATGGTGCGTTATAAATAGACAGCAAAAAAAAACCACGTTGTAATGTCTATTAATAGCGATGTATCTTAAAAAAGAGGTTATAATGGGGATGGATATTTAATGGAAATAATGGCACATAATTTCCCACAATTTGAATGTGCCCGCAACCCATAATCCTACACTTAGACTCAGATCAACCTGCGCAGCTGTACATGTATCAGCATATTTTGCTATTTCCTTTAGGAAGATGACAACCACAAGCTCTAGTTTCTTTAACTACATGTATGTCAGACGAACATGTATCATATAAGGCTAACTTGCAAACAGCCAGCACCAAATCTCGGGCCACTATGGGCCCTCCAGCGAAATGCTTTTTGGATGGTGTTTTTTCTGTTGGGCCGAGAGTGGCCTGATTTTACGTGCTTACTGGGAGCTAGTGGATCAGTTTTTTAGTCTATATGCATTTATTCCACAGGAGAGGTGCCACAGGAAATAGAAAGGTTATAGGAGTAAGTCCCACATAAAAGCGATTTGGTATATCAGCATCTTTCTGTAAATAGAGACATTCATAATATGTATAGTCCGACCAGGGGCAGACTTGATTTAGCTGTTCTCTTTACTCCTTCCACTCCGAACAGGCAGAACAGAAATCAAGTGTGCTGGAACATCTGTGCTGGCGTACGCCGGAGTACTCTGTATTCCGAGGTGGTGTAGACAGAACAGTCACGTGACCTGTTCCAAAACAAGATGGCGGAGCACTGCCAGCATGTGTGGAAATATTTGCATCGCTTGATTTATTCCGGAGTACTCCAAAGTGCCCAGTTTTACTTGTTTATGTGACTGTTCTGGCGTACGCCGAGTACTCTAAAAATTGCTAAATCAAGTCCGCCCCAGTTCAGAGAGACTGGGCGGTTCTTAGCAAAGACACACCCGTGGACATTTTCATTTAAAAATCGGTAAGACAGAGTTTGTTTATTCACCTGTGAAACGCTTTACAGCCGTATACCTGTATATAACTGTTGTAGTTTTGAGCCCATTGTGAGAAAAAGGTATTTCGAATTAATTTGGATAACAAGGAGACTGACTACTCTAGATATATGCGCTCTGACAATGTTTCGAGATTTCAACTAATCAAATTAAAATACTGAATTAGAAAATAAGATAATGGTCCGCAATGAAAAATTAATCCTATAAATTGATCAGCACACGAGATGATGGTTCTTATTACATCGGTGTGTGGCGAAGGCTCCAACGAGCCTGCATGTACGCATGACCTCGCCAGGGCTTTTCCCTTCTCGCATAAACAAAGTATGCAAGTTGAAGAAGACGCCAAACAACTTTTAGACATCTAGTCTCTCTGGACACGCCAGAATGAGCGATTATAAGATGCGATAAGACCAAATCTCATGTTTGTATGCCCTTTTTTATGGTCTAGATACTCAACCCTTGTCCCGCTTTTATTCTAATTGGTGTTTTATTGTGATTGTATCGGGCTTAAAAATCAAACCAGTTTTGCCATACAGACAGAATTTGAAGAAAGTGCAAACCTACCCTCCCCAAAACTTTCACAACATATCCATCCCGGAAAATAAAATGCAGTAGGTCCCCAGCAACATACTAAAGATAAACGTTTACCAGGCATGCTAACGTATAAAGTTGGTCACCCTTGTCGTCTGCGTTTCTGTCGGTTGCACGAGTAAAGCGTACATGTAGGCTATTACACCCGATTTACTGTAGACTAGTCTTATTTGACAGTGTATGACAGCGCTCTGTCTGACACGCCCAGTCTCTATTAACTGGACACACTATAAATAGAGTGGTGGAAGTGTAAACCATTTAAGACTTGAAAACTACTCCAAGTTGAGATCCGAGATGGGCAGATTCTATACTATGTGACAACAACAATATGGCATGTTTTTTCCGGGTTTTCAGTTTGTTTCAGTACATGCATTTATCGTCAAAATCTCCCATTTTCTTGAAAACTTTAGGACTAATAACATTGTTCTCTAGCCTTTGCTGGTGAAGTGCCTAAAATTTGGAACAATTCAGATGCATATCGCTCAGCGAATAGAGCACCAAGCAAAAGAGAGACCAGAAACATAACCACAACTTCCAAATTCGCTGGTTTTAGATGGAACATCCTTTTCAAGTATGCAAAGACAGGGGGTATAAGGGGATTTCGTCATTTAGTTGTGTTAAAATTGTAAGTATTCGAGAGCCCCAGAATATCTTTTTTTAAAGATATTTCTTGTTATTTAGCGCTATTGGCGGTAAAAACAAAAATCGCCAAAATATGAGACCACGAAATACAGATTTGAATCCATTTACTCAATAAGCAGAAATGGACACACATCCTTAGAATGTTGGTATGCGTATCGTCACAAACCAATTATGAACGGTAGAGTATATTTCAACGTAGAGAAAAAATGGGCTACTATTAAAGGAAAGAATTTGCTCCCCATAGGGAGCATATTCTTTCCTCTAAGAGTAGCCTCTATGAGAACAGAAATAGAATAAAGGTCATAAAATTGAGAAACCGCCAAAATTAAACGACCCCAATATGCAAGTCTTTTATGATCGCCAAATTTTCATGCCGTGAATATGAAGTGTTTTGCTGTATTTTTTTCTCTTAATATACACTTGTTAGTGACTTAATGTTTTAAATGTTGAAAATTGACGCTATATCCAAATGTTTAAACTGAACAGATAGATAAGATAAGATAAAATAAATTTTATTCAAATGCAATATGCCCTTATGGCCTTTGTACAGTAGTGTTTACATTGCAAACATGTACGTAATACTTGACAGTGAATATATCAAATGGTTAATCTAGTTTTCAAGACAACACAATATATCAATGTTCATCCTAATTTACCAGATACAGATATTGGAACAGCGTAAAACCCTATTTTGATATCTGCACACTAAACTTTGTTTCTCCTTAATAGTTATAACAGTTGAACGGTGTTACACACACACACACGCGCACGCACGCACTTGAGTTAATATTTTAGTTTTCAGCAAACTCGAGACCCTGGACTGAAAGGCAGACTATATGGAAACACCATATATACATGTTTGGAAGCACAGTGGCTCAGTGGTAGAGTGCTTGACTGGAAACAGAGGGGCCTCAGGTTCCAGCCTCACCGGCGTCACTGCGTTGTGGTCCTTGAGCAAGACACTTTTATCCTAGCCTAGTACTGGTCTAACCCGGGAAGACCCGTCCTTGTTTAACTGAAAGATGGTTGATGGGACGTAAAGAATTTAAATCAAACAAACGAAACCATACATGCATGCCTTTTAGTCCAATTTCTCCCTTTATCATATCTATGTTTCTTTTTAGATTTTTAAATGTTAATAGAAAATCCATTACTGGAGAAACTCATTTATTTGAGAAGTAGATCAAAATAAAATTAAATCCTGTAGATAAAACAAAATGTTTATTGGGTGTTGCTTAAACGAAAATAAAGATATTCATACCTTGAACACAAACGCAAAATGAAAGTTACAAGGTTCTTAACCTAACCCTTGCGTTTGGACGAGACTAATTCAATAACTTTAAACATGCTAGGTCCTCTAAAGTAGAATTGACCAATATATTGTTTCCTAATATCATCATAAAGGGGACATTCTAACACAAAATGAAATTCTTCCTCTAACTTGTTACTGTTACATAACTTGCATTTTCGATCATCAAACTCAATTCTTTCAGGTCTCGCCCAAATGCCCATTTCTATTTCAAGTCTATGTGAAGAGTTTGGCGAAGCTATTCTAAACTTTTTAATGTTTACTATTTCTAAATACTCACGCAACTGAAAGCTTGCATTTTTTTCTGTAAAAACAGCTCTAGAGGATTATAAAAATTATCTTGTTATCTTTCTTTGATCACTGACAAAAACACGTTAACATCACCAATATTTTGTTGCAAGCAAACTTCATAAAATCCTAAATTCGAAAGTAATATTTTTACTAAAAGTGGCCAGCTTATTTTTCGATCATTTTCTCTATATCCGCAAACATAGTATTGTAAATATATTTAATATATTTTCTCTCTGCAGAATTGACAATTTTCACCAGCATTTGATAGTAGTAAAGTATTGCTTCGTTTGTTAGTCTGTTCTTCCCAATTCCCCATAAATAAAATTATTTTGTGCTATCTTTTTTACCCCAACTAGTCTCTTGCAGAACTTTAAATGCATCTTTTTTTATTTGTGTTGCTCTAAAAATCCCCAGACTTCGGCTGCATAATTTAAAATAGGAGATACGAGTTTGAGTATTTTGGAGTAACATCAGTTAATATAATTAGATTACAGTTTAGTTTAAAAATAGCCTTCCGAGCTTGTCTTGCTAGTGTTTTTATGCCAATAAAAATGACCCACCTGATGTAAAAACTATACCTAGATAGGAAAATGAACCAACAATCTCTAACTCTGTGTCATCATAGAAAAAACTTAGTTTTTTTGGCAAAATCCCCCTTTTCTACCATAACCTTTGATTTAGCAGTATTGAAAAAAGTCTCCACTTTTGACAAAAATTGTACAAAACATTAAGTCCACTGTGTAAGCCATCTGCTGTCTCAGAAAATATTGTGATAATATCTGCATAAAGCAGAAAGAACAGTTTTATCTGGTAGATATTAACCCCTTCAATCTCATGCAAATAAAACTCATCCTCAATATCATTTAAATACATTGAAAATAGACTCGTTGTCTTTTCTCCTTTTTTTCAACTAAAGAGAATCAGAGGAATGTATGCTCAACGATCCCAGCGAACCACGAGTAAGGTTCGCTTGAGCAACGTTATCTATTGCAGCCAGTTGGTCGTCCTTATCGGGAATTTTAAGGTATTTTCTATAAAATGCTGGCAGTAAAATCTCACGTTCACTATACGGCACGGCCCTCTTTTTGGGAATCTTTCCTTTCACGTAATTGGGGCTAAGCTGAATGTAGCCATCTGTTGGTGTTTCTGGTGGTTGCAGAGTCTCTTCAAGTTGTCTGAAACGAGGGTCCTCTATTGATCTCGAGTAACCTGTTTGAGGTAATCTCTTTTTTAAAGATCCTAACAGTCTGTCCGCATCCAACTTAAGACTTTGCGATGTCGGATTAGGAGCACTAACAAGAGTCTGTTTTCTTATTTTCTTCTTTCGTTTGTCTTCGTGCTCATCTGGTGGTTTCTGATCAAGGTAAAAGCACAGGATATTGATCGGTGGTGCGATTCTGGCATTGATCAGAAATGGGTCTATTTCTGGTTCAGGTGTTGGTACTGGCATGTACCTTGTGCCATAGTGAGCAATAAAATCATCTTTCATAGCTTGGTATCTACCTTGCATCATTTCATGCCATTTAGACCGTCTAGACTGTAGCTGCATGAAAGCATCCTTGTTCTTCTCTGTTGACCAGAAGAGCATTTTCTTACGGGAATCATAGTATCTGAGTTTAACTCCTAGAAGGTTCTCCTGCGTAGTGTTATCATACAGTAATATGCGCCCAATGTTAGTCTTGGGTAATAAACTCCGTTTTGGCTTGCCATAGTTTGGCTGTATAGCTGGCTTTTTGTGAAGATAGGCTGTCTTGTTTCTTTTCTTGAGAAAGAATGGCGTGTCGTCTAGAGGAGGCAAAGTCGTCATCTGAAATTTGAACAAAACGAGAAGTCAATTTATTGAAAAAAAATCTTGCCCTGTGTATGGTGTTATTATGTTCAACTTCAGCAGATATCATATTATGTACTGGGTGCCGTTTTGCTATTTATTTCTTAATTATGGATATATTATATCCAAAAATCATTTGGAAGTCTTAAATTGAGTGTATTAAACATATATTACAAAATGATTATGGGCATTCTAAATTGTTTTGGGGTATTCAAAAATGTATTTTAGGATATTCATTTTTGAATACCCTTTGTTGAACTTTGGATATCCTATATCGATTTAATTTAGACACTGATACAATTTTAGATATCCTTGATTCAACTTCAGGATATCCAAAATTATTTTCATTAATGATATAAACATATCGATTATGGGATATCGAATCGATTTGAGGTTATCCTAAACTTAGGATATTCATGATCCATATTCCTAAAATTGGGTTGTATTTAGGATATTCTAAAATCAAACTGGTTATCAAATATAACATCAACATTCGCTTTTTATGGATATAAGAATGGATTTACGGGTTTCCTTATATCGCTAAATCGTATCATGGATATCCAAAAAAGAATTTTACGAAATTATTTTTGGATATTCGTATATACGTATGGAATTAATGTAAAATCATTACTTTTAGATTGGTAAACGTCGCCACACGATATATGATCATGCTAATAAAAAGAATGCCACCACAAGTTTACGCCTTTGTTGAAAATAACTTAAGACATGGACATGTTATGATATCAAAGTTATATACTGTAGTTTATATCTTGTATGGCCGCCACCTTTATGAGTGCATTCTTTCAGCCTTTTGCACATGCTCAAAAGAAGCCTTGGGTTGTACCCACCCCACCCATTGTGGAATGCATTGCCTATTGTTCAACTAGATAGTGTTCAAATCCGGGAAATGTGGCGACTGGGAAGGGATACGATCATGTACCCACTAGTCCAGATAATCCCAGGGGAGGTAGATCAGAGATGGATTGGGACCTGGGAGGCTGGTCAAGTGGTATGACATGACCAGCTTGCAAACATGCTCCTTGCCATATTGTAAGTATGATGACATTGTCTTGTGGGAAGAGAAAATTGTTTCTAACATTCTGATAGATTGTCACGACATGCGTGTGAAGCCCTTCACCCACAAAGCGTTGGCCTGTAAGTGACCCCCGAATTACTATGCGAATTAAACGAGCCTTATACGAAGCTCAGGATGGCCTTCTTTTTCTTAGCATGAGTATAAATGACAGCTACCACCAGTATTCAATTAGCCTGAAATGGCAATGTATATTGTAGCTGTAATCTACATGGTTCGCACGTTTGGTGGTTAGGGATTAGGATAATGTCTGATAGCAACTATATGTTAAACATATCTATATGCATTGAAGCTTCTGAAAGTATGGGCCAGATAAAGTGGCGAACAGTATGGACTTAATATGGATTCAGATCAGAGCATATATCTGACCTGTTTTCCTTACGTCTTATCAAAAGACGCTCTTTTGGACATTTTACACATTTCGCTTGGCATACTATGATGCCCCAGATGAAATGTCGCAATATGCGGCATTTTATCAGGGTCTGCATTGTTGTTAAGGTAAAAACCATCTTTGGGTATATAAAAAAAAAAACATCAAAACCTGTGACCCTATTCCTATACAAATGGTAAGATACCAGTGAGTGTTCTTATTCAAAGATATGTTGTTGGCCCTTTTCAATCTGGATACCTGCAAACAGGTATTTTGGCAAACAGTGAAGAACCAGAATAGGGCATTTCATCAGGGTCTTCGCGGTTTGCAAAGATAATAATAACTATTCTCGACAGAAGCGCATTTCAGTTTAGATAGTTCTAGCTGTGACCCCTTATATACAAAATGGACAATTCCATACTGGTCATTTCAACATGTATGGGAAATCCATCAACATGAAAAGGGTTAACCACCCACAACGTGAGCCGTGATATGTAATTTCTAACAATGTGGCATTTTGACATGCCTCACGTATCTTTTGACAGGGTATAAAAAAAAGTCTGCTCGACGCGACAAAATCTGTCTTCTGAGTTTCCGACAAATCGAGACCCAGCCTGCTCAGCAACAGAGGCTAGCTAGAAAATTGAAATTTCGCTCATAGCAGGTCTAGATACTATCCTTTTAAGAAAGCGAAAACAAAAGCGCTGATCAGTCTGCGCTAGTGCGCAGGCTGGTCTGCGCCTTTGTTGTTCGCAAACCCAAAGACAGGGTTTCTCGCATCGAGGGCCCAATTATAGACTACGAGTAAAACTTCTTTAACTCAAACATTGTCAAAGTGAAAATTCTGGTACTCCAGTTGACTTCGAATTGTCCCGAGGGACAAAAGTATTTATTAAAATACGAAAAAAGAACAAATGATTAATCAAAATTACTTACATTTGTATGAATGTGTAGGTAGCAACGACAGGATAACGCATCTGAAGTCATACATAAAATTTATTCATTTTCCGTACTCGTGAAAACCACCGAATAGCGACTATCAAACCATTCAAAGACGATTAATTTGATGGGTCATTTTTTCCGTCAATATACATATCTATAATATATAAATATTTGCAGGACCAAACGATGTATTTTGTGGCTCTACCGAGTGTACTCTTCAGGTTATGCCGCTCTGCAAAATGGACGTTCCAAAATTTACGGTTATCGATCAGTTTCAGGATGTGTCTGTAGAAATAGCTATATATGGTGAACTGCGTAAATTTCACACCATGTGAAGAATTGGTACCAATAGGTCACTTTTGGCCATTTTGAAATTTACGTACGATCGATTTCGATAATGTTGAGGCTGTTAAATTTGTGCTCAAACTTCACTTTTTATATTTTTAACGTGTGACGAATTGGTACGATTTTTCTGAGATGTGAAGGTTTGGCACCAAATTATCACAAATGTGAAGAATCGGTACCAAATCTTCACACGTGTGAAGAATCGGTACCAAATCCTCTTGGTATCAAATCACCACATGTGAAAAATTGGCATCAAAACTCACACGTGTGGAGTACTGGCACCAAATCTTCACACATATGAAGAATTGGTACCAAATTATCGACGATGTGAAGAACTGATACTTAATCGTGACAGATGTCAGTGACAAAACTGTGAAGAAAGTGTGCGAAATATGTGACGCATTGGTACCAGTTTTTCACGTGCTGTGAGGAATTGGTATCAATTCTTCACCGTGTGAAATTTACGAGGTGTGAAATTTGCGGTTCATCATAGCTATGTTGTTTCTATAGAAACATACACACTGGATATTCGCACCTTTTCGACACTTCTCGTCTATCTGAGATTCCTGCATCTCTCAGTGTGTGTATGCGTAGGATTGTATTACTCTTCTAGAAGACATATGCTTGTCTGGGGTGCTGAAGAAAATACATTTTTAGAAGACGTCGGCTTGTCTAAGGCGCTGAAGCAATTTCATTTTTAGTCGAAGGCGCTTCTAGAAGACATAGGCTGTCTAAGGCGCTGAAGAAATTTCATTTTTAGTCGAAGGCGCTTCTAGAAGACATAGGCTGTCTAAGGCGCTGAAGAAATTTCATTTTTAGTCGAAGGTGCTTCTAGAAGACATAGGCTGTCTAAGGCGCTGAAGAATTTTATTCTTAGTGGAAGGCGCTTCTAGAAGACATAGGCTGTCTAAGGCGCTGAAGAAATTTTATTCTTAGTCGAAGGCGCTTCTAGAAGACCTAGGCTGTCTAAGGCGCTTAAGAAATTTTATTCTTAGTCGAAGGCGCTTCTAGAAGACATAGGCTGTCTAAGGCGCTTAAGAAATTTTATTCTTAGTCGAAGGCGCTTCTAGAAGACAGGCTGTCTAAGGCGCTGAAGAAATTACATTTCTAGAAGACGACGAGCATATACGGACTCTAGGAATCGCGTCATGAATTTTGACCCTTTTCATGCTGAATATATATTTATGTACAACACTCCTCTCCATTTTATCTTGTTTAACTGCAGCATTCCAGTTATAAGCATGTATTTTCAATCAGATTTGAAAGCAGTGTGGATCCTTATATGATAGTGTCATCAGAATCAAGCTGATCTGGAACTCCAGTATTTTCAAAATAGAAAAATCGGATTCTGCAGGACAATAGTTGAAACTCCGCTAGACCTTTCTTAATGCATCAAGAAAGTTTTGTCAGAGGGGTCGAACCCCAGGGGGTGGGGGCGCTACTCTGAAGTTTTCATATTGTATATGTAGGCTCGGACACTTTTGGGGGTTCAAAATTTTGAATTTCTGAATATTTTATGGATTTCTTTTAGGGGGGTCATCACAAGACTGGACTGTTTTGGGGGGTCGGATCTATTTTTTTTTGGCGGGGGGGGGGGCAAAAATTTAAAAAAAAATGTGGGTATGCCTGACATTCCTGATATATCGATATTTTTTTATTTTTTTTTTGGGGGGGGGATAAACAGTAGATGCTGGATCCAAGCCCCTCCCATTCTGACAACTATTTTTTAGATGAAGAGAGGGGAGGAGAGCGGATTCAAATAACACTAAAAGCGGCCCACCAGCATGGCATTTCGCAGGTGGGCCATTTATGGCCCAAAATTGCATGCTGGCTTCGTACCTTTATAATTTTCCAGGGGATCCGGACCAGTATTGCTGAGGAACCCTAAAGCTTTGTGATTACCTAGAGAAAGGGGCCCGGACCCCGGGTCCCCCCACTTGATCCGCGCGTGCTTATGGAAGAACTTAAATCTTATTTCATTATTTGCGTGTGCTAACACCGAAAGCTCAGCGGCGGGACTCCGTATATGCATGTCTGAGAATTCGCTTGTCAAACATGCGACAAGTACCTTGGCATATGAGCTGGTTCAAATTCGTCACAGTTTCAAGCCATCACGCAGGAAAATATCTTCCAAATATGCGGGCGATAAACCCAGGTCAGCCTGTGCATCGGAATTGGGATCTTAAGGGTTACATGTGGCAGCTGACTATCAATTTAATCCGTTCAGCAGCTAAAATATTAGGATATATTCGTTTGCGTAGATTGACCGCCCGCATTTATTCGAATATTTTAATAATTTAATTTTCTAATGTAGGGGCTCAGTTTTATTATTGAATATACTCACTTTTCGTTTCATTAAGCACGAATATGATTGATGGATGCTAAGTGAATTAAGTATTACAAATAATTGATTAAAAGAAACTTGGCAAGATTAAGCACCTATTTAAAGAAGCCTAAAAAGTCAACATGTTGATGTCTAATGTCTCTTTAAAATACAGATTTACTGAGATTACATAACACATACTAAAAAAGAAAAAGAAACTCAAAATGTTCAATACTTTTCAAACTTTTCTCTTTATTTTCATAGATGACTTAGCAGATTAGAAGGCGTTTGTACATATGTCAAAGCCCCATTCATCGTATGATGCTCACCGTGCGTGTACAGGTGTGTGCGTGTGTGTGTTACTCCACCAATGTATTGTGGTATAAATGTGTGAAAATTAAACACAAGTTCATTTTTGACTTCACATGAATTTCAATGAAATCTAAACACTTAATTAATGGTAGCATTAAATCAAAAAAGAAGTTAGAAACTTCATTTGGTGCATTTGTGCTACCCCATCCACCCATTTTCATATCATGTATGTTTTTTGTAATATGGGCAACGTAATATCGTTTTAAACTTTGGTGTTTCCATGGTTTTAGCTTCATGAACAATTGTATGAATGAGGCTTTATCACTGGCAATTGCATCGTATAATGCTATGGTCTTGATTATCCAAATGGATGCGAATATATTGTCATTACATGGTTTCTCTTGCTCCAAAACGACACAGTATGCGATATACTCTGAACATACAATAGACGGCATCTTCAATGGCCATGGCCCCTTGGCCCTCTCCTTTCTTTTGAACGAGGTTGGCCTTGGATCCATAGCTTACGATGATAAATAGAGAATACTAGGTGAGTGTCTTTTGATATCAAGTTTACCAGGCAAGGCTTTGAGAACGCTTGTTGACATCGCGAGGCTTGCCGAGCGATTCAACATGCGTTCTCAAAGCCGAGCCTGGTAAACTTTATTTCAAAAGACGCGAACCTGGTATTCTATTTATCATTTTACCCATTGTTGAACACTCTTCAAACTAGCGATTATGACGTAATTTTTGATTTTTGAGTTGATTCTGCGTCATTAGCGACGTCATACAAAAAGTGCAACGTCATCATGACCTGATAAAGGTAAGATGCCGTGAGATAGGAAACGTTTATTAGGTTATGTTGAAACAATGCAGTTAATATTAGGGGTGACTGATAATATTTTATTCCATTCCCACTATAATCTAAACATAAGCCTGGCCGCCCTTCTTTCCCTGCCCACCCCTCCAATTCTCTTCACCCTTTTTCCTTTATCTTTCTGAAAATGCTACGTCATGATGTACTTTTAATCTGAGATGTAATACAAGTTATGACATGAATATGTTATGTACAGATAGTACGAGTCCCAGGTTCATCTAGTAAGGAAAATAGTGTCTGGTCAAGTTTTTAAAAAATGCACATAAAATAATAATAATAAAAAAAAATGACGATTAAAAAGCGCTTGTAGCTTATTTAGACCTTTATCCCGACAGCTAAATAGGTCACAGGGTTGTATAATTACATCCTTATCTAGAAAGTATCTCGCAAATGTAGGAAACTGTTCATATAGGTGTTGCTTGGCAACCACAGAACACCACTGAAAATGCCTACCTTAGCGTATATTTTTCGTTGCCACGGTTACAAGCATAAACACAATCTCCTTAACATACAGAAAATTCAAATCTTCATAGATCGATGATTAATGCAAAATTTAATTTAAATTGATTGAACCTCATATTAATTACGAAGTTATGTATCTTTACATATAAAAATACATTTTAAATTGATCAAAAAGAATTAACTTAACATTATAGTCAATGGTAGCCTAGATTTTGCATTTTCTATTTTAACATTCAATTATCTATAGTTTGGAAAGGACGAAGTGGATTTTCTTCAAATAACTTGTATTCTGATACAACATACATTGTGGTTGATTTCATTAACAGTCTTATCATATCACAGGGTGTAAATTTCCATGTCAACAAGTTTAATAAACAAGAACGCATATTTTCAGTGGCGTTCCGCCGTTGCCTAGCTGCAGCAACCAAAAACAATACAATACTTTCTACACGTGAAAAATCCTCTAAAGTCATGTTTATGTTACACAAGCCTGCAGCAGATCCAACTAGAGCAAGCATGATCTGTCAGAAGATATTAAAACATTGGTAACCTAAATTGGATGCCGGGGTACTACCATGCCAATAATAAATAAAAAGCAGAACAATTACATCTTATTTGACGCCAATTTAAGTGCTCTAGGATAAGTAGAACCCTAGATATGACTACCCCCAATTCGAGAATCACATAAGGGGTTGCCATGGAATCAATGCATTTTCACATAGCCCGTACCAAAATGTTTTGAGGAGAACTTCGTTTCGCATTCAGAGGGTCCCAATGAACAATTTGGCATTAATTTTAAAGGCCCTATAGGAGTGCAGGATAGATAATACCTCAACCCCTCCCCTAGGCGTATAGTTTTTACATGATCTCCCTCATTTTTTAAGTTTTCATGTATTTTCATGTGATTATCAAATGAGATAATATTAATATAGGACCACTGGATGAATGGACTTATCAAATTGTAACATTGATTGTATTAAAACATGCAACAATGACAATATTGGGATGAAATCAGCATATCTATATTTTTGATGATTTCCCTTATTTTTTAGCGTTTTTATGAATATTCATGAATGCGAATCAGCATATCTATATTTTTGATGATTTCCCTTATTTTTAGCGTTTTTATGAATATTCATGAATGCGCAAATTATGCAAATATGATAACTTGAATATTTGACCATGGCATGAAATGCCTATGTCTTAGCTTTAACTTAGTACAAATTTTAGTAATCTATGGCTAAAAGCAGCTGAGATACTGTTGATCTTGTACATCTACCCCCGTTTGTGAATCACATTTGTAATGTTTCATAAATATTTATGAAAATGCAAAGCAGATAATTTGCATATGCAACAAGGCGATAATAGGCCTATGTCTAAGCTTTAATTTGGTATTAAGTTTAGTAGTCTAGGATAAGTAATAGCTGAGATATGAGTACTTTTGTAGGCATACCCCCATTCTCAAATCCGCTATGGGTTGCCATGGAAACTATGCATGCATTTTCACATAGCCCATACCAAATCTTAAAGACACCTTCGTTTCGCATTCCGGGGGTCCAAGTGAACAATTTGACACCCATGAAAATTTGTCCTGGGGGTGCTAGGTAACCTAAATTGGATGCTGGGGTATAGTGCAAATGTATAATTTAGCAGTCAATCTATTTGTCATTAATGCTTTCTATGTATAGAAATTAATTCAATCTGGGTGATAGTAGCTTCACATACCGTTTCCCCGGTGCGGTAGCAGTGGTCCAGCCGAAGATAGATACATTACTTAATCATGGTGCCAACGCTGTAGCACACAGCCCAAGTCAGTAGCGAACAGGCAGAGCTCTTGGACTGCCGAAAGGGTCTGAGTTGGTGAAAGGAAGGGCATCCTGCTAATAAAACTACAAATATACTAAGTATACCCAGAGTGACCTACCCTCTATGTGTACCTGAAGAGGGGCCCACTGATGTGGAAGATGCTCCTGCACATGCGCGTTAATCAAAGTAAGGGTGCAAAGATCAGGAATCGATACAATCAAGTACCACACCTGACCCAGGATACCAACCCGATGATGATGATGATGATATCCCTGCTTTGAAGAAGTGGGGCTATACTGGATTTGGGTTGTCCGTTATTCCGCCCCTCTGCCCGTCATTCCGTCCTTCATAATTTTGTTTCTGCTCAATATCTTAAGAACAGTCTCATTGAACTTTACCAAATTTTGTACAATGTATTTATATTGACAAGGTCTAGATTGGGATTGTTACACATCATTTGTCGCTCAATTGTAACAGAGTTATGACCCTTGATTGATGCCCCTCAATAGCTTGAGAACTTATTAATAGAAATTCCAATTTGACCTAATTGTGTATAAACCTTTATATTGACCTCGGATCCAATTACTGGGTCCGAGTATTGACAAGACCTATGTTGGGATTGTAACCTTCCATATTTCCAAAATTTGTAAGTTATGGCCCTTGATTGATATCAGATTTTCGTTTCCGCTCAAGATCTTGAGATAAAATTTATAGATTTGTACCAAACTTTGTATGCGCATTGATATTGACATGATCAAGATTGAGTTTGTTACACATCATTTTTCGCACATATGTGGTGATAGAGTTATGGGCCTTGACTGACGTCAGAATTTCGTTTCCACTGAATATCTTGAGACCTAACTGATAGAATTCGACCATAGTGTATATGTACATCGATGTTGATAAGATCTTTGTTACAGAGTTATTGCCCTTGACTGATTTCAGAATTTCGCTTCCGCTCAATATCTTGAGAACAAATGGATGGAATTTGACCAATTTTTCTAATAAGCATCTATGTTGGCGCGATCTAGGTTGGGATTGTTACCTGTCATTTTCTAAGACAAAGACAAATGTACTTATTAATGTTACCCTGGATACATGAAACAAACGTCAGTTCTTATTAACCATTATTGACAAGAAAGTACATGCTTTTAATAAAGTGCAGAGGAATATGCATTTAAGTCCCCCCGTGGCTTAGGCTGCTGTCCGTTCTAAGGTGGTGGTTCTTTTGTTGTTGATCTATTGTTTTATGTACTTTCCATTGTTTGTGGAGTTCCGCGTTTGTCTTTGTTTTGTTATACATTACTTTGTGTCCATTCTAGTTTTGCAATCATCTTGAAGAGGAACCGAAAGCTGGTTGCTTTGCTATTTTTGTCTTACAGATGTATAGTTATTATAAATCTTCTGTGGCTCTTCCTCACGGTGCCGTGGGTAGGTCTGCAATATGTACTTGTGGTATTTCCTGATCATACACACTCTTAGATGTCCATTTTGTAGGGTTTACTGTAAACATGTAACGTATATGACACAATGAAGGGTCCAACTTTTGCAAACGTACGCTGTAAAAAGTGAAACGAACCAAGTAAGCTTAGATACATGTATGCAGAAGTATATATATGTTAATGTCTCTGTTCAGATGGTGTTTAAAGGATGCAACGGGTGAAGCTTGCTTTGTTTCTTCGGGCAGGCTAGCTATTCCATGCCCGAATCGTAGAAGGAAGAAAGGAGTTAAACTATAGATTTGTATTAGCATGGAGTGTACAAATGTCATTTGCGTTTCTAAGATTGTAGTCGGTAGTTTCCTGAACCAATGGAGGGGCAAGATCTCTGAGATATGTGGGTGTAAGACCTTGGAATTATTAATTTGTGCTTATTGCGTCGATCTTGAAGGCATTTACATCTGTATCTGTTTCGTAAGAGACTACATTCACTTTTGAATAAATTTATGTCCCTGGTGACGGAATTTGAAAGTATAAAGATAAAGGGACAGACAGAAAGATACCGCAGTTAACAAAAAGGGTATATAACAAGACAAATTCGACGAATTTATATCCCCCGACGAAGGGTTATTTGAGAGAAACATGTAAATCACAAAACATAAATCCCATTTATCTAAGTCTTAGTTCACCTTCAGTATCATTCAGATCATAACAAACACCTGTCAAGTATGCTTTAGTGCTTAGTTTAATAAAAAATATACTTACATCTGCACAATTTCAATATCTGACCTTTAAACCCAACCCCAGAGGTCAAGGGTGTGTGTAAATTCAAAGTGTTACCTTGCATGTAGGTCTACACTTCTTCCACTTTCGTTTGATATGCAACATGACCACTTTTAGAAAAGAAAAAGAAAATGACCTTTTGACCCCACCCCACGGGGTCGTTGGTGTGTGTAATGACAGCATATTTGCTTTCATGGTGCTCTGTGATCAATTCCCTTTAATTTGATATGCAACATGACTACTTTCAGAAAAAGATATAGTTTGACCTTTTGACCCTACCCCCTGGGTCGAGGGTGTGTCTGTGGGCAAAATATTTGCTACCATGTTGCTGCCAGCGTTGTCAGCTTTAATTTGATATGCAACATGACTACTTTCAGAAAAAGATATAGTTTGACCTTTTGACCCCACCCCCTGGGTCGAGGGTGTGTCTGTGGGCAAAATATTTGCTACCATGTTGCTGCCAGCGTCGTCAGCTTTAATTTGATATGCAACATGACCACATTCTGAAAAAGTTTAATTTTGACCTCGGCCCCACCCCCTAAGTCCACCCAACAGGCTCGGACCCAGGCCTTCAAACTGAAATCCCGTTTAATGTGTTTCATATCTATTGCTGCTCTGCCTGTATGCAAAATTTCAGCAAAAATATTAATAATTGCCTTAGTTATTGCGAAATTTAAATATTTGACCTTTGACCCCTTAGGACGGGTCAAAGGGGGTGGGGTAAAACTTTGACACTGCCATGCTTATCTACAGGCACTTGGCAGTGAGAAGTTGTTAAATATAATAGCTTTGATAAAATGTGAAGATCATCACACAAAAAAGCTAATATAGGTTTTGCCTTATAATTGCCTATACTAAAACAAGGGCAATAACTCAAGTGTTAAGGGGTTGATTTTGACCAAACTTATTGGATGTTTGAGAGTCCATGGTACTTATCATTTGTACCAAGAATGAATCAAATCTGACCAATAGGTACTGAGATATGGTTCCGGACGGACGGACGGATGGACGGAATGGACGGACGGACGCACGGACGACGCCAAAACTATATTCCTCCGACTTCGTCGGGGATAAAAATTGCAACCCTATCTTTCAGGTCGATCAGACCAACACGGCTACAGTATACCTACCTCTGGGTATGGTCGCATAACCGGCACAGCTCTGAGAACCCTCTGATCTTACTTACGAATTGCTCCCTAGGCCTACCCTTATTTAGAGTTAGAATGGACAGCCCCTGCTTGAAGTGCCTCAGCCATAGTAGTAGCTGGTAAAGAGTTCCATTCCTTGTGAAGAGTATCTGATTTGGCTGGGTAGGGGAGACCGGGGCAAAATGATACACGGGGCAAAATGAAACAGCGCGATTTTTCAAACGATGATGCCATATATGACGTTTCTTACTCAAACTGAATGCGCATTTTGAAATCCGCCATATTATAAGAAAGGCTCAGCCAAAACAGAGCAAAGCTAAGCTTTTTATATAAACTATTGACTTTTGAGGCACCCTGGGTAAATTTCGAAGGTATCAGTTATTTTATGAATGTGAAAAATGTGGTAGATATATATTTTAATTGTATCTTGTAAATTAAACTATATAGATACTGATATGTCTCCAAATAGCCAGAACTACTGTGGAGTGTCGTATTTTTAAATTGTTACGAGAACAGTAAACAAGAGGTCACTGGGGCAAAATGATACAGCGTGGTTGGGGCAAAATGATTCAGTCTTAAATAATCTAATTTGACTCTATTTTAAAGCAATTTCAAGATATTTTTATCGAAACAATCTATTCCTATCACAGGCATATTAAATGATACTGCTATGTCAGAAAAATACCATTTTATTTTTTAGAATGTTAAAAATGGGTGGTCAACTGTATCATTTTGCCCCATGGCAAAACATAAAACATGAATGGTAACAAATGAGACTCAGAAAATTCAGAAAACTGTTCGAGTTCAATCATATTTCCGTGGCGAAATATAGCATTATAATTTTTTTAATTGTGTTTATAGTTATTTCTGTGCTACGTCTTGAATATTTGAATCTGAGATGAGAAAAAGTCTTTCTGTATCATTTTGCCCCGTGTACTGTTTCATTTTGCCCCGTGCGCGTGGCAAAATGATAAGCTGACCACACATTTTGAATGCTTGATTTCAAGCACTAATGTCACTTTATGCCTGTTTTTCTTTATCTCAAGTTGTAGCTAATATTTGACAGTGTATTATACATTAAAAAGCAATAAGATATATCCAGTCATAAAAGCAGGAAAAAAATATTTTTAAAAAGTGCATCATTTTGCCCCGGTCTCCCCTACTGCTAGCGCTTCTTGGAGTGTAGTGCTCTAGTCCGTATGTTTGCGGGGAACAGGCATTCTTCTGCAGGGATGTCGACTAGGTCATTTACGATCTTGAAGAGCATGGTGAGTTGTATCTTCGTTTGTCTAGACTCTTAATGTTTCCCGTTGAAGATCTCCTAACATTTCTGTCACACTGCTGGTATTGTGATAACTGTTTGTACAGTACCTGACAATCCTCCTTTGCACCATTT
The DNA here is from genome assembly GCA_964019695.1 of Loripinus fragilis. Lineage (NCBI taxonomy): Eukaryota > Metazoa > Mollusca > Bivalvia > Lucinida > Lucinidae > Loripinus > Loripinus fragilis. The sequence continues at coordinate 46,851,622 of OZ026519.1, read as the reverse complement.
CCAGTTTGTTTTAAGGTCGCTCTGTGTGTGTGCTCCATACAGAGACACAATATTCTAATGTGGGCCGAACTAGTGCTGGCCCGGGTAGGCTGCAGCTTTAAAAGCATTTTGTGTCTGTGTTGCTGATCCATAGGTTCCTTCGGAGAAACCCAAGCGTACAATTTAGGCCACTGGCTGGATATGGTTTACCTCCCCCCCCCCCCCCCCAGGGGGAATTTTGTTGACCATATTTTTCTTGAAGCCCAATGTCTTGCAAGGATTTTGCAACATGTTAGCCCTCTGACAATGGCAGCGTTAAGCTGTAACAGCCTGTTACATACGTTACCCTACAAAATATTTGATAATTAAAATTCTTTTTAAGACTTCAGAAAAGTGCAAAAGATAAGGTAAGATTTCCAAATTGGTTATATTTTCTAAATAAGCTATTACTGGGCCACAGATAATGACATTTGAAAACAAATTTAGTCACCCCCGATGTAGTGTATGTTACATTTTTTCTTTGAAACCCCTTTTAAATGATAAATGAATCTAATATAGTTTGTCTTAAATTTTATCGAAACCAGTTTATGTTCATTAATTTGGTATTACATTAAAGAATTTTTATTTACCTTTTCAAAACTGCAAGCATTACGTTTCTATCTTATATACTTTTTGAGTTATTAGATGATGAACATGACACCCCCATATCACAGAAAAATGTAAAATGTAATTCTCCAGGCCTCGCGCTGGCTATAGACCCCATTTCCCCCCAGGGGGAATTTCGTACACTATGATTTCCAGATACTACATTATATAAACCACAAAATGAAATAAGTTAACCCTCTGAGAGTGGCAGCGTTAGCGGGTAACATCATGTTACGTACGTTACCCGCAAAATAACATTAAATTTTCCTGGTAATGTCTCCAACCTGACATATTCACACTTGTTTAAAGGTCTGGCACAGGTTTAAGAACTTCTTATAGCACAGTTACATAATTTTAGCATTTATTTTATAAATGTCTTGAGTTTAAGCTGTTGTATATGTTACTTAGTGTTTCATATGTTATTTCCAAGTATCAGTATGGCAGTTATTGACTATACATGTATTACATCCGTCAGTGAATATAGTAAATTTATAAGGCTGCTATTCAAATGAATAAAAGTTCCTTATTATGGTGACTTACACTATTTTACAGCCCAGGTTACATACGTTACTCTCTGAATACCATTAAACATTCAAGATATGGTCTCCAACACGACCTGCTTGTACTTATTTGCATGCTGGCACAGGATATGTACTTCTTTTTACTCTGGCTCATTTGCTGAGGAAGTAACTCAGAACATAAACTACATAAACCCTCTTTTCTTTTATAGAGACATCAAATATAGTTGACATAATACTCATGGAAAGTTTGTAACATTCAGTGCAATGTGCGAGTAACAACTAGATCAAAGAGAACCCATCAGGTAGAAGTTCTAGAGCAAATCTTCATATTTTACCCAAGGGTTGTAAAGAATTTTCCTGAACAACTTATCACTCCTCTATCAGATTTATCTTGCAAGGATTTTGCAATATGCCAGCACTCTGGCAATGGCACCATTACCCTGTAACAGCCGATTACATATATTACCCATCAACATCTTTGATAATTTTAGTAAATGACTTCTGAAAAGTGCAAACCATAAGGTAAGATTTCCAAATTGACTATATCATCCAAGTAGGCTATTTTTGCATCACAGATATGGACCTTTGAAAACAAATATGCACCCCAAAGTGTTACGTATGTTACTTTTTTTTCATTATTCCTATATAAATGATTTATAAAACTAATATAGTTTGATATTTTTAATGTGAATGAGCTTACTACTCATTTTGTATTAAAGAATGTTTATGTACCTTTTGGAAACTGCAAATATTATGTTTCTATCTTTTATAAGGTTTGAGTTGTTGAGTTTTGAACATAGTAACCCCATATCACACAAAATGTAAAATATAATTCCGTGGCTCTTTTGTTAGGGTACAATTAAGATTTCTTTCACCCAGAGTTACTCAATTTCCTTCCCATTTATTTTCCACACATTTTGTCCATATCTGGAAAGCCTCACTTCTATTCATGGGAAAGACTTGATAGTTCAATCTTTGTATGTACATCTTAAGGACAGAAAAGCAGGGTGGAGGTAAGCTCATGTTCATGCCATTTGAAATAGTCTGTATGTGAGTATGACTTAAGTACTTTTTTCAGAAACCTGTTGAACTGCAGCTTATTCACAATTACATAAATAGCACATGTTAAGGCTGCATATCACTGATGAGTGCCTAGAGCAATTCTTTATTTGTTTTCCTACTCTTCTTATAATGTTGATGAACTAGTGGGGGAGGGGTTCTCTATCAGTTTGATAGGAATAACCTTTCCGTGGTACTAACACATCGGCACATTGGTAGTGTCACAATCTGTTAAACAGTGTATTACTGTAGATCTCTTCCCCATATTCTGGCCAATGCTGTTGACATTCAGAAGGTGCACCTTTTGTTGCATACACCACTGTTGAGCAAAACACCCAGGTTATCCTCTGCGAGAATGTTTGTAAGACTATAGACTGTCGCTTATACATTGTATATATGTATCAGTGACAAAACCAACATGCCCTGCCTTTAGTGCCTGGTTGAATACTGGTGCTATCAGATCCATGAATGTGACAGGAAAAGCTATTATGCTCTGTAGTTACGGCACTAACATCAACGATATGTGCAGCACTACATGGCCAATCTAATGTTGGTTTAATGTGTGATTGCAAGCCATGCTGAAGTTTGGACTTGTCAGTTTTGGTGAAAATTCTATCAGAAGTTGACAATGACCATGGTACAGGTCCCAGAAGGAATAGCAGTGTCAACTCAAGCTCAACATTATGTCCAATAGAAAGAAGGTCATGCTGACCAAAGACGCTCCTTTAAGCTCTCATGTGGCTGTTTACGTTTTGTAAATTGGACAATTTCTTCTTGCTTGACCTCGCAAGCATCAAAACTTTATAAGCTTGTAGCATTTTATGGGGGATGTGAAAGACAGATTTTTTTAAACTAAAAGTGAGTCAATGGAGTCTGCAACAGCCTCCCTGCCAATGTCATCAGCCTCAATAAGATCCTTAGCTATGCCCGGCTTAGCAGGCACACTGAAAGACAAAAAGTACAGTTCATTGTCTTCAAAACTAGAACTAAAAGGATTGGTGAAGCCTGAAACTGCCTCTAGTACTCATTCTACTTTGTATCTGAGCAGATTGAATATTTCATCAGCCTATAATACCTCTTTATTGTTTGCCTGATAGTTATGTCAAAAGCATTTCTCAAGCAAAGAACCAATGGTTGTGACACACTAAACCCATTTTGTTCGAGAAGTTCTTTGCATCTGCGATGTGTATCAAATTTATGAGTGTTATCAGTTACACAGGTACATATTGTACGTAGTTGTTGTGATCGTTTGCAATGAACATTTGGAGCAAGGCATACAAATAGAGATGACATGCAATTCAAAGTTGTTTTCCTTGTAGCCCTTATCAGTGTCAACACCATCTGAATCCTATCCATATACCTTGCCCAGAACTGAGCTGTTTCACAGTGACTGTCTTTCAGAACTTCTGATTTGAATGCATGGTATCTATACTGTTTATGTAAGCAAACAGCTAAGGTTGATAGATCACATTATATTATTAGTTTAAGTCACCATAAATTAATAAGGAACTTCAATTTATTTCAGCCTTATAAATTTTCAAAATACTCTGACAGACTTTATACATGTATTGTCAATAACTTCTATACAGATACTCAGAATAACTTATGTATTATTTGGTAACACATATAACAGTTAAAGCTCAAGGCATTTATTAAAGGCATACTTAAAATAGGTAAACCTTGTTAAAAGAAGTACATAAACATGTGCAAGCATGCAAATAAGTATAAACAGGGCTTGTTAGAGACATTAACTTAAATGTTTAATGCTATTTTGAAGGTAACATACATAACATGGACCTGAAAAATAGTGTAGCGACCATAATAAAGAACTTAAAATCATTTAAGTAGCAGACTTATAGAGTTACTATATTCTGTGACAGATGTAACACACATATAGTCACTAACTACCATACTGATACTCGGAAATAACGCAGGAAACACTAAGTAACGTATACAATGGTAATTACTGAAGACATTTATAAAATTAATACTAAAAATATGTAACTGTGTTATAAGAAGTTAATAAACCTGTGTCAGTATGCATATATGTACGAACATGTCATGGTTGAGACATTATCAGGGACGTTTAATGCTATTTTGGGGGGGTAACGTATATAACGGGCTGTTACACGTTAACGCTGCCACTCTCAGAGGGCTAACATCTTTTATTTTGTGTCTTATATAATGTAGTTTCAGAAAATCATAGTGTACAAAATTCCCCCTGGGGGGGAGGGGGGTCTATAGCCAGCTCAAGGCCTAATTGGTCTTCTTCACTATTCGGTCTATGTGGTCCTTCCATAGGAGTTTGTTTGACATTTGTGACTACTTGTATAATATATGTTTTCGTTTGTTGATGTGTTATAAGAATCAAGTATGTTTTAGTTGTTTGTATGAATCATAGTGCAAATATGCATTTATAACAAAATTAAAAAGTATTCTATTCTATGAGGGTCTCCATGGGTACATCTGAAATCGCCAATCAGAAAAATTTTGGCCCAAAAATCAGTAATCAGTAAAATTTGGGCCTAAAAATCAGTAATCGGCAAAAAGTATGCCCCAAAATTCAATAATCAGCAGCGTTTTACTGTAAAATAAAGTGGAATAACTTTTCCCCATTCGCTAACCGTTAAAACGCGTCATACCACTATTCGGTATTTTTGTGCCCCCCAAAAAATAAACAAATATTATAGGCCGAAATTTGCTAATCACTAGCACCCCTCATTCCGCTATTCGGTAAAATTAACCCCGCAAACCGTTAAATTTTAGCGCTAATTTGTAAAACCCATTGGCACCCTCCTTTACTCGTTGATATGTGTCTCGTGGACCCAATTAATTTTTGACATTCAGCGGATAAATAAATAAATGAGAAAAGCTACACAACCGAAACAAACGGCGATTGTATTTTAAAAAATGCCGTGTCAGGAAGTTAAGCAGGTGCGCGAATATACCTCTACCAGTTTTTAGCCATTGAAAACACTTGTTGTATTCCCAGACCAATAGCGCGCCGTGTTACATTTTTATAGCACGCGGATTTTGCTGATCAAGCAGACGATGCTTTGGAACTGTTATGCAGTTGTTTTCAAGATTGATTGAGCTAAGTGTAACGTTTAAAGAGAACTTAAAATGACTCTATGATCCAGAAAGCATGTTTAGGTCACACTTCAATTTACCACCAGTGCAGTACTCAACGGCTCAAACAATCAAAGTCAGGAGATCCCTCCTAAAACAGAAGACAAATGAATTTAGCAAATTTGCCAGAACATCAAAACATTTTCAGAAACGTGTAAATTACTTGGACCTGTCAAGCCACTTCAGCAAAGCAATAGACATTAAGAGATACGAAAAGAAAGGTAGACCAAAGAAGGCTCTGAAATCAAAGACTTCTTTGAAAAAAGAAAAGCACGCTCGTAAAAGGAGAGAAGTTTATTGCCAGACAGAAAGCAGATCGAATAACAAAGAAGTTGTTATAGAATCGGAGTTCACACAAGAACATGATATTCAAGGTTTGTATTGGGACATGTTAATTATCTATAGGCTAATCACCCGGCATTTGTCTGGCGATAAAGACACTTTCCTGCTAGGCCTATATGCTGATAAGCTTTGGCTTAGCCTATAAACAAGGGTTAGAATGGGTCTAAGACTAAGGCAAGGATGATGACTTGTGGGTTATAGCTTACATTGAATTTGATCCTCATGCTTATCAGATAAGGCTTAGAGATTAGTAAGGCAGATCTATAAAAAAGTGTTATTAAGGTGTCACTGTGAGTGTGGCCGAGAAATGCCAGAAGTTGCTGCCTTTAAAGTAGGTGGCGGGCTAAACAGCTAAATTGTCAAAGCTTTATTTCACAAAACACCCACGCAAATTTATGCAAAAAAACATAGTACAGGAATGAGAAAGTTCAGGATTGATAAGGATTCCTGCTTGAGCACTGGCATATGATTTATATAATGCCAGTTGTTTTTGCTGAAAGGGGGAGTTCCACCCTATATGGAATTTACATAGGGTTCTGCCCACGCACAGAATTTAATAAAATTTTGTAGAAAGATTGTCTATTACATGTGTGTTCTATTTGTGAGATATTTACACATTTATCTATTTCAGTTGTTAAATTTAAATAATTTTAAATTTTAAAATTGAAAGAATGGACACCTTAATTAAAAGTGACCCTACGCGACAAGATTTTTGATTTTTCAACCTGATTTATTCTCAACATGTTGCCTAATAATTTGTAATTATGTATGTACCATACATGTATTTCAATGTATAAAATAAACAAGTCCACATCAAGTTAAGTTTGAATGTACCCCTAATTTTAACATTTTGAAAATATCTTCAACAAATTAAATTGTCAATTTTGCCAAGTTGCTGTTCTTGTCAACCTATGAAATTTATATCAAATTTGTCCACACATGTGTTAGTTATAATCATAAAATCTCAAGAAAAAATAAAACTGGTAAAATGGAGTAGGGCTTCCACGTTTACGAAATTTTGTAAACGTTTACACGAATTCCAGAAATCGAAACGATTCCGTTTACACGCAATTACCGTACTGAATTTTTTCAGTGTCGCAGATCAGTAAAAATCGCCAATATTTTTCCTAAAAAAGAGCTCTTACAATATTGTACCTTGTGCAAACATTCAAAATTGTTTGGTTAGGTGTTGTGATAGAACTCATTTCAAGTAATTGCAATCTGACTGCAACATGCAGGCTCATCGATAACCGACATTTCTTTAGTGTGTCTTCCCTTGTAAACAGTAGGAAATGTGTAATTGGTTGACACGCACGAGATGTAACTGCCAATCGTCACGTAGGCAGCTGAAATTGACATCAATACACACACCGATGGGAAGTGAAAAACGACAACACAGTTTGAAGCCATATGCTTTCATGTGCGTGTCCACCTAATATTAAGGACATAAGGTGTGTATTTACATATCTGATGAAAATGCCTAGCACAGTGAGATAAAATTCAGGACATTTTCATCAAAACAGACATCGGTCACTGTGTCCGCTGAGCATGTCCACCGTAGTTCTAATTTTATTAATTAATTATTGTCAGAAACTTGATTAAATACACCCGAATATGAAAAACAACAACACTATACCCTTACGGAAAAGCTGTCTCATTGTGAATATCTGGCGAATATGCTGCGAATAATTGGCGAACTGCTCTGTTCGCAGTAATTGTTCGCAATATATTCACTTCTTGTCGCGAATACCCAGCGAACAAAACTGGACAGTCAAAAAAGTGATCGCTGAATGTTAGCAGCTTTGTCAGATAGTCGCTGCATATTCGCAACAAAAACTTAAACATTTTCAAGCACAGTGTATTATTCGCCCAATATTCGCAATAATAACTTAGTTTTTGATACTGTTCGCAGTATATTCATTACAGTGACTTTAATTTTTTATGTGTTCGCAGAATGTTTACCAAAAGAACTTAAACTAAAATATAGCTCTCAATTCATAATGAAAAGAACTTAAACTTTTCTACTGTTCGCAGCATATTCACAGCAAATACTTAAACTTTTTTTCATGTTTGTATACTTTTAATATTTCATCAATACTTCATGTCAAAAATTGGACTCATCTTTGTTTGCATATTCAGTGAGCCTTAATAGCACTAGAGCAATGAATTTGTTGTGTGAACACACACCATATAATACTTTTTCTCATGGCTCACCTTTTGGTATGATAATTTGCTCTTATTTCAGCCAGTTGACTCATTCAGAGGAACAGATAAGCCACTTTTTTGGGTATATAAGCAATTAAATGTATGAAAAAAAAGCAATTGTTTTCTAAATGAAGGGGTAACTACTAATTAAAAGCAATTTAATTTTGGAAAAAGCCAAAATACCTTAAATATATTGTCATTTTCATTTTCTCGCGAACTCTCATTAGGATTCGGTCATTTTCCTTTCGCAAGCTCGATCCGCAACGAAATTCTGCGCTGCACTTTCCGGCTAAAAAAAGGTCATTTGGCGCGTTGTCAAATCAATTCACATATGTAAGTGACAAAAACAATACTTAAATTTATTGTTTCCACCAAAACTAGCAAAAGAAGCTTGCATAAAAATGTCTTTTATAGAGACTTACCCAGAGCACTGGCCTTTTCGCCGCCAATGTTTATATTTAACATCGAGGTCAAAATCTGGGTCGAAACTGTTATTGGTTAAAGTAAAAATGAATTGCATTTTCCGAACGAATTTAACGAAAACGAAAAAAACAACATGTTTTTTGTTTTTCAACTCGATTTGAGGACATAATACTTTTTATTAATTTAAAATATTGTGTCTCCAATACAAACGGGACACACCAGCGTCTGTGGCTGTAAAAGACTGAAGAAACAGTCACGCAGTTGAATTTGCATGTGCATAGGAGAGTATTATAGCATAGCCAACTGCTAAATAGAGTACTTAATCACCATTGTTTTGAGGCAAATCTTTTTTTTTGTCATGCGTCTTTGAATTTCACCTGTCAATAAATAGAACTGAGTATAAACCATATAGTACCCTATCATTTCTTGTCACAACAATGATGATTTCCCTGTGACCGTCATGGCAAAATATGTTTCTGACTACCTGCGCATACAGGTTTAAATAGAAAGGTAGGTTTTTTTTCAAAGTTAGTCGCTATCTGCAAGACTAGATCAAAGAAACCAACTTTTCTGCAGCCATACCTACATCTAATCTTAATGTAAAATTGAAACAAGGCAGATGCAGATCTAACAATGTCAGACCCGTTAACTACTATGTTTTTGTGCTTCAAAATACACACTTCTGATCGCTATTGTAAAACTAGGCACAGGACAAAATCACGTTTTTCAATCAGTTTTCATTCATTTCCAATCTTTTCAAGACGTTTTTAATATCAATCTGTGACTGTTTTTATAATGAACCCTGAACAAACAAGCAGATCAATTGTGCTGTGTTCACAAGCACCCCCCCCCACAAAGAAAAACAAACTGCTGTTCTGATTGGGGCAAACTTTGGTCCAAACCTGTCTCCCTCTAGAACATAATGGCTGACACTTGCTAGCATTAAGTCAGATACGTTTCTCAGCATTTTTTCCGCCATTTTCAAGTAATGTTTTCTTGTTGTTGTTTTTTATATAAAAGTTCACATTACCCATCAAACAGGCCTGGACGACCCATTCATGAGTATTGTAAAACAAATCGCCTGACTTTCTGGCTCTACATGGGGAAGCCTGAAGTAAACCTTTCTGAAAACGATCTGTTATATTATGAATCTTGTGTATAACTGGCTGGTAAATTAGACTCACTCTGATAGCAAAATCATCATCCCCTTAAAGGAAAGCAGTAAAGATAAGGGAGCATGTATTTGTATTATTGAAGCTGTGGCACTTGGTATCGTATGTGTGGACTAGCTACAACAACCCCTATAAGCCAAAGATTGGGCAGATCTGGTGAGTGGAGGGGATGGTCTATCACTCCTGTCAAGTCGAAAGTTACATCCTCTGGCTGACATAGTCCGCCATTACTTGAATAAAATGCTTAAAAAGACTGTCACCACCCAATGACCTATATAAAGATCTATATATAGGTCACTGCGCCACCTTAACTCTGTTCCAAAACTGGACTGGATTACCCCTACAAAGAATTTCTAGCGATAAGGCGGGCAATTTCCCTAAATAAGACGTTTGTTTTATTTTGTTGAAATAGCAACTGGTGACACTAGGCACACTCAACAAATACATATAGACCAAATACTATGTACCCTTGTCCGCTAGTTCGTTTATTTAAAACAGGTTTTTCTAAATGCATGTAATATATCTACTTCGTTTTGAATGAAAATTTATTTCGATCATCAACTGTGCTCGCTATTCAGTAACATGTGTGGGAAATAGACCGTTAAACTAAGGTAAACAATCGTCCTACAGTTATCACGAAAGAGTATATTATATATATTTATACAGTTGATGTACAATAAAAACGACCATCTTGCAAAGTGGTCTATTTTTGTCAGATGATTGATGTCTTCTTTCGCTTATACAACCCCTTTCTTATATTATTTCATTTCCCCCCAAGCCTTCCCCCAGCCAACAAAGAAAGGAGAAAGACAGTAAACTGTTGTAATGGATAGGGTACTTCGAATAATGCATGCAACTACACCAAAGTACCATCTCCTTCAGGCAGAGAAGACAGCAAATATAGTCCAATTAACATCTTACCCCTTTAATTTTGAGAAGCTATTCATAGCTTGAGCAGGTGCCACAAACCTGGCCGGGGAGGGGGTACTCTGTAATTTTTATACATATGAAGGTGTGGACTATTTTTTTTTCAATATTTTGGATTTCAATATTTTGGGGGGTTTTCAGAAAAATTAATATTTTTTGGGGTTTGAAGTTTTGTGGATATTTTTAGGGGTAATCACAATTTTCGGGCTTGTTGTAAAATTTCAATTTTTTTTGGGGGGGGGGGGGGGGGCTTGATACTCCTGATAATTTTGGAGGGTAAACAGTAGATGCTTAGTCCAAGCCTATGTATGAAGGAAAAAATTACAGTATCCCCCCCCCCCCCCCCCCCCCCCCCCCCCCCCCCCCCCCCCCCCGTGATACCTGGACCCAGATAATGCAGTCAAACAAACCACTTAAATGGTTAGAATGAGGTGTCATAACACACGAAGGACATTGTCAATCAGAAAAAGAGCTTTGCATCCAGAAAAAATGAAAGATTGCAAAAATGGCACGGTGTGGTGCTACCCTAAAAGTGATATTGAAGAGTGTTTCTTTCCACCACCACCAATCCTATTTGTTTTCCCATTTTGCACATACATGTATATAAATAGAACAAATTTGTTCTAAAGTAAAGCTAGGCTGTATGCAGTTCCGATTTGTGATACCTTTTGACGTTTGAACATGCAAATCTTTGAATTGCGTAAGAAAATTCGTCAAAAAAATTTTCGTCAAAAATATTTTTAGCTTTCGTTGTAACCAATTTCACGTGTTGTTATTTTCAACAATAATGGCGGCCAAATGAAAGTTTGAAGCGACAGCTACTTTTATTATGGATAATTGGACAGCATGAACACTAAGATATATTTTTTATAATATATTTCAAGTATTTACAGTCTTGGACATTGATTTGGCTCGAAATTGTACAGTAAGACATCTTATATTAAATTTTTAAAAGTGCGACAGGGACTTGCATAGGACCCATGTTAGACGGGTAACAAGTCGTTTCGCCCCAAGACCAGTTCGCCCCTGTCGTTTCGCCCCTAGTCATTTTGCCCCAAATTTGATGCCTGGACGTTTCCCCCCCACCCCCACACCCTAGTCGTTTCGCCCCAAGACCCTAGTCGTTTCGCCCCCACTTTTTTTTAATCCCTTTAAACTGTTATACACTTCATAAAGATATTTAAGCATTATTATATGATAATAATTTAATTTAAACGTTGAACACACTTCAGTAATAATGATAACAATTAAGCCTTGTTGAACCCAGATTTATCTCTTTTTGTATTTCAAAAGCCATCTGATCGTGATCCACACTGCTACAAATTAATTGCTTATAATTGGTATGGTGCAGGCTCGAAGGTGCAGGTGTCCATGAAAAAAAGTTTGAGAGGAGTGTAGTGCATAAATGTAATAAGCTTGACTAGGATAAACCGTGATAACAAAATACAATGCTTAAAATATACTAAAAAAAATATAGCATAAAAAATAATTTTATATTTCCTTCACCCCTGCGCCAATACGCAGGGTGGCACTGCTCTGCTCATGCATTAAGAAAAAGGAACTGATCAACCAGTTAAAGTAATTGGACATTAATTGTCTCTAATTAAAGTGTGCGGCCGGATAATTTTTAATCTGTTAGTCATTAACGGGATTAAGACTATGGTGTCGAAAACACACGCCAATCAATCAGCGACAATTAAAATTTGATTGATTAATTAAACTTCGATATGTTGGTGACTAGTCCGAGTTAGTGGCTTTTCTTTATTTTGATACATTTGCCACTAGTATAACATAAAATATGGAAAAGCCACATAAACATCAGAGAAGGCTCGGATGAGTCGGTGACGTGCTTTGACTTCGTCGGTGAATGTACGTTTTTTTATCTGATCATACTTGATCAATGAAGGCTTTGACCAACCTGTGCATACACACAGACTGGACGGAGCCTTCGCCCGCAGAGCTCCCGTTTGCATATTTCATAACCAACACAAAATAATTTTATAACCCACTTAGCTCCAAGCAGGTTTCATATTAATATACACATTATGTAGCATTTTACGAGTCTGTCGCTTCTTTTTTAGACATGGAACAAATGGATTCCATTACCGAGCATTTTGGGATCAAACGTCCAGATCAGTCGCCGCCGTTTGTGCAATCTACCCTGATGCGCAAACAGTGGAGACTCATTTGTATTTGAAAATGACACAATCCTGTGAAAATACTCTTTAGGGTTCTAATTTTGGTTAAATAAACATTTCGGACTGCAATTTCCGCTCATCAAAATATTCTCAATAAGTTTTGGACCATCAAAGGCAATTACCAGCTTGCTAACCACACAGTCTGATCAGGGCCTTTGTTACTATTCGCTTATTTGATAGCATATCTAAACTTGCTGCGATTGAAATTCTAAGCTCTAGTTAGTCCCTGCATGTAGTTGGGAGACTGTTTTGATGCTCCCTTTGTCAGAAAACGGAAGTCTGGCTTGTTTAGTTGAGGCCCGTAAACTTACGGTATATGTATATAATTTCTCATTAACCCTTTCTTGCTTGGAATAATAATATGTACATGTATCTTGACAGGGGACTGTGTCGCAAACAAGATGGCAACTCTTGTTTTATTACTTTGCAAATTATCTGCCCTTTTGAATTATTTCCTCATTTATCTTTCCCTTAATTATGGAGTCTACACTGTAAGGGACAGCACATTCGCCAAACATTCACTACAGTGTAAGGCCATCCTTAAAAATATATTTGTTTGCTGTGCTCCTACCCAATGGCCATCAATCTCAGTTTGGGTAGGAAGTAGGTATTTTTTTGTAATTTTTTTTGACAGCAAAATTTTATGACCTTCTGACTATCACTTTTAGAGGTCTACAAATGCTGTATATAAGGTAAGAATGCATATAATAAGAGTCTCTGTAACCTTTCTTCAATTAAAATCGTCTTTTAGTCATTTTAAAGAAGTATTTGTTAAAAGCATTTAGAGTAAAAATTAAACAAAAAAGTTCTCAGAAAGGCAATAATTTTTTTGGGGTAGGGCCTGTTTTGGGTGGGTAGGTAGGAACACGGCAAACCAACATTTTTTTAAGGTTGGCCTAAACAAGATTTTCTGAGATCTATTCGCAGCATAATCGCTGCTTGTTCGCAGGATATTCACAATTATTGTTCGCTACATATTCGCAACAACGATTTTTACTTTTAATTAAAATATTCGCAGAATATTCGCAGAATGTTCGCAGAATATTCGCAGAATATTTAATTAACATATTTAAATGAATGTTCGCCACATATTCGCAGAATATTCGCAGGCTGTTAACTATAAGTATTCGCTGCAGACCTAATTTGCATGTGAAAAATGAACATCTCGCGAATATTCCGCGAATACTGGACTGCCATATATGGTTATATGTTTACCGATTATTCGCAGAGTATTTGCTAGTTGTTCGCCATAATAAGATACAAATTGTACGGTTTGTCTGAATCCTTTCTGTATAGTTAGGTACATGACGGTTGTTTACCATTCAGATTAAAATGCTCACTATTTGCATCTGTCATCAGCTTGGATAGCAGTTGCAAGACCAGAGCGAAGCACTACATTCTCCTTTTTTAGCTATTTAACCCGATAAAAGAAATATTTTTTGTGTTTTCATGTGATTTTTTAGCCTCCATATACAGAACCGCCAGCTCTGTTTATGAAGTTTCATACCCGTGATAATAAGTGTATTGTTATAAATACTCTGTTCTATTATTTGAGTTGCTGTATTATTTACAAATGCATTAATTTTTATACATCTTAGAACTGAAAATGATATATTTGTCTATACCTATGCAGCAGTCACCAAAAAAGTTCAATACTTCGCACATAGAAATCTGGTAAAATATATAACATAGAATGGAAGATAGCAATGATAAGGAATCCATACAATCCAGTACCACACGATACTCCAGACATCATAAGGAATGTGACAAGAACACAAGTTAGCAAAACTGGATAGTAAGGTATGCTATGATGGCAAAAAATGAAGAAATAATTTTACATCTGGCATTTTTACTATAGGCCTCAACAAGAGAAAACCTGTCATCATGGTTTTGGACCTTCAAAGGCAATTACTGGCTTGCACATCCACGCAGTCTGATCAGAGCCTTTGTTACTATTCGCTTATCTGATAGTGTGTCCAAACTTGCTGCAAGTGAAATATTAAGTTCTAGTTAGTCCCTGCATGTAGCTGGGAGGCTGGTTTGATGCTCCCTTTGTCATAAACCCTTAAGTCTGGCTTGTTTATTTGAGGCCTGTAAACTTATATGTAGTTAGTCCTAGGTTTTTTGTTTGCGGGGGGAGGGGGGGGGGGGGGGGGCTAGATTTCTCATTCACCCCATCTAGCTTGTAATAATAATATGTACATGTATCTGGACAGGAGAATGTGTCACAAACAAGATGGAGAACTCTTGTTTTATTACTTTGCAAATTACCTGAACTTTTTAATTATTGCCTCATTATCTTTTCCTTAAATATGGAGTTTACACTGTAGGGGACAGAACATTAGCCAAATATTCCCTACAGCGGAAACAAGATTTTCTGAGATCATATTTGCAGCATAATCGCGGCTTGTTCGCAGGCTATTCGCAATTATTGTTCCCTACATATTTGCTACAGCTATTTTTAATTTTAATTAAAATGTTCGCTGAATATTCGCAGAATGAGCGTAGGATATTCGCAGCATATTTAATCAACAGATTTAAATGCATATTCGCGGAATATTCGCGGAAGTGTTCGCGGCAGACCTAATTTGCATGTGAAAAGTGAACATCTCGCGAACATTCCGCGAATACTGGTCAGCCATATAAGGTTATGTTTACGGAGCAATCGCAGAGTATTCGCTAGCTGTTCGCGAAAATTATTCGCAGCAGTGCATTTTTTTCTGTAAGGGTATTTTTCATTAGAAGATGCTATTAATAAACCATGAAGGTCGTCACGTGCTAAAGTTCGTTTAAACGGTAGGTCATTTTTGTAAACGTTTATTTCATAAACACGAAACGCTTCCGTTCACACGTGTAAACGTGGAAGCCCTAAAATGGAGTTTTCTGAAACTCAATCTTAATAGTCAAAATTTTGCTGAATGTAAAAATCAAGATTCTATGTAAACTTCAAGCAGTATGCCCAATTTACATAGAGTTCTGTTCTGCACAGGCATAGATCTTGATGATATTATGCAAATTGACTGTTTGGCTTATAAGTATTTTGTTTTCAATCGCTTTACATTGGTTGATTACATCATTTAGTATGTATAGTATGTGATTATAGGGGTACCCCCCAGATCAGCCCAATTTGCATCTATCTGAAATCAGAATGTCTATAAATGAAAATTATTAGAATAATCCGTGAGTTCTAGCTTATGTGTGCGGTACACACATTACCATATCTATCACATAAAATGGTTAAAATAATGTTTCTTTTAGAATATTTACTCAAATGCAGCTGTACATATTATATACACAATGTTTTGCTTTTAATCACGGTGTGTTACTGTTCTTGTCAACCTTTCCCATATATTTATAATTCGACTATATGTATAAGGATAATATTCACAAGATTTGAAGCCCGGAAATATATTTTGTTTAAATGGTGAGTCAGACTTTTGTTAAATGAATAATTGTTATTGAATTCATCATAAACATTTATGCCCAGTTTTACAGAATTGTTTAGTATGTCAGCATTATGATTATGAGGTCATTTGAGAATCAAATTCATAATTATATAACCACGATGGAATTAACAGCACAAAGAATGTTTCGCCTCATCTAATGGCAGATGTTCAGTATGTATACATTCAAAAATTCGATAAGTGTTTCTTAATATTTGAAAATCCATTTATAATCTTAAAAAGTATCATTTTTATTTTCATCAACTCCATTTCTATTTATTCGAGCAGTTCTAAAGCTTTTGATTGGAATATTGATGATTTTAAATGGGGTTTATGATAAGTACTTTTGGATACACTTTTGAAATGTTTTGGCGGATAGAACTTAATACAGGAGAAAAAACCACAATCAATACCAATTAAGATACAATTCAATTCAAATAAGATTCTGTAAACCGTTCATTAAAATGTCACATAGAGTGACTAAGAGACTGCAAAATAAGGATACTATTAAAATAATGTGAGATATCGGATCATTCCAAACTAGAAATAAACTTTAAAGTTTTAAAACTTAAGACTCAGTTTCACTCAGTCTCTGTATCACACTAAATGGAAAGTGCTCAAGCTTTCATGCCTCCTAGCACTGGCTTAAATTTCTTCTGCTTTCTGCTGAAACTAGATATTCCATAATGAACAGGGTAGGGGGGGGGGGGAGGGGTTAACCCAATACAAAGACAGCTGGTGTGAAATCCAAGTTCTCTGATAAAAGAACCTACCAAAATAGTGAGAACATACACAATTTCTTAAACAATTGACCTGGTTTCACTTAGTTTAAAAGAGTTAATGAGAAGTATGCACATAGTCCTGAACCAATTTACCCTCAATATTTGATTAGGAGGGACATAAGATAGAGGCAATTCTAGGTGCAACAGGAACATAGAATGTAGACGGAGACGATGAATTACCTAGCATAAATCCTAATCTGTTTGAATTTTTTTCAATGGCTGAAAGACATTAAGAGCATAACCACCTGTTGGCTTCAGTCCAAAAATAATTTGGAAACCAGTGGAAGATCAATTCACAAATGATACCTGCTGGACATCCACCCGTACAACTAAGTTCAAGACCAAGTGCTACTTATCAAGTGCTGCTTACAAAAATGCCAGTTTTATGCTATTGAATAGCTAAAACTTCTGACACCAAATCTATTTTGGACCTAATTTGGATGAAGATACTAAATAGTGATAGCAAATGCGTTTTATAATAATACTGGTGGAAAAACTGCGGTTTGTAAGACCTAACTGGAATATTTTATTTGAAATCACTTAAGAATCAAAACTGACTTAACTCATTTCATGCAAATTTTGACACTTTTACCGGTGTCCAAATTTTATGAAAATTTACATGCATAAAGAGGATGTATTTGACCTACTTTTCTGAAAATATAATGGGTTGACAAAAACTGGAACATGGTAAATATTAGAACAGAATCCCCTAAAGACACTAACTTTAGTGTTCAATATGTGGATAATTCAAATTTTAATGGATCAGAAAAAAATATCAAGATGTATTCATATACATTAATGGTAGTAAGGTATACCCTGGGAAGTCTTCTTTCATATTCCATTTAAAGAATGTAGCAGTCAATAATGTTAATGATTTGAGACTGATATTTAATATGTCATATATAAGTACAAAGAGGGTGTACATCAAGGTGCCCCCCTGTAGCCTAACAGCCTTCGAGGAATGAAATAATTTTATATTTGTAGTTGTTATAACGTAGGTAGTCAACATACAAAATATTATTGAAATCCATGCGTGGGCAGATTTGGAACTCCCCCTTTATTTTGAATGAAGTTAAACTCAATTTAAAATATAAATTAAGCCTAAACTGACTGGGTCACCATTTCTATTGATATTTTGTGATTTTAAACCTTTAATAAGTGATTTAAAAATTGCTTTTCTCCATTTTGGAGAACTGACATATTTTCCTGATTGAGAATTGCTGACTGTTCTCATCCCTGCATAATAACAGCAGAATCACTGCCTTAGACAGTAGCTGCAGCCGCCTTGGGATTAACTTTCTTTAAAACATATTTTACTGGCCAAATCTTTGCCTTAGATTCTGCTTTTGTTATTGCACAAAATCTTTCAGCTCACACATATTCAATTAATGCATCATTAGACATCACAAGTAAACAATTAAGCTAATCAATAATATAGTGCGGCATTATTTATTGAAATTAGTGCATTAGGAGAGCACATAACAACCAGGGTTCCCACAAGCTCTGGAAATCATGGAAAACCTGGAAAATCACAAAAAAAGTTCCATGCATGGAAAAATCATGGAATTTGAAAAAACCTGAATAATCATGGAAAAATCATGAAATTTTGTGAAATAGTTTGACGAAACTACCAGTAGCCAGAAAACTAGCTGTCAGACACACAAACTTGTGTGTCTGACAGCTAGTTTTCTGGCTACTGGCAGTTTCAAGTTTTATTCATTTCAAAATTTATGCATGGTCTACAAGTATGCTTGTTTAAAAACATTACTGTTGCTGCATTTCACATTTATGCTCAGCGTGTTGAAGATGCCGCTAAAAGGGGAGGTTGGAGGCCATGCATTAAATAGTCATGGAAATTACATTGTTGATCATGGAAAATCATGGAAAAATCATGAAAATGTGTTTTTGAATTTCTGTGGGAACCCTGACAACTGAAAGGCCCTGCTTTTCTGATTTCATCACCGATTTTTTTTTCTTGAAATAACTCTTGTTTCAAAATTTTCACCAAGTCACTTCACTCACTTGTAAATTGTAAGCCTGCACCAGTGTATGTTTACTAAATGTAGCACTGATAGAAATGAGTCTTTTTGCAGGTATAACAAAAGAGCACTCAAGCTAGCTTGTACTATAGACAGGAGTTTTGTTTGGCTTTAAGATTAACATCCCAGTCAACAGCTCTGCTAGTACGGTCATGTCAAGACGGAAAGTTCTAACCACAGTCTACTTTCATTGCAAGCTTGACAAGGCTAAATTTATATAAAAAAAAAAAGTGTTTCCTGTAACAGGTCTGAAAATTAGGCACACTTTTTTTTTTGACAGAAATGCCTTTCAAAATGCATTTAAATTATATTTTCTATAAAACTTGAAAAAAATTCTTAAGTTTCACCAGTATACATGTATTTAGGTAGGGTCAGGTTACCCTAAACAGTAAACACATGTATTTTGGCCTCAAAGCATTTAACCAGTACTTTGTGCAATACTTTCGCTTGCCCCTGACAACAAACCTTCATAAATCAGTGGAAGGAGGAAAATGACCGTAGAAATTATTTCATGATCAATCAATCTCATTGAAAGTATGGGGTCGTGCTCGGATCAACCTCGCGACCCCTGTATCTGCAGCTTTATGACAAGCTAGATATTTGATTTGATTGAAAATAACATAAAATACATTGAACCTACTGTGTCGGAGCACTAAAGTGACTGCAGTGGGAAACCTACACTGTCCTCACCTGCTCTTGCATACTATACATATGTTATTGCCAGATCATTTTTAAAAAATGAGAGAAAAAAATTGTTGGTCAGTTAGTATGCTTGTGTTAGAATTATGCTTTTTCCTTTTAGCCACAACCACAGTGACAATATTAGATAAAGAAGAATGGGAAAAGAGAAAAAGCAGTATCAAAGCCAAGTTGCTTCTGAGAAAAGAACATTTATTGACAAAGGTTTGAGTCCATTTCTACAGTATCTAAATTTCTTTCTTCTCAGTCATCATGACCCTGTGACACTTGGTGCCTGAGAGCCGGAGGCTGGAAATATATAAGTTGTTACTTTAAAAACCAACATTTATCATTGCCATAATTTGTTGCAAATTGTTTCCTATAGCTAGTTCAGGCTGAACTTAAAAAAGTGCTGGTTTGCCGTGCTCCTACCTACTCACCGGAAACAGGCCCTACCCAAAATATTTTATTGCCTTTCTGAGAATCTTTTTTTTTTCTCTAATTGTGTTAACAAACCCGTCTTTAAAATCATTAAAAGGTGTATTTTAATTGAAGAAAAGCTACAGAGACTGTTATTATATATGCATTCTTACCATATATACAGCATTTCTAAAACTCTTAAAGTGATAGCAAGAAGGTCATAAAATTATGCTGAATTTCTAAAAAAAAAAAAGACCTACCTACCTACCAAAACTGAAATTGATGGGTAGGAGCACAGCAAACAAATACAGGGATATTTCTGGGATGGGCCGGAACTATTTTATGAGAATACTAGAATTGTTTTTCTACGAAAAAACAGATGTCTCCCCCCCTTTTCATGTCAAAAGCATGAGTCATTAAATACAATTTCAAACAGAAACATTGAATACACGGCAAAAACACAATCAGGTAGGGATATTCAAAGAGGCATATGTTATGGCTTAATAACTTCTTTTCTTCTACCTAAAATTGTATAGCAGTAAGTTCTCCATGTAGAGCTCATCAAATCCTTCAAAATGATATATAACATGTCATGGCCGTTTGAAGTTTCTGTTTTTCACGACAAGAAACATAGCGCAAAATAGCCCTTTTTTCAGCGTTATGTTGTTTCATTTTAAAATTGACCAATTTGCACACTTAACCTTGAAACATGCAATATTTAATAATTTGGAGATGCTATGTTTAGTAAAGTTTTGTACATGATGCATATCAAATGGCCAAAAATTTCACGAAATATTGGAATGATAAAATTTGATGTAATTTTGAAAATACTATACCATCGTTATGAAAATGCCTTTTCTATACCCCATAGACTTAAGCTACATTATTTTGATTAAAGATTCAATCAACTGGTGGTTATTATGATTGTTGCATATAATGAACCCAACAGTGCCAGAAAATTCATATATGTCTGCCTATAGGAAGCAAGTAATAAAATGTCAGTCGGTCAATATCTGTAGTTTTTGTGTAGTGTCCGTAGCCCCATTTTCAAATTCCTTTTATTGATAGATGTATACATGTATTTTCATATTATGGCTTTTTTTTTCTATCTCATCTGAGGATATTAGCAAAAAAATAACAGTTTTAGACAGCTGCAGTATTTAACTTCTGTGGCCTCTTGTCTACAATTTTGTCCGTAGTCCCGTAGTGTCCGTAGGCCATACACAGTTTTACAAGTTTTGAAGACATAAACAACTCCACCACGCTTTTTAGTGCATAACTATACAAAGCCAACCAAGGGGTGTTATCAAGTATCTTAAATTTCCACAATATGATTCAAACAATGAGTTGCTTTTTAAGGGACCTCAAAGGAGCTTGAAGACCATCTGTTAGGCATACATTATATTTAGTTGTTCATTTTCTGGGTTCATATGATCATTCCAGACAGAAACATGAATAAGGATATAAATACTTGAGATTTAACTACCATTGTTTTCATTTTCCCTTAAACAAATGAATATGAAGATAGGGCTACGGACACTACCATTTGGCGTTATGCACTTTGTAAGCTGTAAATATTAGCCTTTTTCGGTAATGTGTAGATCATGAACAGCAACAGCTATAAAGATGAAAGCAAAATTTATTTAGGGAAAATAAACCAATAAATGAGTAGATACAGAAAGAATATAAAGACAGGCAAAGTGACATATTTTAAAGCAGATGCAGCCAAAAAAAGAAAGCTGGATTGAGAAAACAAAATGAATGTGAATGTTAACAAAAAGGGAATAGAATGACAAATGAGTGGCAGAGAAATGCAAAATGTAAACAAGAGCACCGCAAGCAGCGGATTATTTGCTTGCTGTATGTTTCTTGGATAATTGAATATGGTATACTGGTTAGAGATAGGAACATGTTAAGCAGATGTATAGTTATAAGTTAAAAATTCAGCACCTGAAGTAAATAATATGTTATAGTTTCATGTCGTTACAATCTGTTTCTTAAACTTGTTAAAACAATTCAGGCCCTTGCCCCACTCTTTAGGTTCAGAAGTATAGAATTAATGTAGGAATTATGCTCTACTTTTTATGTTCTTTAATTTGCTATGCTATGACCAATTTCTGAAAAAAAGAGATAAGTGGCCCCTTATCCCACCCTAAAAACTTTACAAGGGACACAAAGGCCTTACTGTGGCTGGTAAATTCTAATCTCATTGCCCTTCAGTTTGATATGCAATACCACCATTTTCTGATCACTTTTATGTCTAGCCCCTTGTCCTATCCAATAAGGTTATTGAAAAGGCCCAGGGAATTGTTATTTGGCTTGCAAGTTAATCTACTCTAAATGTCCCTCCATTACACATGTATATGTAACATGACTTACTTCTGAAGAATGATTTTGACCCCTTTACCCACCCTAAAGTGCACCCAAATTGCATGAAACAGCTAAATTGAGAATCAGTTAAATGTATGTTAAATTTCTATTGCTACTTGTCAGCATATCAAATTTGAATGTATAATATTAAAACTGCCTCATAAATTAAATGTTTTATACATCTCACCCCTAATGTCTTCTCCAGGTTTCTAGGGAAGGGGCAGTGCTTATTATATCAATAAGAAAATTTGGAAGTTTTTGGAAATAATACAATACTTTGATAAGCAAGTGTTAGGCAGGACACATTATCAATTTGATATTATTTTTGATACTAGGCATGTTCATAACCACTGACTCTCTATTTTGCATTGTTATTGCCTTATTTCAATTTATTTGACAAAGTCAATTAAGAGCGATAACTAGAATACAATTATTCTACTGGAACCTCGGTATGTTATTGCTGCCTGGCATCAGCAAAACTTTTCACAAAGTCTCAGCTTATTAACTATGATCTATCCACAATGTCTTAATCAAATCCCAGGAAATAGATCTTGTTTTTTGAAAAGCCAAGTGTAAAATTTCCGAATTTATCATCTTGCGTCACAGAAAATGAAGTGCTTTCTAAATAAAAATTTCACACCTGTAGATTGTTTAAAGGTTACATGTAACTGGGCTATACACTTTCAAATTTTATACCATTGACATTTATTGGTTGCATCAGCATTCAAGTTATTCACTAATAAAAAACAGTAATACAGTCTAATAACTGAACATGTATAAAAAATATTTACACTTCTAATTCTCTGCAACAGCCCATGAAATGTTTGCAAACCGGATGTAAACAGGTTAGAATTTGGCTTCAAGTTGCAATCAGTTTATCCAGGGTCTTTATTTAAAGACAATCTACCTAGAGGCACCCTCCAGCATTGAACTTTTACACCTGCCCAAAGGGATTTGAGCCCTCATGTCTGTCCTGAAAGTGCATAATAGCCTGAAATACACTTGATTTCAGGCATTTGCTTATTCAATTAAACAGCATTTCAGTAAAGCTAGTTTTGATTTCATTGTGTATGTCCTTTAGAGCAATATTTCATAAAACCTGCAGTGATATTCTTCTGTAACAAATGAGTAGTGTCCGTAGCCCTGCTCCAGCATTGGTAGTTTCTTAGATTTGTTACAATAATTACAGTGTTATAGACCGTATTATAATGATGATTTAAATAGAAAAGCTTTTGACTCCAAAGTTTAATGCAATATGAACTCTACAACAGAGAGAGAGAATTCTTCTATTGTGTATTCATTCCAATCCTTTATTTGATGATTATAAAGTAAGAAGAAAATTCATAATATGAAAAAAGAATCATTATTTTGTCTGGAATGCCATTGCTTGTACTTAAGAACCACCCTTTTCCAAAAGTGAGTTCAATTAATGAAACTGACTAAAAGAAATGTATAGTTATAGCATAACGTGGTATGTAGTGTCCGTAGCCCTTCCGGCATACTAATGAAAAATGACATTTCATGAAAAACGCAGTCCCCTTAAAGGCTGGAAAACTTGTCTATTTTAAAGAATGGAGATATAGTTTGCTATCAAAAAGAACTACCTCAGCATAGCTATCCTGTATGAAAAGATATTCTATTTGCAAAAGATACCATAAGTAGAATAAAAAATGTTAATTTTTAAGTTTTATTGAATTTCTAAAAGAATTGTTTAAATTTTAAAAATTGTGTGAAATCTTAAGGAACTGACAAGGAATAAGTAATTAGCTTGCAAAAATATAATGTTACACTATTTATTAGGAGTTATGTACACGTTATACTTTTATATGGTAGTGTCCGTAGCCCCCTGACCCTTATCATGGTTAAAGCTCAATATTTTAAAGATGGAGAAAATCCAATCAAAATCCCTTTACGATCATATGTCTGATATATCAAATAAACAGTCTACGCCAAAAAGAAGTGATTTCAAAAACTTTTTTATTTTACAAAAAGTGAAACAAACTATCCCTATCTGATTGTGTTTTTGCCGACAATTTCTAATGGAAATTCTAGTCATTTCATGCAGACAATCAGCTCATATCTAGTAAAGATACTGTCAATGTAGTTAACTATTGCACAATCATAACCTGGTAAAAAATAGTCATAGATAATTGTTTTTGTGATGGAAAAGTTCCAAGGGAAAAAACTCAACGAGTATAAATGACAGAGTTACCATTCTTGCACTCTGCACGTCGACTCATGTTTGTTGATACTTGTATAAAGTTTTGTGAATATACCTTAAGAGGTTTTCAAGTTATAGAGTGGACACGTTTTTTGTGATGAACAAAGTTCCAAGGAAAGTAACTCAAAAAGTATAAAAGGCAGAGTAACCATTTTTGCACTCTGCACGTCATATGATCTCATGCTGATTGATATTTGTATAAAGTTTTGTGAATATAGCTTACGCGGTTTTCAAGTTATCGAGTAAACACGATTTTTGTGATGCACAAAGTTCCAAGGGAAATAGCTCAAAAAGTATAAAAGGCAGAGTTACCATTCAGGCATTCTTGCACTCTGCATGTCATCTCATGCTGATTGATATTTGTATTAAATTTCGTGAATAGAGCTTAAGCGGTTTTCAAGTTATAGAGTGGACACAATTTGTGACAGACAGACAGACGGACGCCCGGGGAAAAACAATATGTCTCCCGACCCTGAAGGAGGGAGACATAAATATGAGTGATAAAGTAATTCTGATTTCATTTTGGCTGGGCCCCATCCATAAGCTATTCAAATAGGGTGTTCATTTAGCTGTAAGGTGGATGTTAAGGTTTCTTGGGCCCATCTTTTTTTTCTAAATGCCTTAATGGCCCATCAAAATTTCAAATGGCCCATCAAAATCTTGATTTTTGCATGCAAATGAATGTGAGATGGGCCATTGGCGCATTTTCATGGCCCATCTATATTCTGGACCAGAAATAACCCTGCAAATATATTTTGAAGGATGGTCTCAGTTCTATAGACTTTTTAGTATTAATTAACATTTTACCTTAAATTAGGTTTGCAAGTTAGCCATAGCTCCCTGGGAATTTGTAATAATTATTTGCTAAAATCTCCTCAGCTTTTTAAACAGAGATTTTATGTCCAATCAGCAATCTTTTGGTCATCATAGCGAGAGGAGAGAGAATGAAAACCCCATTGGTGACTAAAATCAGCAACTGGCTGCAAGCACAAGAGGCATATGATAGTAATCAGATAGTTTTAACAACACCATGTGAACTTTTAGCAAGGATAAAACTGGCAAAAGGGTACAAGACACAATCATAGTCTGAACACTGCATGCCCAATATTGCCTGTCTAGAGCTTTAACCCTTATTTTTATCCTGAAGATCATGTTGTCTGCTTTTTATGCCAGGCTAGACTTTATTGTATGCATGAAAGCAAACGGAAACACAATGCGCCCTGATTAAACAGCTCCCAAAGACATAGAAGTCTGATCTAAGAGCAGTAAGCATGCTTGCTGACTCAATTTGTGTGTGTGTGTGGGGGGGGGGGGGGGGGGGGGTGGCATAGTTTTCCTCTGAAAGCGCTGCTTTAATTTATCCTGTTAAACAACAGCTGTCCAGTTGTTTTAAAACATAAATAGGAAGCGAGTATAATCAGGAAATACCACAATCACAAACTGCAAACAAACCTGTGGCATCGTGAGGAAGAGCCACACATCAATCACAAGACACCAGGAAGACAAATAAAGCAAAGCAACCAGCTCTTTCTTCCCTATGCATTTTCAATCAGAGTAGAAAACTGAATCTTGATCAGCAAGCTTCATGGGAAGCCCAGCTGGCAGCAAGTGTTTTCAAAAAAAAAAAGGTTCAGCAAGATAAGGGTAAAGAGCAGGAATACCAAGGAAGAATTTATGTCATCTGGCTCCCCTGAGAAGACTATTTTCCAGTTAACAGAATTATATCCATCGATAGGAATAAAGTGATTATCTTTAATTTTAGGACTGAAAGGGTATCAAGACCTCTTTCAACCCATGTCATATATACCCAAAAAAAACTTTCTTTCCTTACTTTTTCAAGTGTTAACTCTTCACATGCTGGGTAATTTTTCGTGGTTCTGTTGTCGTCTGCTGACTTTTTTCAAAATCAATTTTTAAAAAAAAAAACTTTCAGGAATATATAGTGTCAAACGATTTGGGCCCAGATCAGAACCTATTCTGTTGGTCCAGTCACTGTCCTAATCTAGGCCCAAACTGTTTGCAAAGGTTATCAGCAGTCTGACCTATACTAGTAAAAATAGAGTTAACTGTATGTGTCATGTTGAAGTAGTCTGTCACTAATTACAAGGGGAAATGGGGGCCAAAATACATGGCAATTTAGATTTTCCAAGTATATCTTGAAAAGTGATGTAGCTGGAAAATTGTCCATTTCTGCAGACAACTTGATGCCATATGCAATGCTATATACAAAAAGGTGGTCTTTATATAAACAAATTAAGGCATTTTGCAGAAGAGCATGTTGCCTGGTGCTATATTTAAAGTTAAATACCTTGGACTCTTTAAGCTGTGAATTTCTAAAATCATGGAATATTTCAGTAGATGATTTGGACTTTCACTTAGTCAGTCCTACTCTAATTCCAGGGCTTTATCTGCCATACCTGTGCCTGTGGGGCTGAATATCTGCCCTATTCCCCATGGAAAATAGCTACCTCTTTTTCCCAATTGCATGTCTATTTTTCCTAATTAAGATTAGTAAAAAAAAATATCTTTTTTTTTTTTACAGACCACTACAACCAATGACCCATATCAGAATGTTACTTAAAGGGGACAGCAACCCTAATGACAAGTATGTTTTATCTGAAAGAGCTCTAGGAACCATCAATTTTGATACAAGTATCATCAAAATCGGTTGAAAAATGGGCAAGTTATGGGCATTTAAAGAAGTCAATATGGCCAACATTTAGCCGCCATTTTGAATATTTAATTAGTTTTCAGAATTTTTTCAATGGCTTAATTTAAGTTATCACTACTATCATATCATCTGTGTTTCAGCAGATATGTAGCTTTATACATAAGGAAAATGTTTCATTAAAGATTAATGCAAATTATCCATTGGTTGGTCTTTTATTTTGATTTCGCATATTTAATTAGGCTGAGTGACGTCACTAAGCCTAAAATATGGCCGCTTCCATTTGCAAATATTCAAACGCCCACAACTTCCACATTTTTCAACTGATTTAGATGAAACTGGTATCAAAGTTCATGGTTTATTAAGATCTTTCATATAAAACATAGTAATCATCAGGATTGCCGTCCCCTTTAAACACTTGTGCTTGGCATAAAACAATCTAAAATAACTTGATTTTTAGGAAACATTTTGCTCCCAAAATTATGTTTTATGTCGATAATTTTCCCAATTTTGACTTTAAAGTCGATAATTTTTTCCCAATTTTGGCCAGAGGCCTTTTCCCAAAATTGCTGGATAAAGCCCTAAGTTCAATAAATAAGCAAACAAATAGGAACAGTCCTATGCTTGACTGGTTAGCTTTCAGATGCTTTTCTAAATTTCCTGTGTTCTGGAACTTTGAGTTAAAAATTCTTTTCATAAATATGCTTTTCATAAATCTATACAGGATGAAGAACAAGATATACACATGAGAGCTGATGTTTATGCTATAACAACAATGCCAGACTCCAGCTTTTTTGTGCTACCAGAGTATGACAGTATGCCAAGAGAACCAGTAAGAGTAGAAGAAATTACAATAGACACAACCTACCCAGCAGTGAGAAAGAAGAGACGGAAAAACTATGGGGATGCCACCTGCTACATTAATGAACACAATTCAGAAGATATTTTTGACAATACCAAAATGTTGCCTCTAGGTCTAGTATATATTTTCAATATTGCATACCTTACTTTTAGGTTGTGTTTAAGTGAAAATCTGTTTCAACATATTTTGAAATGCAGATAAAATTTTAAGGTTCTGTTATTTAACAATTTAAGACACTGAGTCTGACAGTCTTAAAATTTTTTGTTTAAATCTCGAAAGAGGGTGCTGCAGAATAGATAGATAGATAGAGATAGATAGATAGATAGATAGATAGATAGATAGATAGATAGATAGATAGATAGATAGATAGATAGATAGATAGATAGATAGATAGATAGATAGATAGATAGATAGATGGATGGATGGATGGATGGATGGATGGATGGATGGATGGATGGATGGATGGATGGATGGATGGATGGATGGATAGTGTTGGTTATCGGATAGGGAAACCACCATGGCTTATTGGAATGCCTTAGCAATTGCTTACCAATTCTTAAATCAAAAACTATTATATTGAATCATAAAATAGTAATACATCCATAATTTTGGTAGCTGGTTATTTTACTTTAATTATTTTTCTAAAGGCATTTGACTGTTAGTGTTCTGTGGCTCTTTCTCACGGGGGTTGGTTTGCGGTTTGTGATAATCACTGATTGTGGTATTTGCTGATCATACTCACTTGCTTTTTTGGTACATGTGCACATTGTCTTGGTTCAGCTTCAACTACAGCAGCTAGTCCCTTTGAGTCCTTTACTTTAGAAGCTTCAAGCATGTTTTGTACTATAAACATATTGCTTTCAGGTGTGTTAGTTCAATTTGCAGACTGCAGGATTCGCACAGGCTTGAAAAGTACTTGAATTTAGAGGGCTTTCTTGAAAAGTCCTTGAAAATTAAATCTGCCTTGAAAAGTACTGGAAAATCACTCAAAAGCCTTGAAAAGTCCTTGAATACTACTACTTTCTGTAGGGCTTAACACTGTTGATAGAGACCTAAATCAGTATAAAATTGTAGAGCCATTGGTGCAGCATGTGCTGCACCAAACATAGGCACAACAATTCCATACTTATTTTCCAGTACTAATGTCTATATTAGCATTTCTCTGAAGTATAATTTTAACACTTAGATCAGTATTTATAATTAACTTTAAGCCCTTGAAAACTGTTGGAGAGGCTTTTAGAAGTCCTTGAAAAGTCATTGAATTTCACTCATACTTGCCTGTATGAACCCTGGACTGGCAATTTTAGGATCAAATCAGTTATCAGGACCAGTTGGAAGTTTAGGTCATAAAATTATGTAAAGCTTATAACCTTAATCAATGCAAACTTGTTTAAGTAATTGTTCTAGACAGTCAAATGTTTTTATTAAAACACATTAAAATATGCAAGTGATAGAATTTCGATTTACTCGATTGTGGAACATTTCAAACGATAACCTTCTTACTACTAAATTGTATATTTGATTATTTCAATTAAATACAGCAACACTTACACTAGCTTTTAAAGTTTTGGTCATTGGCAATCTGAGTATTCATGCAGGATAACAGGGTATGGTTGGAAATTTAAATAAAGAAGAAAAAAAATATGACAACATGTAATATGATACTTGTCAACTATTCTACTGTCAATTTAATTGCAACTAAATAACAATTAAGTACTGATAATTCATGTCAAAGCAGCAGTGATTCATTTACATTTTTGGGCTTATGCCAAGTTATGGGTCCCGGGATTCGCTCTTTCCCATATCAATGAGTCCAACTGCAAACGTATGAGTCCTGAACACTATTTTAATGACAAGTCTGCAATACCATTGCATCCTGGGACTCGCTGAAATAAAAACTTTGCATCCCAGAGACAAACTTATGCGCAAAAGATGCAGGATGCGCAGGTAACAAAATTACTGAAACAGTAATAAAGCAAATTTTCTTTTACCGTTGTATTATAATGTCAGAATGTACTTGATTAAAAAACTTAACTTTCTGAGTGCTGAATTTCTAAAATGGAAACTTCCATTGATGTTGACCCTTAGATGATAACTAATCCATCCTTAGCAAGTTAGCAGTGGATGTCATCAGGAGTACCAAAATCTCATGTGTTGCTCATGAATATCAAAATTGAATCAAATTCAAAATGGAAAATTAATTTTACCGCAGGGGCTAAAATTGTAGAGAGGCTCTCCCCCCTCCTATAAATAAACAAATAAAAAATTCTTGCTTACATAAATGGTTTTACTTTGCAGGTACCCGCCTGATGAAGCCTCCAAACAAGCTGGTTGAATTGGTAGCCCAGGCTGTGGATGGTAGTCCTGATGGTTTATTGCAAGTTCAACAAATATACACTTACTTACAGTAAGTCATCTATGATTTCATTATCTAACAATTTCAAAGTGTAAAATAACCAAATTACTGAAGACAGGAAACCTATGTAAAGAAGTCTGATCAAGGACTGTTTCCTTTCTCCAGGATGGATTATTCCAGATCATTAACTGGAAGCTTCATTTCAGAAGTTTGTGCTTAAAAAGTTCAGGGTTTACTGGGAAGTTTAAATTAAACAAGCACTTTAGCATTAAAGATTTTAATGTTAGTTGATATATTGGGTGTCCACTGTAAAATTGTTAAGCAAATATGAGTATAAATATGCCTATCATTTATATAAGGAGAAATTGCTGAGGTCAGTCAAAAAGTAAGAGCTGCAGAACAATCAACCTTACATCCAACAGTTACACAACATTGTGACTGACATAAAGTTGTTTATCCAGACCAGGTATGAAAATTATAAAGAGGGTACAAGGTTGTTTTTTTTATAATATTTTAGTGAGGTTTTGTTAACATTTTGGCATAGTGGTGTCAAGGCAAAGGAGGCAGGTGATTTGAGTGACAATCTTTCATATGAAGCAGAACTCTTTACAAATTTATAAAAAGTAGCAGACTAGGAGGAGAGATCACCACCTCCAGTCCCTGGTAAACCCGTGTAAGCCTTACATCCTTTTTGTGGGACATAAGGCAAACAATGCAGACCCAGATCAGACGTAGCATGCAGGGTCTCCACTGTTTGCATTTGAAATACCTTCTAAAATTTTAATTAAAGATACCACTAAACAACCCTGAACACTGAAGTGGACTGGTCTTATTAACAAGAGTGGGAAATTCCATTCAGCTTAAATGGGTTAAAATTGAAGTTAAAATTAATTGAGCCAGTGCATGAGATTTCCAATAATGTAGTATGTGCGACCAGCAAAGCCTCAGATCAGCCTGCGCATACGCGCAGTCTGATCAGAGCCTTTGCTTGTCACTTGAGTATTATATGATTGGTAAGCTACTTACTGAACACCATTTGGAGTTTCAAAGCTTAAAAGGAGGCTGCACAGGCTCGTCTGAGTCTACACATGTCAAAATGTCACTTTTTTGGAAATCTCATGCAACAACACAATTGCTTTGTTTCAGAAACAGATATCCATACTTCCGCTATATGGAAAGAGGGGCAGTCAACAGTTGGAGGGTAATCAAGCTTTAACTCCTGTTTGTCATAAAGATGAAAAAAAAAATGTACTCAGAGTTTAGCCAAACTTATTTAAACAAGGTCATATGGGCCTCTGTCTTCGGGGTTTCCGACTAAGCAAGTTTCAAAACAGTCTCCTCAGCTACAGAGACTAGCTAGAAAATTGAAATTTCATCTGTAGGAAGTCTACACTTTGTATTTTTCTTAAAAGCGAATAACAAAGGCACTGACCAGACCGCCCATATGCGCAGGCTGGTCTGCAGGTGTGTTGTTTGCAAACCCCCCGAAGACAGGTTTTCTCGCGTTAAGGCCCATATGAAAAGGGCACTGATTGCACTTATGACCATTGACCAATATCATGCTTGTCAATGACCCTTAGCGTATCCACAAGCTTTTGCTGTTCTCAAACAATTTCTTACAGTAAATGAAGGGTCACACCAAAAACTAGACATGTAAGAAGGTTTTTCGTGCACTTGAATAGTTTTCCTTCATTTTAGAATCATTTGTGAGAGGAGTCCAATTAGATATTTGCACAAAATTTTAATTTTCAACAGTTTAGTACTATTTAAGTAACTTTACATGTCTATCCATAAACATCTTAAAACATGGGGCAAAGCCCCTTGCAAATTCTTGATAACGTTTTTAGTTACATTTAGATTTCTTAGGTTTCTTCACTTTAAAATATACTAGAAAAGAGCCCACGCAAGCGCGGAAATATTTCATGATTGTCAATTTACCTTTATTTTGCATTTAAAAAAGCTGAAACTTGTATCCCCCTTTCATGTGTGTTAATTTTTCACAGCTTTATGAAATCTGAAACTTGTATTGGCGATTCTAGTCGCCGAAATGACCATGGGCCCAAATAGGTATGGGCCGAAATGACCCGAAACCGGCGAGTTTTAATTTTTTTTACAAAAGCTGATACTTGTAAACATGATTATGCTTATATCTTCTCATCTTGAAAATCACTAAAAATCTTCAGCGAGGTGACTTTTACTATATTTGTTTTCCTCCAAACAATGCCAAAAATCGCTCAAATCCAGGTTCTTATTTCTGAACAATGCACTTTTTTAAACAGATTTTATTGATAGCGTCATTGAAACTTAGGATTATTGAGCGTGAGTCAGAGAAAGGTGTCTTGAACTTTCATAACTCTAGTTGCCATCAATGGTAGTAATTAACTATTTTATAGAAGTTCTGTTTGTTTTGTTACTGTTTTGTGAGTCCCCCCCCCCCCCCCAAAAGTCTGTACTTGTTTAAAGCTAGTGTCAATTTAAGTTTATACTAAGGTCTGCTGATTATTATAGTTTAGTGTTGTGTTGGTTACTGGTACTGTCCAAAAATAGGGACAATTTCGGAAAAATTAGTCTGCAATTTTTTAAGTGGTAGCTGCCCAAACCAATAAATGAGTGGTTTTCACACTCAAAATGCAAAGAAATACAATATTTAAGGAAATTTTTGTATACCAAATTATCTTCTTCAAAGGCAAACCTGGAAATGTCGTTACTTTTCGTGGTGAAAAAACAAACTTTTTCTCCTTATTTTTCTTCCAACTTCTGATTGGGAATTTTACTGTGCCAATTGGGATAAAGGAGGTGTTTCGCCTTTGGGAGTGGGGCCGAATTTCGCCCCCCAAAATGGCCTGAAAAGGAACACTGATGCCGAAATGGTTTGGATTGATTGGTGTTTTACGTCCCGGTAAACAATTTTTCAGTCATGTTGAGACGGAGCCACTTCTTCCTGGGTATTATTAGTACTTTGGGAAGGTGAAAGTGCCTTTCTCAAGGACACTACACAGCGGTCGTGGGGTTCGAACTCGGGGCCTCTAGGTCCCGAGTCCGACGCTCTACCACTGAGCCACCGCGCCTCCATATGCCGAAATACACTTCCCTTTTTACGACCATTATAGGCGAAACGGAGCGGTCTGGGGCGAAGTATTTCGCCGATTTGCCCTCAAACTGGAACCCTGCTTGTACCTGAAAGCTAACATATAAAATTTGGGTTTGATTGGCCCATCAATTTCCGAGAAAAGCCAGTTTTAATTTTCATATACGTAAATGACCTTTAGCCAAGGTCAAGAAATGACCTCGGCCTTCAATACTCACAATTCTTCATTATTTCAGTTGGTTTCAGGTCAGAGGCTGAAATATTTGTGAAAAAATCAACAGCTTTCACTTTTTCCTGTAGAAAAGCCTAAGTTAACAAATTTGACCTTGTTGTAAAATTGGTCAAGGTCAACCGTAGGTCATCATTTGAACAATGTATGATGGGCAGAGTCACCACTGCTACATACCAAGTTTCGTGGAAATTGGTTCACCGGTTCCGGGGAAGAAGATTTTTGAAGGGTTTTTACCATATATGGGCGTGGCGGCCATCTTGGTCATGTGACCCAGATGCAACAAACAAACTTTCGTTCCCCCTACCCAAAGAGGCTCCACATAAAATTTGTCTTTGATTGGTCAAATGGTTTCCGAGAAGAAGATGTTTGAAATTGTTGACGACAACGGACCATGGGCATCCTACCTATAAGCTGACATATGCTGCTAAGGTGAGCTAAAAACAAATTCAACCTCAAGCCCTCACCAGTAGCTTGCACCTGACCGCTCTAAGGTGGTGATTTTGGTGTAGTTCTTACTTCGTTATTTGCATACCTGTCAACTTTTTGAAATCTTAAAGAGTGAGATTGCGCGCGATGCCCTTAAAATGGTTATTTTCTGCTCGCATTTACCGCGCGGACCAATTTTACCAAATTTTTTAGGAGTGAGAATCATTTTTTTCTAAGAACCAAAAAGGGATTATTGGGCCGAAATGACCATGGGCTGAAATGACCCGGAACCGACGATTTTTTTTTTATTTTCTTTTTACAAAAGCTGATACTTGTAAATGCGGTTATGTTTATTTCTTCTCGTCAAGAAAATCACAGAAAAACTTCAGCGAGGCGCCTTTTACTAATAATATTTGATAGCGTCATTGCCTACCGTGATATAAGTGGTACGACCAAGCCAATCGATGTAAACAGTACATTATGCGCAGCGACCTTGACACTTAGGATTATTAAGCGCGTGTCGAAGAAAGGTGTGATGATTACCGCGACTAATAATCAGTTTTGATAAGGGATTATTTAAAATTACAGCCATATCTTTTTTTCTTTGGCGAGTTTGGCGGCGTTTTCCCCATTGTTGTTTATAATTTGGCCGACTTGACACAGCATAATACACATATACATATGACATATACACAAAAATTCGGAACGCTTCGGTCATCTCCATTCAGTTTGTATTGGAAACCCAATCGATCTAAAAATAGTGACGCGTGACCATGAACGTGACATACACTAAATATAGAAACATTCGCCAGAGGGCGCAGTTCTTTTAGAAAACACACTTAATTCCAAAATTCTCTAAATCTATGCTAAATGAAAACTCATCCTAACCGAGATTATCAATGAAAGCAATATCTTAAAGTAACAGTAAAGAAATCAAGCATGAAAATGACCTCGATTTTTCAGTTTATGCGGTAATTCGTTTATTTAGTATTATAGATGTTCTACTCTTTCAAAATCTATCTTAATCCTTTAATCCACGCAAGCGCCTTTGGACACCTTTGAAATGTAAGATTTTTTAAAATATTGTGAAAAATGGAAGATTTGCTCCTGAGGAGCAAATGTTCCATTTTCCATATTATTTTCAAAACTATTGAAATGTAAAAAACATTTTTTGGAAAACATTTGAATTATTTATAGAAAATGATGCAATGTTCTAAATATAGCATATGGGGTAAAGGGTTAAGTCTGACCAGTCTTTACAGGACTAAAGCCTTTGGGCTTTTGTCATCTGAATTATTTATCATTTGGAGTGTTAGAAGAGCAAATGGTAAACAACCAAAAGAAAGAAATCATTGTCCTTGCGGCTTGATCAGTATTTAAGCCATATAATCTTACACAGATTTCATTAGAAGAATGTTTAAGTAAATATATCTGAATATATTATTTATATGTAATGGCTTCTGATGTACACTTAACCCTTTAAAACATTTCTATATGAAATTACCATTAGACTGACACAAAACCTCAAAATAAAAAAAATATGCTACAGGAGTTATGGCCCTTGTTTAAGAAAGAGTACCACCATTAAGGACAAGTATACATATGATTTAGTACAAACATAATTTTTAGTTTTGCCTCATATCTAGAATTCATAATTACACCAAGATATACATGTATATTCTTTCCTGCTTATATACCAGTATGCACCTTACCTTTGACCCAAAAGCATCTATTAGTGCTCTTGATTGTTTTTTCAGAGCTCAATAAGACATGCCTTGTATCAGAAATGGTTTAGAAAGATCCGTTTTGATCTGAACTACATCAGCTGTAAAGGTTGCTACTGGGCTATCAATCACAAAAGCAGCCCAAAAGAATGGACTATGCCACCAGACAACTGTGCTATTACAGGTACTTGTAGATAATAATAGGGGTTGATAGGGAGGTAAGGTGGTAACCCTTTCTGCTAAAAGCTATCAATTGGTTGATCTTGATATTTTTGGCTATAAAGTTGAAGTTAAAAGTTCACTATTTACAGTGACTACTGTCTTGCCAGCCAAGAGTGACAGTTACGTCATGTTTTGTTTACAAATTTATCATGGACTTAGAATGGATAGATCACTTGTGTATTAATCCTATCCACAGGATAGGATTAATACACAAGTGATCTAACGATTCGCATTAGCTCAAGTGGAGTGTACAAGTTTATGTTTTACTTAACAATTGTAAACAAAACACGACGTCACTGTCACTCTTGGCTGGCAGGAAAGTAGCATTATACTCCACACGCAAAATTGCATGTTAAATTTGCTGCATCAGGGCTGTTAACCCTTTGTATTCGTTAAACCCATTATAAACGGGAAATTTTGCAGCCAGTGAAGACCCAGATGAAATGCAGCATAAAGCTGACTTTCATCAGGGGTCTACACTGTAAGGGTAAATAAGATCTTCCAACAAAAGACAATATTTTTTTAAACAAAATTATGACCTGACACCCCTAGATATGTATGATGGGCTATCCCGCCTTTTACTGTATCAAACCAGAAGAAAGAGTCCTTCAAAAGTAGTAGTTACACTGAAATCAAAGGATAGGGAAAAAAAACCAAAGAAACCATATACACCCATAACCAGGAAGGGATATAGGTCACTTTTGATAATTATTTGTCCAGCATTTTTAATGTAATAGTTTGATTTTAAAAAGAAACGAGCATGCCTAGGCTACTTGATACAGCCAACCTGATGGTAAATATGCTTGTACTGCTATTTTGTTCCCAACAGTAAATAATTGTTGATATGAAGAATTCACTAGGACCAAACAGTTGAATAACAATTGTGAGCACTGAGCAAAGAAGACTTGAAGAAAAATAAAAAACAGAAGAAAGTAAAATTGTTCACTTATGTAAAATCTCTTCCTGTGACATTACGCCGACAATTTCTGATCCTTGATAAAGTTTACATAAAATTTTGATCATAAACAATTAGAACATGAAAATATCACTGCAGTCTCTTAATAACCCTATATTTGGGGACCATACGAATGGACCATATTATATGCAAATCATGTTATAAAGGGACAATTTTACAATTTCATGGTCATTTTCTTCTAATTCCTTTGTAAAATTCCATGGTCAAAAATATTTGGAAGCCTCATTATGACCCTCTTATATCCAAATCTGTGTTTTAAATGAGGTCCGCACTGTATTTGGAAATTCCATATGTACATATGTATATGGGACCACAAAATATATGGATCATAATAGCGGTTTCTGATTGAACTGGGTGAAAAGAGGTTAAATTGTACCATTCAGGGTCTGAGGAGCAGTTATTGTTAGACAGTTTTGCTGTGCAAGAAAATATACAAAAGAAACTTGGCACATTTCTACAAGATGAACAGATGACAGAAGAAAATGTAGTAAGTTTAAACCAATGAATTTCCTCTTGGTTGTTTTAGAAAAGTGAACATACAGGCACTTATTACATGACAGACTTAGAGTTAAAGTTTTCAGGATGATGAAGCATGCATAACAGTGAAACCTGTCTTAAGCGGCCGCTCAAAATAGACAAAAAAGGTCTTAAAGACAACTTGTAGCTTAATTAGTGCAGGTCCAATGTATTGCAGAATGCTCCAATGGAGCATTCTGCAATATTTTGGACCTGCATTAAGCCACTATCAGTCTTGAAAACATATTTTGGGGTCTTTTTTTAAGTGACCGCTTAAGACAGGATTTACTGTATGTTTTGGTTTCATTTGTCCATGATTTAAGTTCCTCAGGCTTATTAGCATTTATCCATTTATGCTAACTTTAAAGATGTATAACAAAATCCTGAAACGCAAATCTTACAACCAACTGTAAAATTTGAATACATGATTTTGGAATGTCATTATTTTCAGGACTTCCTGTTTCATGCATATTTTTTTTTTTGCTACTCACAAGAAAGCCTAATTTTGTGGCATGCGAACAACATAGGTGCAGAACAGCCTGCGCATCTGACTTGTCTCTGATCAGCACATTTTTTATAATTGAATAGGCTCTCTAGAAAGTATAATTCCTTAATTTGCTGCAGCTACATGTTAAATTTCAACATTCCAGCTAGTCTCTGTAGCTGAGCAGGCTGATTTGAATCTCACCTGATGACAAACTCAAAAGAAAGGTTTTCCTGTGTAGAGGATGAAATTCTGAATCTTGGGTCAGCACAATGGGGAAATGGTGCTTAGTGCATACATGTCCATCCCATTTTTTAAGATGCATGCCCAGCTATCTAGAAGGGTTAGTCTCATATAATGAACTGTCATACTTTGCATACATGTACAGAATCTCATTTGAATAAGTCTTTTGTAATAATTGACGTATTAAAAAAAAATATATATATATATATCCAAATTTGTTTTAAAGACATGCGGTAAATTACCATGCGCATATTTCCTGCGTTGGAAAGCAGGGAAAGTTGGTCTGGGTCCTGTCTTTCAACCATTAATGAATTCGGATCAGTACGGATTTCAGATACTCTTTAATATTTCATATAGATGTTCGACATTATCGTGACAAAATGAAAAAAGTCAATAAGCAATGCTTATTAGATACCCCCCTGCACAGAGAGTCAGTGAAAAAAAAACTTGGCAAGTTATAGTTCAAACCAGCAGACCTTAGTTTTGAAAAGAAGATTTCAGTAGAATCTGTGCAAACAAAAATTATAAACTCCTTCATGCATTTGTTCAATGTGTCTACATTGTATAGGAAAAGTATCAAATTGCTCCATCAAAAGCTGTAGTAGGAGTTGATCAGCCCATGAAGGCACCATCTATGCATATACAAAAGCCCTATTAGGGAAAAATTGTCTAAGTTCTCACAGCTGTCATTTTGGCAAAAAAGAAGATTTTTTCTGAACCAAACTCCTGAATGCATATGTTCAATGTGTCTACATTGTATAGGCAAAGTATCAAATTGCTCCATCAAAAGCTGTGGTAGGAGTTGATCCGCCCATGAAGGCACCATCTATGCATATACAAAAGCCCTATTAGGGAAAAATTGTCTAAGTTCTCACAGCTGTCATTTTGTCAAAAATGATTTTTTTCTGATCCAAACTCCTGAATGCATATGTTCAATGTGTCTATATTGTATAGGAAAAGTATCAAATTGTTCTATCAATTTTAAAAGCTGTGGTAGGAGTTGATCGGCCCGTGTATGGCCTATAATAGCATAAGCATAAAACCCTATATAAAAAGCCATTTAGAACTACAAAGGGAAATAACTCTAATAGAATTGGCCCCAAGCCCTTACTTTTTTGTCTTAAGTATTTGTCTTGCACATATGAACATGTTTGCAAGGTTTGATGAAAATCCAGCAATGACTTCAAGATATTAAGGAAACAAAACGTGACGGAAGGACGGACACACGCACGGACGGACGTGAAAACAGTTTACCCACCACAAACAAAGTTTGCGGGGGGTATTTATAAATTATCGTATAATAAAGTAATTAAAATGTGTCCGAAATATCAATTTGACCTTTCATCAGACTTGATCGTACCAGCACCAAATACAGATAAATAGAAGATACATATTTTCTAGAAGCTTTGAAGTCATTACCAATAATTTAAGTTAAAAGATATAATTTATTCTAAAAACAAGTTCCAATTTTCGACACATTACCAAAATAAATCATGCAGTATCTTGTCACAGCTTGGGTTTACAAATAAACTTGCATATTTTATAGATGGTTTGAAGTCCTGACCAATATTTAAGTTAAAAGAGAGAAGCTGTCTGAAGATAACAACTATTTTAGCTTGATATTTAGGACTAATGTTATTATTTCATCTGTTTAGAAATGCTTAAAACTTCTATACAAGCTAGATTATGAAAAACTAAGCATGGTGACATATCCTTTTTATTTCATAATTGGATAGTC
Organism: Loripinus fragilis; assembly: GCA_964019695.1. Classification (NCBI taxonomy): domain Eukaryota; kingdom Metazoa; phylum Mollusca; class Bivalvia; order Lucinida; family Lucinidae; genus Loripinus; species Loripinus fragilis. The sequence continues at coordinate 46,811,534 of OZ026519.1, read as the reverse complement.
CATGCATAAAACAAACTGTATGCAAAGTATTGAACAAATTTCAACATGGGAAGTATTTAGTAGCATTTGTCCTTAAAGCCAGTTAAAGGGACTGCACTACAAGATGGCCAAGTGGAAAACAGTATGTACAGCAGGGCTCTACGTTAACAACAAAATGAGACATTATGAAACTTTATGCACTAAAAGGGCATTTAAACACTCAGCCTACTAGGCAGAGCACTGCAGGTTTATTAGGGCAATGGTTAAATATTTGCAAGTCTCATTCTAGTTCTATTTCACAGGCTTTATTATCGGCTTCACAAGACTATGGTTCTCAAATAAATGACAACACATGTCTCTCTCAGAACAGCAGCATTGACATAGATGTTGAAAATCATATCCCGTCTCCGGTAAAAGAACCTGATCCAATACTGGCAACATGTGCACCTGACTGGCTCACTGATGGTAAGAATGTCTTATTTCTGTACAAGTTTGCTTGATTGTTCCCACTATCTGTTAAGACTGATTTCATATGAATTATAAGAAATTTCTGTTCGCTCAATCTGTAAAGTCTTTAAGACCTTTATCACATATATGTGGAAGTTTTCAGAATTATGCCCTAATTCAGGATTTTGGGACTGTCTTTCAGCCCCCTGGAATCCTGAACTAGGCATACTTAATATATCAGTTTCATTGCTACAGGATTAGGTATTAAAAGGAATCATCTATTTATCCTGAATTTAGGCTTAGTATCTATAAGTATGTACGTATATTTATTGATTCCTCTAGGATTGGAATGTCTGGACTACAGAATTCTCAACTTCAAGGACTTTCATTTATAATTATCAGTTTTATTCAGTGGCCAAGAGAGCGTTTTCCCTGACCCCCCTATTAGTATAGAAAACGACTCCCATCTTTCCCAAATGACCCTTGAAATGAAACTTTATTTTATATAAAGGGGTCAATCAAACCCATTTTGAAAAGGTAAAGGGAAAACACTGCCTGAAGGTGATGACACACATTAAAATGGTCACACATACATATGCCATCATTATTATCATAACATCATTGAGACTTTGTCAATTGAACTACCACCCATTTTACCACATGTCATGCTGAATATTTTTATACTACACTCCTTCCCAATTTGCCAAATCCATTTAATATAGTTAAAAGTGAGCACCTCAGTGTTCTGATTTGATTTTCTAAATTGAAGAGCTTAGAAATTGCACTTTTCCAGTAGTATTTGGTGGGTTACAGCTGTCAAACACAGAGTACCTGATTTTCTTTACTGGACATTGGCATGGGACTACCGAGATCGCATCTTATTGAAAGGGGCTCTTTCATGGTATGGGAAATTAACATGGGAGTCTGCCCACGCTTGGAATTTGATTATATTATGTTTGTCTGGGGTATGACTTTTATATTTATGGTGCATTTGAGTTTTTATGCAATTCCATTGCTAATTTATGACGTCATGTATGATATCACTACAATACCTTAGGGTATCCAGTTATAATCATTTCTAAAGTAATTGACATATCATGTAACAGGCGCAGAAATGCTTTATTTAATAACTATATCATTGATAAGTACGTTGATACTATAAATGGCTTTGTATGTTTTAGGATAGCGGGTGGGCAATCAATTTTATGAGATGGTACCCCAATTTTTAACTAAATATTTTGTATTCAGTCAAATTTGGAATTAAAATTTTTACACGTTGCGGTCTTTGTCAAGATACCATTTCAACATATAAACTTTCCATATATGTTAAGAGCATGTAGACAAAATTTCATGAAATTCAAGGACCGGTAACATATTTTTCAACTTGATGTAAACACATGGCCCTAATTCATCAAAATGTAAAAAATACAATAATCATGTTTCACTGTAAAACATACTTGAATACTTGCTTAGTTTGAATCACCATGTTAGTACGTTTATTGGTAGAAGTTGATATGTTCAGTGTTTTTCCCTATTGCTGATTGGAAAAAGAAAAAAAACAATATGCTTTGATATTAAGTGTCATGATTCTTATCTAATGAAGTGCTTACACAATAATATTACCCAAAATGATACAATATGGTAACACTGGACTTACTACATCTAGTTTCTAACGTTAAAACTACATCTTACCAATGTTACACTTAATATGTAACATTATTAAGAATTTTAATTCATACAGAAGAGAAACCTTGTGACAAGTCAGTTCATACAGGAGAAGAACCTTATATCTATGGTTTTATAATTGTAAGCCTCATTAATAAACCTGGTTCACAAGAATAAGCCCCTGTCAAACCTATTGGTTATAATGAACCAATTTGGTCACAGAGAACTCTTGGCTTCAAAGGAATTGCTAAATTAATGCTTAAATCTTCTCTGTTTATTCTATTTTGTAAAACTGATGCTGATTTCCATTAAATGGCAACATTTATTCTTTGGCTGGCTGTATATTCCAGGCATACAGTTTCGTTTTCTGGACCTCACTTATTCATGTAGAACACTGTTCTATGATACCTTTGATATGACTCTGTTACACTTTATCCTGGTCACGGCACCAAAATGTGGTTACTCTAGTTCAGTTTGGATGTATAAAAATATTTGGTCTTCTTGTTTTCACATGTTTATTGATAGGATATTATGTTTCTTAAACAATATCATGCAGGACTTGAGGAAGTGATACACATTGTCTTGGCCCCATAGTGCCATAACATGGGGCCATGACCTTTGGCATTTCCATCAATTGAATAATTTGAAATTGTCTAAACATGTCTTTCTTTAAGAAAAGTGGAAGTAGATTTAAAAACAACCTCCTTCTGTCGAGTTATTGATTCATTTCAACTAAATAATTAATTTTGCTAAAACTGACCTATACCCATAAGAGGTAGGAAATGACAAAGTTACCGGTTTTGGATTTTCATGAAATTTGGCTCAGATCAGTAGGATATATATGGCATGTTTTTGTGATAATATGATATCTTGACAAAGACTAAAACATATCTATCTTTGGAATTTAATGTTGAATGTTTTGTAAATTTTTGAAAAAAAAATAATGAAATTTTATAATCACTTCTTCAGAAAACGTAAACCATAATATATCCAAATGGTTTCCTGGTATTAATATAATGCCTATGGTATTTTGGATTTAATCTAGATGATAAATCATAGAAATAAACAAAACTATAGATTTAGGACATGGAAAATTAGAGACAGGTGTCACCTCAAAGGTGGAGTACGTCAGGGTTGCTTCCAAAGCCTTATTCTTAACTATCTAATTCAATACATACATCTTCATAGTTTGTATATAACGAGTCATTATCATGCAAAGTTTAAAGAAAATCCATGCGTGGGCACAGATGCAAGACCCCCTTTGTATGGTTAAAATCTATCATTTCATCAGATTTATTTCACTCGTCTAAGGACAAACCAGAAGAAAAATTCCTCTTGTCAGCAGCTAAAAAAAACTGTCACGGACATTTAGTTGGATATTGGAATTCCACAGCCCTGGAAGTTTAATAACAAGAGGGCCCTTGGGCTCTGGGTTGCTCACCTGAGAATGACTGGGGAAGTATTGTTCAGCCAAATATCCATCAAAGAATCTTTGATGGATCAGCAGTTTCATTAAGCCTTTCCTTGGAAAAGTCAAATTAACATTAAGGAAAATAAAAGTGCATGTATGTAGGAACTCAATGGAAGTTATCATTTAAACCAAGTGAATTGGACTTCAAATCTGACCAATCAGGGTTCCAACAAGCTCTAGAAATCATGGAAACCCTGGAAAATCACTGGAAAAGTTCCATGCTGGAAAAATCATGGAATTTGAAAAAACCTGAAGAATCATGGAAAAATCATGGAATTTTGTGAAATAATTTGACGAAACCACCGGTAGCCAGAAAACTAGCTGTCAGACACTTGCGTGTCCGACAGCTAGTTTTCCGGCTACTGGTGGTTTCAAGTTTTAATCATTTCAAAATGTGTGCATGGTCTGTCTACATGCATGCTGTTGTTGCTACCTTCCACATTTATGCTCATCGTGGTGAAGATGCTGCTAAATGGGGAGGTTGGAGGCTGTGCATAAAATAGTCATGGAAATTACATTGTTGATCATGGAAAAATCATGGAATTTGGGCTTTTGATTTTCTGTGGGAACCCTGCAATGGCTAAAGGGATACAGACTCCTGGATGCCATGTTTTTCAACAGAACAAATTAATTTGAGCATTCTTGGTATAATGACCATTTGTGCCAAGTTATTTCCAAATACGCCTAGTTTTCCCTGAATATACATAGGCAAAACTGACTGCCCCCTGGCAGCCGTATTTTTCAAATTGGATCAACTTAATTTTAGAAATCTTGGTAGAGGGTCACCCAAGGGCCATTTGTGCAAAATAATTTTCATATCGACCCAGTAGTTTTTGACAAGAAGTTTTTTAAGTTTTTTTCCTTTTGGCTGCCATGGCAACCAGAATTCTGCATAGAATGGAAATCTTTAAGCAACTATCAAAGGGGAACACACCTAAGGATCCTTCCTGTGATGTTGTTAAATTCCACCAAGTGGTTTAGGAGATTTTGTTTGAAGAAACGGACGAACAAAAGCTCATCAGATCAGGGGTGCTAAAAATAGAATCTTCCAGTTTATGATCTGGACTAATTCATCCTAGTTCTTATATCAATAAATAATTTGCTAATAGTCCCTATAAAAAAGCAAATGAGGGATTTTTTCCAGCTATGCTTCACTTGTGGCTTTCATGTCGTTAAAAAATGGAAGATTCCATCAGTCAAGATACGGTAGATCAGGGGTGTGGAAATAGTAAAATTTTCTACTTTTCCAGGGACAAGTAAATGACAATAATGTACTTGTCCAAAGAAAATTTTACTTGTCTGATAGTACAGATGAACTTATACCTTTCTGTGCTTAAACAATTTACACTGTCGAAAACAGTATGAAACCACGCAGATATCAACTCTCTTGTAAACAGTGTAGATCCAGATCAGCTGGCTTCTGAAGAAGCCAGCTGATCAGGATCCACACTGTTTTCAATGCAACATGAGAACTCAAAATAATTAATCAAAATATGAATTACAAAATTTTATTAACTTTATAACAAATTTTGCACTTGTCCAAGGACAAGTAAATTGAAATTTTCAACTTGTCCTGAATGAATTGGGACCAGGTCGGACAAGTCGTGCATGGTATTTCCACAGTCCTGGGTAGATGTTTGAAAATTTCGAACACCTTTTGTTTTCTTTTCACAAATAAAATGTTGGTTATCAGGGCTGGAATTCACAAAATGGCTGTCAGAATAGCAAACAGGGAAAACCCTGATCAGACTGCTGTCTGATCTTGGTCTGCACTTTTTGTTTAGGCCTTTTTGGCAGGCAATTAGTGTTCGAAATTTTAGAACATTTACTGTAATTTTGATTTCCTTTGGTTATTTTTTCAGAATTCTTTTACATGCACCAGCAAGATTCCAACAACATTGATACATTAGATGTGGAGAATTCCTCCAACACATTATTGAGTCCATCCCTTAGCAGTCCAATTTACTCTTCAACAGACAGCCATGATGAAATTGGAGGAGCTGAATTACAACTTGGAACTCCAATAACAAGTCCAGTGCAACAGAACTTAAATATCTTTACCAGTACTTCAAACTCTCTGAATACAAGCAAAAACTCAATCATAATCAACAAAAGAAATCCTGAAAATGAAGCAAATTTAGAAGAAAATATATTATGTGATAATAAATGCAGCAGTGACTGCACTGTTTCATCTTCAGCTGTCTGGAAACCGTGTGAGGAAGATAACGGCACTGCTATTGTGTCATCTAGTCAACAAGCAGCTAAAATGTATATGTTTGGGTGTCCTTTGAAGTTACAAAATCAAGACTTGATCAATGGACTTATATATGATATTGATCTGTTTGAGTCCGAGTGTTCTGATTATAATGAACCAAGTGAATTTTACTCAACATTCAATAATATTAATGGCATTTATAAGAATATAGAGACCTGCTCAAGTGACTTGTCAGGGAGTGAAGGAAATCTCAGTGATTTTGATATCATTGCAGAGTTCAGTAAGTCATCTGGTCCTAGTTCACCAAGTGATAATTAATAGTCCCCTGACTTATAATGTTTAAAAACTCTCAAACATATCTGCTAAGTTCAGAGTCTACCTATAATCTTGGAGTTCTCAATGAATCACGTCAAGCTATTATATATTTCAGAAAGAAAATACAGATGGGCTAATCAAACAATGCTCCAAGCAGGTTGATCAGAGTCTTTGTTATTAGCATACAACACATTCCAACCACATTTTGTAATTGATTGTGCATGTGTATAGTTATTAAATAATATACATATAATGAAAAGTGATCTAGTTGGTCTGAATCTTCATATTCAGTCAAACCCGTCTTAAGACCAAATAAAAAATTACCTATGTTAAGGGTAACCCAACCCTACTTTAATTAACAGGTGAAACCAAGAATTATTTTCATCTTTTCTGGATTTTTATAAGCATTAGATGAAAGACAAAATGCCTTTCAAAATGCATAAAGTTATATATTTTTTCAAAAAAAAAAAATTAATTAAAAAAATATGTGTGCCTACCCTACCTACCTAAAATTTCCAGAACTGTTACCCAAAACGCACTTATTTTTTTTATTTGGTCTAAGCAAGTAGTCAATGGGTACACCTAATTCATTTGCTTATCTAAAGACAGACGCTTGTTTATAGGGGTTTGAATTCGGCCCCATTCCCAATGCCAAAAAGTATGTTTTTTCCCAAATTTAAGACAAAAAATTCCCAATCTGATCAAGCCTACTTGGTTCCAAAAAAGTATAGATGTATCAGTTGAAAATATCCATCAAAATAGTTAGAAAACATATTAAAGTGTTCTGATTATTAAGTTTTTGACCAACGCCTGACTTTTTTTATGAACAATCTTCAGTTTGCGCTCATTGCAGTGTTTAGTATAACTGTTTTTCGGAATGCGCGAGTTACTTCCCTTCCCGCTATGCGTGAGCAAATCGAGATTGATGCAAGTGTGTTCTGCCCGTTATGGCTAATATTGCTGCAGTATACAAACATTCTACTGCAAAGTTTTACCTCCTAAGCCATATAGATTTAGTTTGCATTTCAGAAATTTATTGAGAAAAGGATTCAATTATCAATCACTCACTCAAAAAAACTTTCCATCCTGCAGTGTTTTGCCTCTGTTGCATTTCAATTATTCAATGAGACGAGTGTTCTAAGCTCTATTTTAAAACATATGAGTGGGGATTCATTTGATTTTGGCACCCATATTTAGGGAAAGACATCGATAGTTTAGAGAGAGTACAAATGAGGGCAACAAAGCTTGTGTCAAATCTGACAGATATGCCATATGAGACCAGACTGAAAAAACTTACTACGTCAGCTCATAGGAGACTTCAAGTAGATATGATACAAACTTTAACTAGTTAAAGTACTTGATGATTAGCCTTAAGAAAATTTCAGCCAGTATGTGACGCCAAAGGGGTCTGCAATTTGCTCCACAAATGTAAATATCCATGGTTTATTACAGGTCATTCCCTGATTTTTTAATCATTTCGATGACAGAAAATGCATTTAGTTTGTTTACTTTTTTACATCATCACATTCCAAACTGGATGTCACTCTAATTGTTTTCCATTCTTAAACAATAGTTACTCGTTCTCTCAATTGACAGATAAAGCAAATAGTTCTATTTCTAAACTTGTTTCATTTTTTTTTATCGTAACCATTATAAATGTGTAGCTGACAGATGTCTGAAAAAATTATTAATTTTAAGAATGTGTAGTATAAACTATTGCATAAATGTTTGCTTGATAAAGACCTGGATTTCAAAATACACTGCGGTTCCTTTATAACAAACCTGGCAGCTATTATTTTCGGGAGAGATTTGCTCATTTTACTGCCAAAAATCTCAATGAAATTGGCTTAATGGGAGAACAATCTCATATATAGAAAAAGTAATTTAGCTGAGGATTTTGTAAAAAAAATCGCTGAAAATTCATAATTTCCCATCAGTTTTGGATGAATGAGATATTTTCTCTCATGATATTCTGAGCCAGAATTATCCCTGACCTTGTTATAACACAGTATACATGTTTACCATGGAATTTTACAAAGAAATTGTAGGAAAATGACAAAGGTATAGTAATTTTCCTATAATTTCTTTGTAAAATTATCCCTTTATTACATGAAAGACTGTCTATTCCTATATATAATATATAGCGTTATAAAGAGCCTGCATTGTAAATATGGAATATATTTATTGATAATAATGGTTCAAAAATTTACTTCCACTGTATTTCTGTCTTAAAGAAACGAATATTGTTGTGAGTTCTTTAAAAGAAAAAAATATATTTGGGCCAGCAAATAAGAATATGGTAATGTATAAAAAAACTTTGGGGCATCAAAATTTGGCTATTAAACAAGAAATGTCACAAACACGTGACGAATGCCCCCAAAGGAATTGGTCTAGTATAAGACACATTTGAGGAAAGATAGCTGTAATATAGCAAGAAAAAACTAGAAATGAGGCCAGAAGTCAATGTCAAGGTCAAAATGACTCAAAATGGTATGCACCACTCCGCCATCCCAAGAGGAATCACCACCCCAAATTTGGGATTCCTACATCAAATAATATAGGAGATATGCTCTGGACACAATAATTCTTGAAAACGAGGTCAGAGGTCAAGGTCACAGTGACCCAAAAATGGTTTGTTACACTCAGGTATCCCAAGATGCATTTACATACCAAATTTGGAATTCCTATTTCAAAGAATATAGGAGATATGCAACAGTTTCTAGAAACTAGGTCAGAGGTCAAGTTCAAGGTCACAGTGACTAAATTATGGTAAGCGACACTTCGTCATCCCAAGATGCATCCACACACCAAATTTGAGATTCCTACCTCAAATAATATAAGAGATATGCTCTGGACATGATTATTCTAAAAACTAGGTCAGAGGTCAAGGTCACAGTGACCCGAAAATGGTACATGACACTCCGCTATCCCAAGATGCATCCACACACCAAAATTGGAATTCCTAACTCAAAGAATATATGAGATATGCTCGAGACACAATAATTCTTAAAACTAGGTCAGAGGTCAAGGTCACAGTGACCCAAAAATGGTATGCTACACCCCGTCATCCCAAGATGTATTTACACACCAAAGTTGGAATTCCTATCTCAAAGAATATAGGAGATATGCACCAGACTCAATGCAGTTTCTAGAAACAAGGTCAGAGGTCAAGTTCAAGGTCACAAAGACCCAATTATGGTATGTGACACTTCTACATCCCAAGATGCATCCACACACCAAATTTGAGATTCCTACCTCAAATAATGTAAGAGATATGCTCCGGACACGATTTTTCAAAAAACTAGGTCAGAGGTCAAGGCCAAGGTCACAGTGACCCGAAAATGGTACGCGACACTCCGCCATCCCAAGATGTATCCACACACCAAATTTGGAATTCCTAACTCAAAGAATATAAGAGATATGCTCCGGACACGATAATTCTTAAAACTAGGTCAGAGGTCAAGGTCACAGTGACCCAAAATTGGCATGTGACACCCCCTCATCCCAAGATGCATTTACACACCAAATTTGGAATTCCTATTTCAAAGAATATAGGAGATATGCACCAGACTCAATGCAGTTTTCAAGAAACTGGGTCAGAGGTCAAGTTCAAGGTCACAGTGACCTAATTATGGTATGCGACACTTCTTCATCCCAAGATGCATCCACACACTAAATTTGAGATTCCTAACTCAAATAATATAAGAGATATGCTCCGGACATGATTATTATAAAAACTAGGTCAGAGGTCAAGGTCAAGGTCACAGTGACCCGAAAATGGTACGCGACACTCCGCCATCCCAAGATGTATCCACACACCAAATTTGGAATTCCTAACTCAAAGAATATAGGAGATATGGACCGGACACGAAAGCGGGACGGACGGACGGACGGACTGACGGACAGTGCGATTACTATATGCCTCCCAAAGTTCCTTTGGGGGCATAAAAAGACTGATATATTGGCGTAGTTTAATTTTAGTGGGTTCTCAATTTAAAAGTAAGTAATGGTGCAAAGATCAGGAATCGATACAATCAAGTACCACACCTGGCCCAGGATACCAATGGGAAAGTGACAAACTCACAGAAGACACCACAAATGAGAGCCAAGAGGTCAGCCCTTTCCCAGCAGGTGACCACAAAGCACATATAAACAGACGGGCACAAAACATAGCAAACACAAGACAGAACAAAAACATAAAAGATCCACAAAAGAAGTACCGCCTTGGAACGGTCAGTAAAATATTTTACTGGAGGGCTTAAACCGGTTTAACGGCGCCAACCTCACCCTTAATTCAGATGTGGATCAAGACACATAGATATTTGGTTTGCATGAAAGACCCCTAACTTATCAATGCATCATCTCTTAATGCCCTTTCAAGTTACTTTCTATTCTCATTGGGCTACTCTTAAAGGAAAGAATGTGCTCCTAATTGGGAGCACATTCTTTCCTTTAACAGTAGCCCCTTTTAAGGCTTTCTCTATGTGGAAACAGCTAGACTATACCATTGAAAAAATGATACAGATACCATCATACTAAAGATGTGTGTCCATTTATTGTGTAACTGAATTCAAAACTGTATTCAGCAGTCTCAAATTTATCTATTTATATACCGCCAATAGCGCTAAATAAAAATGCCCGCCAAAAATAAGTGTTTTACAGTACATATCACACAGGTTATAAGCTTTGAATCATGGTTGAGAGTATCTAGCAGCCTGTCAGAACCTTCATCTACTACCATACTTTTGTGTCAGCAGGGAAGGCTCTAGCAAGACTGCCCAAAACCTCGGGCCCTGACAGTATAAAAATTTATTTATGCTCAACAACTAAGCATGAAATTTCAACAGCACATAAAAAATTAAAAAGCTGAAAAATAGCCTTTTATTGCTTTCAAACTCTCAGATGTATTTTATCATGCTAATAAACAATTGTTGACATTTAACATTTAAAGCACAATAAATTTCATGCTCCGTTAAGTTGAAAGTACCTTTTAAAGAGCTGGCTCATTTATATTTTTTTTCTTTAAAGAGATATGCATGCTTTTATTTATTTTTTAAGTGAAATGTCAATAAATGGCAAATATAATGGCTTGTTTTTGAAGTAATTCTAAGAAAATTTCCATTCTTTGACAAAATAAGTCACATCATCAGGAGTGTGGATATAGCAAAACTTTACACTTGCCCAGGGACATGTAAATGGCCATAATGTACTTGTTCGAAGAAAATTTTACTTGTCCCAAAAGACTAATATTATTGTGCTGATACCAAATGTTAACTTTTTTGAAAACAGTATGAAACCAGATATAGAAACCAGGTATAAACTCAATTGAAAGCAGTGTAGATCCAGATCAGCTGGCTTCTGAAGAAACTAGCTGATCAGGATCTGCTCTGTTTTCCAAACAAAATGCAAGTTTAAAAAAAAATAATCCTATTCAAAGTACAAAATTGAATTAACTTTGTTATAATTGTCCCAGGACAAGTAGATAGAAAATTCTAACTTGTCCTGAATGAAATGGGGATGAGTCAGGCATCATATTTCCACAGCCCTGCACATCATGACAAAAGTTGTCTCTGGGGTTTGCAGCTAGATAAGAACATCTTCATCTCTTGATCAAAATCTGATAACAGAAATATGTTCCCACATCTTGACCAATCAAAAACCGACTGATCATTTGCTCTGTGCATAAGTAAACGACAAATATGGTGACCTATCAATCATGATTTCGTAAAAAAACAAACTGCAAGACTGATACCATGAATGTTGATCAATTCTGATTTGTTGTGGATGACAGTAAATAAGATTGTTTATTATAAAGAGGATATGTGCATGAGAGCTTAAGCCGAATAATAACTTAGAATTTCACACCAAAACCATTTAACCCTTTACCTCATAGAGATGCCTTTTAACGCTTTTGCAAACAGAGCAGACCCAGATCAGGCAGCTCTTGTAAGAGCTGCCTGATCAAGGTCTACTCTGTTTGTTTATGGAAATATGATTTATTTGATCCGACACAAGTGGACCTGACAAGTAATTTCTTTGTTCTATGTACAAACATGAAAGTTTATTTATATAATTATTCAAGTGGGTGGAGCTTAGCATGAATATTCATGAAGGAAAGGGTTATCAACTCATCAGTGTCCATCCTTCCATTCTTACCAAATCATATTAGGACCATTGCTAGACAAAAAAAAACATCAAGCTCCTGAGCTTCCACTTGGATTGATACAATAAGCCTGGGATGGTCCCAGTGTTTTCCCAAAGATTTAAAGAAGACAGTTTAGCTGTTGAAGTAGCCAGTACTTTATTGTAGGCGTTTTGTTTCAAAAATAAGAGAAATGGCTATGTTCTGCACTAAAGTAGCCAGCAGCGAGCTCCTCAGCTCTAAGTAGCAGGTGAAATTGCCAACTGCTGGCACTTGTAGAAAACACTGTGGTCCCTTGTACATATTAATGGGTTAAAGTTAGAATTTCAAAATTAAGATGTACATAAAGTCCCTAAAGATTGTTTAAAAACTTTTTTTTTCATAGCAAACAGTGCCGACCTTGACATTTCAGCTGGGTCTTCAATGTTTGCTGAAGTTCAGATTACAGAGGTTGCCAGTATAGAAAGGGTTAAAACCTTTTAGATATTGAAGATTACTGGATCAGATAATGCCAATTTTTGGAATAGCTAAATGTAAGTTGTGGTGTTTTGACATTGATTTCAAAATTTGAAATTATAACAAGAATTAGACTGCATGTTTTGACTTTGGACCCAATGAAAATGAAGATTGTAATGACCTTCATTAAATAGTGTAATACTTTTACTTAATACTCTGAATTGAGGTGATGGTGTGTTTTGTTTTATTAGCAAGAAACCCTAGGTGAGCTTTACCATCCTGCTACAGTTCCTAAATTGTTTAGTATAACTAAACCAAATTATTCCAATACTACATGTATGTTTTTATGGTAAAACTCTTGTGAGAAAGTTCAGATTTCCTGAATCCTGACTTTTAGGAGTTAAAATATTTAAACTGGCAGTTTGCCTAGATAAATTATTATTAATCATTTTGTTTTAATAATCCATTGACTTTAGATTAAAGCCAATAATAACAAAACTTATAGACTATTATAATCTTGTCTAAATATAGAATTTTGAGGCTGACATTTTAGCAAAGTCAGCCTCAAAATCCTGAATTTAGGAATAATCCTGAAAACTGTCACCAAATGTTAACTGTAAAAGCAATGATACCTATATTTTTCGGAAACAAATTCACATAAAAGTTCATTCTTTTAAGAAAAGAATGTACAATGTAACAAAGTTAAAATATAAAATAACAGGTGGGTTTTGACCAAAGCTCCAAATATTGATCACTTCTTTTAACTAGCTTGACAAAATCCTTGTCCTGCTAAACTCTTTAGAAAAGTGTAGAGCCAGTTCAGCTGGCTTCTGAATCCACACTGTTTCCACTCTCATTGAAAATACATGCTTACAACTGGAATGCAGGTTAACAGGATAAAACATGGGGAAGAATGTAGTACAAAAATATTCAGCTTGAAATCACAGCCATAGAATCTGACCTTGTCAACCTAAAGTTTAGTTATCAGGTAATGGTGATAAAAAAAATCTTACATTTATGTTATATGCAAGATGATATATTTGATTTGATTCTTTTCCCCGTCAACAATTTTTCAGTTATGCTTAGACGGGTCTTTCTGGGTTGAACCAGTGCTGAGCAAAGATTAATGTGTCATGCTCACAGAAACAAGGTAGTGGTGCCAGTGAGGCTAGAACCCTCAAACCCTTAGTCAAGAGTCAAGCACTTTACCACTGCGCTCCCTATATGAAACAACATGTGGAAGATCAAGCAAAGTAGTAAAGATGTGCAATTGGTAGATTATTTAATTGGCATTCATCTTTTACCATTTATACCATATTGTGTATAATAATAATTATATAATAAAATATTTTCATCTCGCTACATTAATGTAGACAGCAGAAACAACCATATACTGTACATCCATTAATCCATTCATCTTGATATTAATTTGACCTACATTTCAAAGAAATCATACCCAGTTTAGAGTCGAAACAGGTCCTAAGGTTATAAAAAAACATTTTTCATGCTCAGCTCACTTTAGCATGAATTTGGCCTGGTCACAAATTTTAAAATGCCAACAATTGTCGGCATTTTCAAATTTATGACCCCGAAAAATGACATTGTTGATCTGTGCAAGAAAATCGCCTCATTTTCTTTTAATATTTATGAAGAAAATTTCATGCTCCAGTAGTTGAGCATACACACAGTTAAAAGTGTGTAACAGAAAATTAATTTTCTTATTTATCAAACGAAAAATATATTGTGTGTACTCAAAAGAACTGTCTCCTTGAGATGATTCTTTTGAGCACCCAAAACACATGTTAAAACTGATGGGTAAGAAAATCCCAACAATTTTACACTCACAAATTTTGTTTATCTAAACCTGTTATTACATAACCTTGGGGCACAGACCTGAAATGCTCAGATATAGTATGACCAGGTGTTCTCATTAAATTGTTCAGGTCAACATCCTCTTAATGAGTGTTATCTGTACCATACTTTCCTTTTAAAAGACTCTATAGAAAATAAGAATCCTTTCTTTTTTTTTTTTTTCGAAAAGAAGTCATTTAGTCGAATTTTGTTTAAAACCAGGCAGGTTTTACCAAATATGACCAAAAGCAAAAAAACATTTTTATATATTTTTTGCACCGTCAATTTTCTAATTAATAACTTCGACTGCTTAGTTGATTATTTGCGACAGATGAAAAATAATCATTTCATTTTTAGCAGATATAGAAAGTTTAATATTTATGGCACATTTTAATGGATTATTTATTTGCATCAAATTTTCAACAAAAACATAATATGAGCAGCACTATTGATAAACAAAATTTTATAACATACTTTATAAATTACAATCTGACACTTAACATCTACGTACGAGGTTAGTCAAAAATAACTGAGCCCTACCTTATAACACTTACTTCAAGTAAAATGGACACATATTTAAATGATATTTCAACGTAGTTATATTTCATCTATTCAACAACCTAATTTATATCTGTTGGTAGGCTTTTGATACTGGTTGCTATGCAACGGAACATGACCTGTTGAACGGGTGCGTTCACGCTGTAATACATCAATATCTAAGCGTTGCCATGGAAAAGATAATGTCAATGTAATGCTACATTTACTGTCATTTGATATCAATTACATGTACCTACTCAGTGCCACAGAAAAGAAAACAACTGACCCCAAATTATAGATGCTGTGGTAGTTTGATTTCAGAATTTAGCAAATTTGTACGTGCCTCAAGTCCTAAAATTTACCCCACCCACATTCATGTTTACACAATTTTAATAGAAAACATAAAATAATTGCCTAATAATGCTTATGCAGTACTGCATACACAAACAAACCCACAGAAATATAAAATATCTTGTTTGAATTAAATGATTCTGTTTCCATGGCAACACAATCCTTATGTATTTGAAAATTAGTGGAATTTTGTCTTATTTTGTTGCTAGGCAACGCATGCAATCAGTGTTCACCTAAACATTTAAGAACCAAGTAAAATGAAAAGACAATATGACATATGTTATTCAAATAAGTGTCAAATATGTCTTTCTCAAAAACTATCAAGCCCACAAGCTTTTTAAAGACATACTGTATATTCCTGGAGGCGGAGATCATGAACGCATTGCTCTGACTGACGATCATTAGGTGCCTAGCAACCATAATAGAAGCTTCACCGGGGTAAGTATTTTGGGTCAAAGCGTCTATGACATGTTATAGTTATAAAAGATAATCACATTTCTTGTCTACAATGTGAGGCTAAGATATAATGAGGTAGGGCTCAGTTATTTTTGACTAACCCTCGTATATCAGCAAATTATTTTATATTTACCATGTTTGACCTTGTAAGCACACAGTGTGTAAAACTATTTCAAAATTATATAAGTTCTTTAGAAAACAGTATTTTTTCCAGATCCTAGTTTCTTATGAAACCAGCTGATTAGGATAAACACTGTTTACTCTCCACATTGAGGACTCATATAGTATCTAAATATTATGGAATGTTCCATCCGAGACGTTGATCATGTTAAGGTTTAGCACTTCTTGGCTTACACTTTTAAACTGCACATTCTTCAACCTCCAATATAAATCATCAAAGCAAAAATAATACAATCAATATCATCAATACATACACAACTTGTTGGATGACTGATGCTTTTTTAGCTATATTCATCATATTGTATATTTTACCTGGCATACTCTGATTTTTTGCTCTACATTTACAATGCAGAAACAAGAAGTACTGTTTATAGTCTTAATATTTAGACACCCTTCCATACTCGTAGTAAAATTTGAACAAGCCCATGCACTTCTACTGCAATTCACTTGTACGTTCATCAAAGCTCAACACAGTCACACCAACATTAGCACAACGGGTCATAAAATACAATTTCAATTTTTTTTTACTTATCATTTTGTCATGGAAGCAATTTCATTTTGATGCTTACAAATCATGAGGTAGAGCTAATATTATATATAGTAAAACCTGTGTAAAATGGCCACTCAAAAACAGACAAAACGTTTAATGACAAATGGTAGCTTAATGAAGGTTGAAATATTTTTGACCTGCATTAAACGATAATTGGTCTTGAAAACCAATTTTCGGCCTTTTTGAGAGTGGCAGTTTACACAGGTTTTACTGTAAGATGTTTTCAGAGAAAACTGATGTCTCCCACTACTTATACCCCTGTATGATGGCCAGTAGTTGAGGCGATACAGTAAAAACAAGCAACTTTCAGATAAGTTTGGCAGTTTGCATCCAGCAGTGAGCTTGAGAATCGGATCAAGGTCACCAAAGACAAATCATTAACACTCCATCATGCAGCAATGTAATATCCAGGCAAATTTGTTTAAAATCAGCCAACTGGTTCTGTATTTTTTTGCATACACATGGGTAAAAGTTCTAAAATTCAAGAATGCTCAATTCCAGATATTCAAATGTTAAAAATATTGATATTTATGCCTAATATAGGATAAAATGGATAAAAGTTCTTTATACTCATATCCTGGAACAATGAAGCTTACAGATTATGCCGGAATTTAGGATTTTGGGGCCGTCAGTGCCAAAATTCTGAATTCAGAATAAATTACTCCCTTGCATAGTCACTTTACCACCAACCAGATCTGCACCAAAAACAATATGTCCTCTCTCCTTAGGTGAGGGTGTAGGACATAGAAAAAAAAATATCTATATAGGGCTGTAATAATCAAAAATCTGGATCTGTCAAACAAGATGAATCTAGATTTTTTTTAGATAAAAGCATAATAATCGCTGAATTACTAGACTTGATACAGTCATTATACAGAAGGAACTGGCATAAATTTGTTTTGTTTTTTTTGTAAACAAAAAAAAACCCAATATAAATCTGTCAGATATGTCTGGTAGATAAAACCATTTGCTAGCTGAATTACTAAAGACTTGAAGATTAATTACATCTTAACATGTTTTTTTGTTGTTTTTTTTAACTTTGAAAGAAGAACCCCCTATCTTATAGTCAATAAATATGTTAGTTGCATTGAAAATGAACACCAATTGTAATTGTGATAATTGAGACTATATATGATGGCAATATAGAAATGTACATGCATAATGGTTTTGATCACAGTCTTGTATTGTCATACAATAATGATGCTACACTTTCTCTAGGATGACAGTCATTCCTTGGCCCCCACCAATGCAAGCTGATCCCAAAGCTAATTTCTTATTCTGTCTCCTGCAAAAATAAAAGATTATGTAAAATTTCAAACATTTTCCTTCACAAGTGGGTATATGCCACCTTAGCGCAAAACATGCCTATATGTTTTAACCCTTTACCTTATAGAGGTGCCTTTTAACACATTTGAAAACAGAGCTGACCTACTTGTAAGCACTGCCTGATCAGGGTCTACTTTGTTTGCTTATGAAACTATTATATATCTGATCCTACACCAGAGGTACGGTTGCCACTGTTAGGGAAAAAAGTCGGGGAATTTCATTTTAAGTCAGAGAAATCATCAACACCATCATCGGGTTTTGATTAACATGAAGGTACAGGAGCATCTTCCACATTAGTGGGCCCCTCTCCAGGTAACTGGCCTAGCCGCACACAGAGCATATCTTACTTTGGGTAAGACTGCCATTTGTATGTTTGTAGCAAAGTTTTATGGCAGGATGTAGAAAAAATGAAAAAAGTCAATAAGCAATGCTTATTAGATACCCCCCGCACAGTAAGAGTCAGTGAAAAACTTGGCAAGTTATAGTTCGAACAAGAAGACCTTAGTTTTGATAAGAAGATTTCAGTAGAATCTGTGCAAACAAAAATTATAAACTCCTTCATGCATATGTTCAATGTGTCTACATTGTATCTGCAAAGTATCAAATTGCTCCATCAAAAGCTGTAGTAGGAGTTGATCGGCCCATAAAGGCACTATCCATGCATATACAAAAGCCATATAAGGGAATAATTGTCTAAGTTCAACAAAACTTATAAACTCCTTCATGCATATGTTCATTGTGTCTACATTGTATTGACAAAGTATCAAATTGCTTCATCAAAAGCTGTGGTAGGAGTTGATCGGCCCATAAAGGCACTATCAATGCATATACAAAAGCCATATAAGGGAATAATTGTCTAAATTCTCACAGCTGTCATTTCTTCAAAAATTATTTTTTGTGAACAAAACTCCTTCATGCATATGTTCAATGTGTTTAAATTGTATAGGCAAAGTCTCAAACTGTTCCATCAAAAGCTGTGGTAGGAGTTGATCGGCCCATGAAGGCACCATCTATGCATATACAAAAGCCTTATTAGGGAAAAATTGTCTAAGTTCTCACAGCTGTCATTTTGTCAAAAAATATTTTTTCTAAACCAAACTCCTTCATGCATATGTTAAATGTGTCTACATTGTATAGGCAAAGTATCAAATTGCTCCATAAAAAGCTGTGGCAGGAGTTGATCGGCCCATAAAGGCACCGTCTATGCATATACAAACACCTTATAAGGGAAAAAATGTCTAAGTTCTCACAGCTGTCATTTTGTCAAAAATTATTTTTTCCGAACTAAACTCCTTCATGCATATGTTCAATGTGTCTACATTGTATAGGAAAAGTATCAAATTGTTCCATCAAAAGCTGTGGTAGGAGTTGATTAGCCCGTGTATGGCCTATAACAGCATAAGCATAAAGCACTATATTAAAAGCCATTTAGAACTACAAAGGGAAATAACTCTAAAAGAATTGGCCCCTAGCCCTTACTTTTTTGTCTAAAGTATTTGTCTTGCATATATATAGGAAAAGTATCAAATTGTTCCATCAAAAGCTGTGGTAGGAGTTGATTGGCCCGTGTATGGCCTATAACAGCATAAGCATAAAGCACTATATTAAAAGCCATTTAGAACTACAAAGGGAAATAACTCTTAAAGAATTGGCCCCTAGCCCTTACTTTTTTGTCTAAAGTATTTGTCTTGCATATATAAACATGTTTGCAAGGTTTGATGAAAATCAGTGTATGGCCTATAATAGCATAAGCATAGAGCACTATATTAAAAGCCATTTAGAACTACAAAGGGAAATAACTCTAATAGAATTGGCCCCTAGCCCTTACGTTTTTGTCTAAAGTATTTGTCTTGCATATATGAACATGTTTGCAAGGTTTGATGAAAATCCAGCAATGACTCTTCGAGTTATTAAGGAAACAAAGCGTTACGGACGGACGGACGCACGGACGGACGCACGGACGGACAACGTGAAAACAGTATACCCCCTACAAACAAAGTTTGCGGGGGGTATAATGAAGGAAGTCAGGGAATTTAAAAAAAAAAATCCAAAAAGATGATAAATGGCTTCTGAAAAATTATATTTTCAACAAATTGCAAGCAGTCTATTTTCAGAAACATTTTTTCTTCTAGTTTATCAAAAATAATATTCATGGTTTTAGATTTTTCTTTTAAAGAGTAAATCAGCAGGCTTAACTATTTGAACTATTTTTTTTATTTATTGATGGATGGAAATGGCTATTATCGGCCTTCAGAATGGCCTGGAAAAAGCTGGAAAGTCAGTGAAAAGTCAGGAATTTTTATATGGATATGGAGTGGCCACAGAAACGTGAAAATTTATTCATATAATTATTCATAAAGGGTGGAGCTAAGCATACATATTCATGAAGGAAAAGGTTAATAGAGTCAGACTTTTTGCACTGATAACAGATGAAACAAAAGATTAGGAACAGTAGTACTGTACTTTATTTCAAAGTTCTGTGTGTTTCTTAATTCAGTTTACAAATCCTTTATCAGGATAAAACATATTATCAGTTACCTCTCATATTAACTGCGTTGTTGCATCTTTGATGTTGTCTATCTCGCTGAGTTTATCTTTATCAGTTCAGTTTGACATTGAATTTTTTTAATGGCAAATCAACGCAACATCAATAATTAGGTCATAATCCCTAGACTTTGAAAAGGGAACCAATGGATAATCTAATAGAATACAAAGTTCACAACTTTCAAGGTTCTGCTTTGAATATATATGAGTTTTGAATTGCTCAAATACACTCACCTAGTATTCTATACAGTAAACCCTGTCTTAAGCGGCCATTCAAAAATAGACAAAACAAATATCTTAATGACAAACGGTAGCCTAATGAAGGTCGAAAGTATTGCAGAGTGCTCCTCTTGGAGCATTCTGCAATACTTTTGACCTGCATTAAGTGATAATTGGTCTTGAAACCCAATTTTTGGTCTTTTTGAGTGTGGCCCTTTTAGACATGTTTTACTGTATATTCTTGTCAGAATAGTAAACCATAGACCCTGATCAGGCTGCCTGCTTTGGAAGTAGTCTGATCTGGGCTTGCAGTAATAGGTTAAATATGGAATGATACAAACCTGAGTTCATGCACTAAATGTCCTGTAATCCTGGCTCCTGAAGCTCCCAAAGGATGGCCAAGGGCAATGGCTCCACCATTCATATTGGTAATCTCTGGATTTAAACCCAACTCTTTCTCAACAGCCAGATATTGAGGAGCAAATGCCTCATTTACCTATCAAAATAAAACCTACTATAAACAGGCATGTAATCATAGATCTTGTCCTTTAATGAAATGGTCAAGCTCATGGGATTTTGGTACTTATCAAATGGGCTGGGACATGAGAAAACCTGTCTTCTGGGTTTCTGACCCGGTCATACCCAAACCATATTGGTCCGCTACAGAGACTAGCTAGAATTTGTAGCATGTTTTGATATGATAATTGCCAATAAGCGAATAACAAATGTGCTGATCAGACAGCATGGGCACGCAGGCTGGGCCTGCGCCTTTGTTGTTCCCAAACCCCCAAAGACAGATTTTCTTGTGTGGAGGCCCATAGATTTGTAAAATCACTCTGAACACGCATGTGCAGCTATCTAATGAAGTTATAGAATTAAATTTTGGTCTGCCTCTTTGACTATACTGTATGTATGCAAGGAGCAAAGGCTATTCTAGAGAAAAGAGTAAACCACAAAATAGAAGTCTGATTTCTCCTGAAAATAAGTCCACCTCAGGTATCATTTAGGTCACAACTAAAGCATGTCAGTTATTTAGTATACCTTTGTTTTAGTTTCAACATGCTTAAGTCAATAAAAATATATTCAAACGCACAATTATCGTCATTGACCTTTAAATCTAACCCCAGAAACCAAGATGTGTGAAAGGCCAAACTATGTTTGAATTTTTTATTGTTCTCTGTTAGCATGCAAAATTTTGGTTTAAACATTGACAACCGACTTAGATATAGCAAAACTGAAATATTTGACCTTTGACCCACCTAAAAGGTCAAGTGGGTGGGGTAAAGTAAAATTTTAGACACTGTTGTGCTTATTTACAGGCACTGGGCAGTCATGGCCCATAGTGAGAAGTTGTGAGATATAATAGCTTTGGGGGAAATGTAAAAGGTATTTCACAAAAAGCCAATATCCCTTTTGCGCTATAATTGCCTTTTCAAATTAAGTCAAGGGCAATAACTCAAGTGTAAGTCAATTTTGACGAAACCGAGAATATTGACTATACCAAGAATGCATCAAATTTGACCAATAGATACCGAGATATTGTTCAGGACTAATGATGTCAAAACTGTATCTATCAGCTTTGTCAGGGGGAATAATACTTGTAATTAGTTGACTTTGATTTTCTAAAAGTAATACAGAGAAGCTATTTTATATACTGCTTAATTCAGCATTTTGAGGCTGACTTCTATGAAAGCTCAGCTTCAAAATCCTGACTTGCGGGATAATCCTGGAAAGCTTTAGGCATGAGGCAACTAATGAGTATGCTTTGATGAAATATTCTACTTTTTCATATTTAGGATAATCTCTGGAAACACAGTATCAAAGATCTTATTATTGTGTGCAGCTGGATATGATTTGTACAATAGCCACATGCACTAATGAGCCTCTGTTTGTTTTCTATTCTACCTTAATTTTCAAAATGTGTGCAAGTGCATGAGAAAAATTACCTATTCATACAGAAGAATATAAGAATCTATCATGACTGTGAGAGTGATGACAATCGGTGATTGTGAGGGATGGATTTATCTACCCCATTCTCACGTGAATACTGAATTCATTTAAAACTGCATTTTCATATTTAAAAAGAGGTTTCCAGAAGTTCCTAACATAACTTTCTCACAGGTTGGTACGGGGTATGTGAGATAGAAATATCTCAATTATGTAAAAACATCAGAAATCCCTATCTGGTGTGCGAGATTTTTTTTTAGGACAATTCCAGAATTCAGAATTTTTTACTATAGTAAGTCAGCCTCAAAATACCGAATAGTCTCTCTGATTTATTTTCAGTTTGTCTAAAGACAATTGCTAGTTTAAACATGAAACTGTTATTATTTAGGGAGGCATACTAAATGTTTTGCATTTCTGAAACTCAGGATTTATATTTCTGTTGACAGATAGCTTTGTTTGTTTGTTTTGATTCTTCATGTCCTAGTTGACAATTTTTCAAGTCATGTTTGGATGCAGAGGATTAAGTGTCTTACTCAAGGACACAGCACAGTGCATCTGATGAGGCTCAAACCCACAACACCTCAATTTTGAGTCAAGCACTCTACCACTGAGCCATTGGTGAGGCTGAAACCCGCAACGCCTCAATCTCTAATCAATCACTCTACCACTGAGCCATTGGTGAGGCTCAAACCCACAACACCTCAATCTTGAGTCAAGCACTCTACCACTGAGCCAATGGTGAGGCTCAAACCCGCAACACCTCAATCTCTAGTCAATCACTGCGCCACTGTGCTCTGCTATACATGGTTACCTGAAAGAAAATCAAACTTAAACTTGTGTGTGTTTCTTTTGACATTCAGAATACATGTATATATATACCTCCACTATTTCCATGTCTTTAAGTTCTAAGCCTGATGCTTTGAGAGCTGCTCGGCTGGCAGGAGCTGGTCCAATACCCATTATTGTAGGATCACAGCCTAAAAAGAAAATGAGCCTTGGCACGTGATTTCCAACAATGTGGCATTTTGACAAATGTAGACTCAGACCAGCCTCTGCAGCCTCCTGTTAAGCTTAGAAACTGCAAATGGTGTTCAGTCAGTAGCTTAACAGTCTTAGAATATTCTAGCGACAAGCAAAGGCTCTGATCAGACTGCGCATATGCGCAGGCTGGTCTGAGGCTTTGCTGGTCGCATATACCACATTGTTGGAAATCTCATGTACTGGCTCAAATGTAAGATAATGAGTACCAAATATGTAGTCTTGGATGAAGGGAGAAGAGGGGATTGCAGCATTGTTTTTTTTAAATAAACACTTAAAAGTAAATTGAAGGGTAAAAATACCTTTTGGAATTTCAGATTAATGCATACAATATTTTATTTGTGACACCATGTTCTAATAAATGCAATACATCACAAATATCTACACTTTTGAAGTGTGTTTATTTTAACCATGACCTTTGGCTCCAATTCCTTATCTGGTATCAGAAACCTTCATTTTGTCAAATTTACAACAAAGACATATACGAAAACCCTCCATCAAGAGACAGGGTTCATACAGGCAAGTTTGAGTAAAATTCAAGGACTTCTAACCAATATCCTACCCTTTTCATTGACTAAAAGTTTAGGAAAAATTCTGATTTAAGTGTTAAAATTCTACTTCAGAAATGCTAGACTGAGATAATGGAGAAATTAGTACTGGAAAATTAGTATAAAATTGTTGTGCACCAAATTAAGGCACGACAGTTTATTCTGATTTAGATCTCTATCAACAGTGTTAATTCCTACAGAAAATAGAAGAATTTAAGGACTTTTAAGGCATTTGCATGATTTTCCAGTACTTTTCAAGGCATATTTAATTTTCAAGGACTATTCAAGAAAGCCCTCTAAATCCAAGAACTTTCCAAGCATGTGAGAACCCTGAGGTTTTAGGTAGTTTTAACCATGACCTCTGTGCAAGGTCATATTAGGAGTCAGAATAAGCACACCATAGACAATCATGGTGTCAAATATGAAACACCTCCATCAAAGATTGCAAGAAGATTTTGTATTACAGGCCAAACAGATAAAACTTAAGCAGTTTTGAACTTGATCTTTGACTCCCAAGGTCATATGGGTCTCAATGCAAGAAAACCTGGCTTCAGGGTTTGCAAACAATAAAGGAGCAGACCAGCCTGTGCATCAAACTGGAAGATAGCTTTTGTTGCACCAATGTATGTATCATGAATTTTACCATTCTTTGTCAACTACACACCATAAACAATCATTGAGTCAAATATGACTGTGCCACCTCCATCAAAGAATGTAAGAGGATTTTGTGTTACGATCAAAACCAGCTGACAAATGGGCATTATACGAAAAAAACACCATATAAACAATGTAGATCAGATCAGTTGATCAGGATCCACACTGTTTTCTGCTCTGCTTGCAAAATCATGCCTATGACTGATATGCTGCAAGTTAATTTGATTAAAAAATTGGGGAGGAAAGTATTGCGGAGGAAAGTAGTGCATGCAAAAAACTGACATGAAATGTATTTAGTTAAAGCTGCATACTCTGTAACTATGCACATTTTTCGAAAATCTTTATTTTCTTTTTAAATCATTTGTAAAAGTAGAATAAAGCTATGTTTTCACAATAAAAATGTTCAGTACAGCTGAAAACTGCATGGAAAAGTGAATTATCTTATCAAATAGGTGTTTTTTTCTCTTGTTGGTAATTATTTGCGTCCCTCCAATAATTCTAGACCGTTGAATTTTAACATAAATGCAGTTGATTTGATAGTGATAACTTGTTAAGATTTACGGAAATGGTAAAATGTTTACCTAAATTTGAGTATTTTTACTGTGTTCTTGAAAAATAGAAACATTATTTTTAAAATTAGAAGATCAAAAGTTACAGACTATGCAGCTTTAAGTTGTTTAAAAGTAAGGCATACACACCTGCTATCCCATAAGAGACCAGTCTTGCAAGCGGAGTAAGATTGTGTTTGGAACAAGCTGATTCACTAGCCAGAACTAAGGCAGCGGCACCATCACACACACCCTGGCAAAGATAAATACAACAGTGCAAAGATCAACAATATTAGCCAGGTCTCTAGATAAGAGTGTGTTTTCGAAAACAAATATTCATTTCTCAGCCCAAAACATATGTTGTGTGTACTCAAAAGAACCCTCTCAATGAGACGGTTCTTTTCAGTACCCAAAAATTATGTTACAACTGATGGATTAAAAAATATTCACACTTTTACGCTCAGAATTTTTGTTTATATCTAGACCTTTTGATCAGCTATAAGTCATCCAAACTAAAGCTATAACAAGTAATATTATAAAGGGACTGTCTTGGCTCAAAATTGAGTCAATCATTGGCTACTCAATTGACCAATGATCAATTAAATATATTAATCAACAAAACAGCAGAGACCTTCCCACTCCAACTTCATAGACAATAAAATGCCTAATGCTTTGCATGATATAGCATTGATATTGAATGTGGAAAATTGTGAATATTTTCTACACCCATCAGTTTTATAAAATGCAGAACCATCTCCTTGAGAGCATATGTTTTGGCTAAGAAATAAGAAAAATATTTTTTTCGGCATGCACTCTTAACTATAGGCGTGTCTAGTATAAGCTTTCAATCTGAGTTGCAATCCTTTAACAAAATTTGCTAGTATTGCATATTTTCTTTAAAATGCTTTTAAATATGGGCCACAACACTAATAAAACCTAATTTCAGGGTTTGCCAACAAAAAAGCGCAGACCAGCCTATGCATCTGTGCAGACTGATCAGTGCCTTTGTTATTCCCTTTTTCAAAAGTATTATATCTAAACTAGCTACTACACAAATTTCAATATTCTAGCTAGTCTTCATAGCTGAGGAGAATGGTTTGAGTCTTGGTATGTCGGAAAGCCAGAAGACAGGTCTTCTCACATCATGGTCCATTTGTAACATTTATATGAAATTGAAAAATCATTATTCACAACATGTTGAAACACTTTATGGGGAAACCAAATCTGCATGGACAGTGCCGTCTTTTTAGCGTCCAAAGGAATGGACTGTGTTACAAGTATAATATGTAATAAACATGATAAGCACACAGTTTTACACTTTAATAAAATTCAATGATAAAAATTTGGGAGCCACACGATGGCAGTGTTACATCTTAACACAGGTTTAGATAAACAGACATTTTCAGTGTAAAATTGTAAATATTTCCTTACCCATCAATTCAATCATATGTTTTGGGTGCTCAAAAGAACCGTCTCATTGAGACGGTTCTTTTGAGTACCCACAACATATGTTTAGGTTGAGAAATAAGAAAACTAAAATTTGTTACACACTCTTAACTAAAGCCCTGATCTAAATCTGTGTTACAATGTGGTGTGTTATAAATGGACTGCACTGTATACATTCCCAATCTGACTTTATAACTAGTTTTAAATACAGATGTTGCATCCAAAACATCAAGAATTAGCTAGCCTCTGTAGCTTAGGCGCTGCAGACAGGAGCTTGGGCCACGAGAATCATTGCAAGAAAATCTGTCTAAGGTGTTTTTGACCAGATAAGGCTCAAACCAGCCTGCTCAGCTATAGAAACTAGCTGGAATAATGTTAGTTTGCATGTTTGTTTTTTTGTTTGATTTGATTCTTAACGTCCCATCAACAATCTTTCAGTTATAAAGGGACGGGTCTTCCTGGGTTAAACCAGTACTAAGCTAGGATTAATGTTCTTGCTCAAGGACACAACGCAGTGACGCCGGTGAGGCTCGAATCCGCGGCCCTTCGGTCTCGAGTCAAGCACTCTACCACTGAGCCACTGTGCTCCCTAGTTTGCATGTTAACAGGTTTAGCCATTATACATCTCAGAGACGGAATAACAAAGGTGCAGATCAGACGGAGCAGATGCACAAGCTTGGATGTACCTCTATTGTTCACATTCAACAAAATCAGCCCCAGAGGTTTTCATGCTCAACTCAGCATGATTTCAACAGCTCATAAAAACTAAAATGCTGAAAAATAAAGATACAGTCAAACTTCGATGGCTCGAACTCGTCGGGACCGTCGGTGCAAGTTCGACCCATCCATGTGTTCGAGCCAATTTTCAAGTTGGTTCATGTGTACTTTATGTCATCACGGAGACCACGTTTTTTATCGACCAAAGTTGCAAAGCGCATGTGGCACCTGTCACTGATCAATAACCCTTTGCACGCTAGAGTTAAAATGATAAGCCGCATGTGTTAGCATATAAACCTGTTGAAAGTAAATACATTTATCAGCATGCTCATATGCGCAGGCGGATCATTGCATTTGCTTTCGAGTAAGCTGTATCTTTTGTCTTCTTGTTGGTGAGTGTTCCTGTTTATGTGTCACTTCAGTTTATCGTTTCTTTTGGAACAATAAAGGAAAAAAAAGTTTGTTTCTTATTATTCATTCACAATGTGCAAGTTTCAATTAATAACAATGAATAAAAACATGAAAAAAATGACAAACTCCCCAGAATGTTTACAAGAAAGACGCGGATCCGACTGTACCGCCGCACATTCTGACGCCTGTCTTTATCCAGCCAGGCATGTTTTACTCATTTGACACGCGAATTATTGATTGCAAAACATCTCATTAATTGTCTTTAATCATTTTCCGCCGCCCTACTAAGTGGTGACAAGTGAGAACTTACTCAAATCTTTGATCTGATAAATTGCCGCTAATTGCTTCACACGTTCCGCTCATCAGATAGGTAACCCAAGGGTAAAATTATCATTGTCACGGAGCGCTTATGAAAATAATAACGAACTTAAATCAAGCGTGTGACTGATTCATGTGACAATATTCAGTTCTGTAAAGAAATATTTAGTTCGAGCCATCATAGCGTTTCTACATGAAAAATCAACCTGCGGACTGTGCTTTGAGTTCGAGGGTTCTCGCCATCGCTGTTCGAGCCTGGGGTGAATTTTAACATTAAATGTATAGGGAAATTGCCGGGACCAACGAACAAGTTCGAGCGATCCCTGGTGTTCGAGACAGGCGAGTTCGAGCGACCAAAGTTCGACTGTAATTCTTTTTAAAACTTTAGAATACTGTATTTCTCATGCTAATAAATGTTAAATGCCAACAATTGTTGACATTTTAACATTTATGAGCATGATAAATTTCATGCTTAGTTGAGTTGAGTATGAAAAAAATGTTTTACAACCTCGAGGCCAGGTTTCCTTGGGATTAAGCCAATATTATACCGGTAGATGTCTGTTTTGAGTATAGAGAATTTACTGAAGCGTTGCCTGCTGTAACATAAAAACTAAAATGCTGAAAAATAAAGATATTTTTTTTAAAACTTTAGGATACTGTATTTCTCATGCTAATAAATGTTAAAATGCCAACAATTGTTGGGTTTTTTTAACATTTATGAGCATGATAAATTTCATGCTTAGTTGAGTTGAGTATGAAAAAAATGTTTTACAACCTCGAGGCCAGGCTTTCTCACGATGAAGCCGACATTATACCAGTAGATGTCTGTTTTGAGTATAGAGAACTTACTGAAGCGTTGCCTGCTGTAACAGTTCCACCTTTTTTAAACACAGGTGGCAGCTTAGACAGAATTTCCATAGTTGTCTTGGGTCTGGGATGTTCATCAACTTCAAACATTTCTTTACCTGAAATAAACATATGGAATCTGCAAATGAGATTTTGGTACTTATCGCAGTTTTGAGCAACACAGGCTCAGGCGAGCCTGCTCAAATGTGTAGACTCCCCAGAGCCCTGAATGTTCATATTCATAAACTTTGGATATAGATGAAGACTCAGACCAAAATTTAGATCTCTACCTCATTCTGCTTTCTGTCATAACCCATTATTCCTGCAGGTCCCGCATATGAAAAATGTCAACACAATTTCAATGGGGAGTTCAATGTACGGTTAATGTTCTAAAATTTCAAACATTAGTTGCCTGCAGCAAAAGCCTAGACAAACAGGGCAGACCCAGATCAGACTGCTTCTGAAGAAGCAGTCTGATCAGGGTCTTCCCTGTTTGCTAATCTGACAAGCAATTTGTAAAGTCCAGCAATGAAAATCAATATTTTATTCGAGAAAAGAAAGATAAAAGTTTTTGAAATTCTAGAATATTTATCATATTCCCAAAGACCAGTGTATAAAAGTTACATGCATCAAAACAAAATAAATGTTTGGGGAGTTCACTCAAAGTCAGTAAACCTTCTCCCTCTAAATCAATAAACTGTCAATGTTGATGTGTTTCCATATTCTGACATTTATGACAGATGCATTCAGCCATCTGAAAAAAGAATACACTTTAACCAGGGGTGTGGAAATAGTAAAATTTTCTACTTGTCCAGGGGCAAGTAAATGGCCATAATGTATTTGTCCAAAGAAAATTTCACTTGTCCGATAGTACAGATTAGCTTATACCTTTCTGTGCTTAAACAATTTTCACTTTCGTAAACAGATGAAACCATGCAGATATCAACTCCCTTGTTAACATTGTACATCTAGATCAGCTGGCTTCTGAAGAAGCCAGCTGATCAGGATCCACACTGTTTTCAATGCAACATGTGAACTCATAATAATTAATCAAAATATGAAATACAAAATTTTATAAACTTTTTAACAAATTTTGCACTTGTCCAAAGACAAGTAAATTGAAATTTTCAACTTGTCCTGAATAAAATGGGACCAGGTCGGACAAGTCGGGCATGGTATTTCTACAGCCCTGCTTTAACCCTTAGAATACTGATGAATTCTTCCACCTGGTTTGAAACAATGAGTCTAGGAGGAATCAATGTACATATCAAGGTTTTTTAGTTAAAATGTACTTCAGTCACAGGAGATTGTTCAGGGTTCATACAGGCAAGTATGAGTAAGATTCAAGGACTTTTCAAGGACTTCTAAAAGCCTCTTCATCAATTTTCATGGACTTAAAGTTAATGAAAAATACTGATCTAAGTATTAAAATTCTACTTCAGAAATGCTAGACTGAGATAATGGAGACATTAGTACTGGAAAATCAGTATAAAATTATTGTGCCTATAGTTAGTGCAGCAATAATTATATACTGATTTAGGTCTCAATCGACATTGCTAAGTCCTAAAGAAAATGGTAAAATTCAAGAACTTTCCCGTACGAAAATTCTAGACGGAATCCACCTGGAATCCAAGCGGATTCCAAGCGAAAAGGTCACGGATTTGAGAAAATCCTGGCGTAATACGCCTGGACACATATTTTTTCAAAATCCAGGCGTACTTTATGTCTTTAATACAAGCGTACTTTTTTCAAAGTCCGCCAGGAAAAAAAATCCACCCGGATTTTTCATACTTTAACTTTGAGAAACAGGATTCTTTTTTCAGAATCCGCTTGGAAAAAGAATCCACCTGGATTATTTATACTTAAAACTTTTTTCAACATGGAATTTTTGGACCATGACTGGATCCATGGAAAGTAAATCAGTCTTTAAGATATTGGTAGCACATTTTAGTTACATGCTTCTATTAATATTCAAACTAATGACCATTAGTTTAAAAGATAGAGTGCAGACAAAGCTTTCTCACAGAGTTATATGACACTAGTGACCTTGTTTTTGTTAGTTTGATTTGATTCTTTACGTCCGATCAACAATATTTCAGTTATATAGGGACCTGTCTTCCTGGGTTGAACCAGTACTAAG
Source organism: Loripinus fragilis (assembly GCA_964019695.1). Classification (NCBI taxonomy): domain Eukaryota; kingdom Metazoa; phylum Mollusca; class Bivalvia; order Lucinida; family Lucinidae; genus Loripinus; species Loripinus fragilis. The sequence goes on along the minus strand of OZ026519.1, from coordinate 46,780,217 downwards.
CTAGGATAAATGTGTTTTGCTCAAGGACCACATCGCAGTGACGCCGGTGAGACTCGAACCCGGGTTCCTCCAGTCTCAAGTCAAGCACTCTACCACTGAGCCACTGCGCTCCTTACTAGTGACCTTGAAAATTAGTTCAATGTCACAAAAATCCAATCATTTCATACAGTCCTCCCAATGATGTAGCTGTGCCAGTTTAGTCAAAATCTGGCCGATGAGTCAGAAGGTACAATGCAGACAAGGCTTTTACTTAGTAATATGACCCTGGCGACCTTGAAAATTAGATCAAGGTCACCATATTTTAATTATTTCTTAAGATTCCCTGAATGGTTTATCTGTACCGGTTTGGTCAAAACCTGGCCTTATAGTTGGAAGAAATAGTGCAGACAAATGACATACATGGTGACCCATATAAAATTAGGTCAAGGTCACCAAATCATTTCTCAAAATTGTTCCAATGATGTATCAGTGCCAGTTTGGTCAAAATCTGGCCATTGCTTCAGAAGATAGAGCACAATGTTTTCATAGTTATATCACCCTAATGACCTTGAAAATTAGACCAAGGTCACCAAAATCTGATCATTTTTAAGATCCTCCCAATGGTGTATCTGTGTCAGTTTGGTCAAAGCCTGGCCATGAGTTCAAAAGAAAGGGTGCAGCCAAGGCTTTTACATATGCATACATGACCAAATTGACCTTGAACAGTAAGTCAAGGTCACCAAAATCTGATCATTTCTTAAAGTCCTTCCATTGATTGATCCATGTATCTTTGCCAGTTTGGTCAAAATCTGGACATTACTTCAGTTCTAAGAGAGTGCAGACAATGTTTATCATAGCGCTTAATGAGACCCGGGTATCCTTAAAAAATAGGTCAAGGTCACCAAAATCTTATCATTTTCTTAAAGCCATAACAATGATGTATCTGTGCCAGTTTGGTGAAAATATGGCCATTGGTTCAGAATATAGTATACAAGTGCGGTTTTTTCATGGTTGTATGACCTTGGTAATGACCCTGGTCAGTGGTGACCTCAAAAAATCAGTCAAGAACACTTAAATAACTGAAATTTCTGCTCCAGCGAATGACTGAACTTTCATGGCCATACAAAGATCATTTGCAGAAAAGGCTGCCAGTTGGAAGAATCAATGTATAAATTTTCTAGGGCTGGGGCCAGTCTAAATTTGAAAGTAAAGAAACGATCTAAGATGCACACAAATCATCCCGTTGTATGATATAGTATATTTTATATAGTATCCTGTCAATGTTCCGAAAGTAAACAATACGTTTTTCTTCGTTTTTTTTTCAAAAAGGAATACTTGTTAGCCTCGTTTCGATTTTCTTTGTTCAATTTGAATTTTTGTCAACACACACGATGTGTAACGATAGAAAGAAACTTAGAAGGTCTTTTACAAAGTGAATGTACATTGAGAAAGCAGAAGATTTTAAAATCTAGATACAATACAGCACACAGTGTTCATTGGCAGTGTAGAATTGCCTATTAGAATCAACAACAACAACTTAGAAAGAAAGATGTTTCGTCGATATATCGCGACCAGTCTGCACTTGCGAAGCCTCGTCAATAAAGCTGTCCATCGATGCTCCAATTATGTGAGTATTTACTTTTATTTACTTTATTTATATGGAATACCACGCTTTTTAGTGTATCAATCGGCTTGAAATACATGTATCGATAAACACAAACGGTGTAATCCCATGGTAGCTTTTCTTTCCAAATTTAAATAAAAACGTGTTACCTTCAGAATTATGACGCATGTACACGAGAAAGAGCTGTGTATTAAAATTCACTCAAGTGTTTTGCCGACGTCACGTTTTGCACGCTTGTTGTTGAGACACAAGCTGTGAAATAAAATCCATGTCTGGGTCGTAATGGTTTCGTCAAGCCTGCTCAGGTTTAGGTACATAACACAGACAGTTCTTCAACACATTATTAAACATAAATCATGTTTTTGCTATTTTGCGGTTGTTGTTGTTGTTGTTGTTATCAGCCTTTTGGCCGAAGTATCTCTCTGGTAGGAAGGCTCTTTGGTACTTCTTTCATGGTAAAAACTCTCAGGTACATTATATAAGGCATGTGTGTCAGGTTCAGTTGTCAACAAAATTATTGAGTTTTGAATTGTTTCGTGCTTAAAATGTACTCTTCAAAGATTTCATTAATGATTTGTTGGAATTGTCATACTGCAATGGGCGTAGACAGGTGGGGTACTCTCATTTTTTTCTTCATACGTAGGCTTGGGCCCTGCATCTACCTTTCCCCCCTAAAACATTTCAGAAATTTCAAGCATCCCCCCCCACAAAAAAAAAGAATAGTTGAAATTTTAGCAACCCCTAAAATATCCCTCATTCTGTATGTTGATCTTAAAATAAGACCCTAATATGAAATGGCCCCTAAAAATATCCACAAAATCTTTGTACCCAGGCTTTCAAGTGCCCATCAACAGAAAAGTAGGGAAAAAGTAGGGATAAAAAATTCGGAAAAAGTAGTGAAAAAGTAGGGATTATCGGCGTAAAAAAGTAGGGATAGTAGGGCTTTTCCAAACATAACATTAATTCCAACAAGCTGTTTGAAATAAGTAATTTCAGATTAAATGAGCAGGATAATACCTGTGACAAAAGCACTAGCCAAACAGTGAGATTTTTACGGTAAACATTAAATTTTGAGGTGTTAAGCGGCACGCTCCCTGAAAGAACATAGATTGTTAATTCATAAAATCCGAGCGAGCAAAGCGAGCGAGGAAAAATTTCTGGATTTTTACACGTAAATGACATTTTAGAGTGAAAAAGTAGGGATAGTAGGGCATTTTCATAAAAAAGTAGGGAAAAGTAGGAGCAGACCAAAAAAGTAGGGAAAAGTAGGAAAAATAGGGCCCACTTGAAAGCCTGTGTACCCCAAAAAATATTAATTTTTGTGAAACCCCCCAAAAATAATGAAATTCAAATTTTAAACCCCAAAAAAAGACCCGAGCCTACGTATACATGAAAATACCAGAGTACCCTCCACCCTTGGGCGTAGACAGTATAGGAGAACGAATGTGCAAGTCATTTTTTTTACTGAAGTTAATTAAAATATTGGCAAAGAGATAGCTCAAAAACAGAGCACAGAGACTTTATAATAATAAAGCCACCAGGTACATTGGTCAATAGGTAGGAAACGGGTTATTATGGGGTTCAAAGTAACCCTCAAGTTGAATAATTGAATAAAGTCACCACTTTACTTAAAAGCTGGTTTATTATAGGTCCTTCTCTTTTCCATGAGAAAATATCAAATGATATATTGAATATCGATACACATATTGTAATGAAAAGAGATTGATACCCAGCACTAGTGTAGATCCTAATCAGACTTCTCTTGTAGGAACAATTTGAGCTGGGTCCATACTGTTAAACTCATTACCTATATTAAATGTAAATAATGATAGACAACTTTAGCAGATGGCATTTTGATGCAGTTTTTAGTTGGCACTTTTAGGGTTGATAGACAAGCTCTTTGACACGCATAAAATAATTTTTCAGGGCATGATAATGGAAAGAGCTTGGCTGACACCATCCTTCCCAGCCTTAAACAGATTCCAAAACAGCACAACAGCCACATATATTCTGCAGATGAAGTGATTCTAGAAGTGAAATGGTCCTTGTATGTCTAAACAAAGTAAGTACAAAATAATTGGAAAAATATTTTACCTTTACCTGCATATATCATACACCTAAGGCACAACCTTTGTTTGCACAAAATCAGTTCATGAGCTTTAGATACGCCAGAAAAAGCTCAACCCTTTTCATTCTGATTGATTTTTAAATTATGCATTTTGATAAAATGAGTATATTATTGCCCATTTTGTATTTCAAGGGGTCACAGGTAGAAATTATGAATATGATGTATTTCTGCCATGAAGATTTTATTTTGTCTTTGCAAACAGTGCAGACTGATGAAATGCATGTGCATTGTAGTTGCATTTCATGAGGGTCTTCACTGTTTACCAAAAAATCTGTTTGCAGGTACATGTATCCAGAATGAGAGGGTAAATAGTTCTATGATCAGTTTTGGTGCTGAAGCTGCTCCCACCCCACCCCCGCAAAGTGTGGTTTTTTTTTTTGTCTCTCAGTCTGTCCCTAACATTCGCTCCATATCTCCTGAATAATCTGAAAAAATGAAAGCCTTTCAACAATTTTCTCTAAACTCACTCAAATGTTCCTCTCAAGTCCTCCTTTCATTTTGTGTCCACTCAATTATGTCCTGACACCTTTGAATGGTTTTCATTAAACTTCACCGAAATGTTCATCTTCACAGTGGGACTGTGTGAAGAACCCATAATTCACTATGCAGGCTCAAAGTCAAGGTGACACTTCAATGTCATGGGATTTACCCTTCAATTTCGTGTCTGATCCATACTTTTACTCACCATTACTTGCTGAACCCTTTGAACTATTTTGATTAAACTTCAACCAAATGTTATCTCAGTGTGACAGTGTGCAAAGTCCACGACTAAGATACCCAGATTCAAGATCAAGGTCACACTTCAAGGTAGGTTCGAGCCTCAACGGCGTCACTGTGTTGTGTCCTTGAGCAAGAACATTAATCCTAGCTTAGTACTGGTTCAACCCAGGAAGACCCGTCCCTTTATAACTGAAAGATTGTTGATGGGACGTAAAGAATCAAATCAAACAAACAAACAAACACTTCAAGGTAGGGAGCGCAGTGGCTCAGTGGTAGAGTGCTTGACTCGAGACCGAAGGGTAGCGGGTTCGAGCCTCACCGGCGTCACTGCATTGTGGTCCTTGAGCAAGACACATTTATCCTAGCTTAGTACTGGTTAAACCCAGGAAGAACCGTCCAGAATAACTGAAAGAATGTTGAGTGGACGTAAAGAATCAAATCAAACAAAAACAAACAAACACTTCAAGGTCATGTAGTAATATAACCTTGAATTTTATGTCTGCTCCACATATCTCCTGAACCATTTGAATGATTTACATTAAACTTCACTCAAATTTTAGTGAGACGGTGTGCAGAACCCATGACTCAGTTGTGCAGACTCAAGGTCAATGTCATATTCTCATGTGGGGGGGTATGATATATTTATATACATCTAAGACACATTTTCTACAAATATGGATTGAATCACAGTTTAGATAACAAAGTTATGAACCTTTACTTGAGGGTGTCTCAGCGTATGCGGAGCACGTCGCAAATTATTTTGCCGTCTTTTTAAAGAGGGGTGGTCTAATGTTTTGACTCTACTCTTTTTATTTAAGCTTAAATGGAAACAAGTATTGTCATCTATCTGTTCAGTAATTCTCCCTGGTTCAAGTAATGACTATATAGTTAGTTTAGATATGTTTAGCACACAAACAAGCGAGATCTTTTAGATTTAACACGAGATAACATATTTACCATTAAAATAACTAACAGAAAAATAGCATGTGTTCTGTTTAATTGACGAAAAGGAGCTTGTCTTTGTGATATTACTTAAATAATTTTACACGAAATCCATTTTACATTACAAGTGACTGTTCTACCAATCATTTAACATTAAAAGAACGTAGTTTTATGTGTTAGATTAGCCAAAAAATATTGAAAGTCTATTTTTTGCGCCGTACCATTCTCATATCGTAAGCTTTTTCTGAAAAAAAGAAATGTAGAAGTTATTGTAAAATCTTTTATAAAATCAATGCGAAAAGCCACAAACGTTTCAAATTTTCAACACTTTACCTTGCATAGTTACTAGTTGATTCGGCAATGCATTGTTTGAAAAACAACAGCGAAATTTGATTAAATGTACACTACCTTTTGGACTAGATGAGTTTCATTGAAAATATTTTGACGTGCGCCGCTCACACGGACATACCGCCAAGTAAAGGCTCATAAATTTGTTATCTAAACTGCCCTTCCTCCCATATTTGTACAAAATGTTTCCCATATGTATATAAAAACATCCTTAAAATATCATAGAGTTACATATACACAGTCTTGTGTTATAACTAAAGTCCACGATTTAATGGGACAACCCTCGTAGTTCCAATTATTTAAATATCGTAAGATGGACCCAAAGAGAACCAAACCTGACAACAGTAGAGATGATCTCTTGATTTTGGGGGAAAATAAGGCTCAAATCATCTGCCTCTGAATTTCATACCTTTCTTTCCTTTAACTTCCACTGGAACAATTTCATTTTTGTAAATGCCTGCTTCCTGGGCTGTAATGTAAAGATTTAAAAAGTTGCCATGATAATAAGTCCCTACCTAATGTGGCCTAGTTCATGATATTTTGGGTTTTATTGCATATGTGAACATTATCCATACGGTATACAGTCCCACTAGAACCTTTGCTGCTTGTACACATTAAGATGGGCTAATTATAAACTTTAATGAAGACTTGGACCAAATTCATGCCTCTAGCCCATGTAGATAGCTCACAGTGCATGCATGTATAAAGAACAAATTTAAGCATTATCTGATGAGCTGACTCACATTTTTTTGTTGAGAAATGAGCTGTGAAATGAGATTTCCAACAACTTGGTATGTGCGACCAGCAAAGCCTCAGATCAGCCTGCGCATAGGCGCAGTCTGATCAGAGCCTTTACTAGTCACTTGAAAAATCTATGAGTGTTAAGCTACTGACTGAACATCATTTGGAGTTTCTAAGCTTAATAGAAGGCTACACAGGCTCATCTGAGTCTACACATGTCAAAATACCACATTGTTGGAAATCACATGTCGCGGCTCAAATGAAAAGTCTACTGATCTAGAAACCTCTCTTACCTATGACTATTATAACTGTAAACATTAACCATTTGTATGAATATTTATAGAGGATCGTACATGAGTGCTCATGTTTTATTGAATTTATTAAACGAGTTGGGGAAAAGAGATAAAATGCGAGACTTGCCGAGCATTTTATCTCTTTTTCGCAACAAGTTTAATAAATTCAATAATATAAGAGCACGAATGTGAGATTCTATTTATCATATGACATTAAGATTACATTGAAATCTCATTTCTGTCGTAAAAACGGTAAAATTTTGTCATTATGTACGCAACGTTGTTATGGATGTCATAACGTTTCCCGAAAATCTATAAACCACTAGTGGTTTATCGATTTTATTGCATGGCGTTATTTCACTCCCAGACGCGACATCATATGATAAATCTTGGTTCAATACAATGAACTCGGTATGGTCAGGCCTGAAGCATTCCAGTTTTAAGCATGTATTTTTAATCAAGAGTGAATAAAATCAGTGTGGATACTGATCAGATTGCTTCTATGAAGCCAGCCAGCTGATCTGTATCTACACTGTTTTTAAAAAGAATGAAAAAAGTCAATGAGCAATGCTTATTAGATACCCCCCGCACCGTAAGGGTCAGTGAAAAAAACTTTGTCTTGGCAAGTGATAGTTCAAACCAGCAGACTTGAGTTTTGAAAAGAAGATTTCAGTAGAATCTGTGCAAATGATCTTTACACTTGCAATCTGGAACATTTGTTAAGATCAAAACACAAAAATATTCACACCTGAAAGTTCTATATATCAAAGCTTATATTAGAAAATTGTCTGAAGTTTTCATATCTGTCATTTTGTCAAAATTCAATTTTTTTAACCAAACATCAATTTGCTGAATCAAAAGCTGTGGTAGGAGTTGATCAGCCCATGAAAGCACTATCTAAGAATATACAAAAGCGATATTAGGGAAAAATTGTCCACGTTCTCAAAGCTGTAATTTCGTCATTTTTTTTAACCAAACTCCTTCATGCATATGTTCAATGCGTCTCTTTGTATAGGCAGAGTATCAAATTGCTCCATCAAAAGCTGTGGGAGGAGTTTGTGGGCCTGTGTTTGGATTATAATAAACTCGATTTTTTATGTTTTTCACATTGATTTTCGGCGGTAACTTTTTTATTATTGATTTTAGTAACTGTGTTCGCAATGAAAGTTGTAAAGAAAAATTAGCGCCAACTTCTTCAAGCGGTCCCAACATCAAATATTCTGCAATTAACTCTGCGCATAGATGCACTCTTTGAGCATTTTAAGAAAAGCCCTAATAAACTAAGTCAAATATGTCAGTCAAAAAGTTACATTGCACTGCCCCGATTCAATAAGAAATGCGACGGATGGCTTGTTCAAATATATTGGAAATTGCGCCTGATTCGCCTGTGCGTTAAGCTAGTTGGGTCATCTCAAAACTGTCTATTTAGGAGCACGTGCATATGAGAAGAATGGCGCGTCATGTAATAACGCAGCTTCTGTACCTACAAACGATCGTGATCATAGATTCTGAATATGCACGGTACATTCAAAGCCTACATACGGCAGGATTATGCTATAAACAACCGTTGAATAATTGTATATACACCCCTTGTGAATATTCTTTTGAGACGAGCCCTTTCTGCCACGCCTCTACGAAATTTACCTGTCAATAAAATACCTAGACAATTTGGCTGAATTCAATTTATTGCAAAATCTTCATCTATGTACACAAAAATCTACTTGTGCCACAAAATTCGGATCTCTTGGAGAAATCGGCGTTAATTTTTCTCTACAACTTTCATCGCGAACACAGTTTGCTAAAATTAATAATAAAAAAGCTATCGCCGAAAATCAATGTGAAAACATAAAAAATCGAGTTTAGCATAAGCCACAATATAAAAAAGCCATTTAGGACTACAAAGGGAAATAACTCTAATAGAACTGGCCCCTTGTCCTTCCTTTTTTAAAGCATTTGTCTTGTATATGTAAATATGTTTGAAAAATTAACAAAATTCCAACAATGGCTCTTCAAGATATTAAGGAAACAAAACACTACTGAAGGACTGACGCACAGACACACAGATGGACAACGTGAAAACAGTATACCCTCCACAAACAAAGTTTGCAGGGGGTATAAAAAAGATATATCTAGATTCAGCAGGACAAGGGTTAACAGTTTTAACGTTTTTCTTGCTTAGCACAACTGCCAGTGAAATGGGTCATTTTACAAGTAGGTGTTTATTCTTAAATAGGACTATGTTCACAGAAAGTTTCCAACACATTTATCAGTTGGAGAAGTACATTATAAAATCATGAGTCAGCAGAAGACAGGCTGATTCCATTTGTGATAGCTCTGTTTCAGCTGCTAATCCTTATCAATAACTGATTTTATACATACTTTATATAGTTTAGGGCTGTGGATTGTTAGGCAAGTGGCGATCCGATTCGATCCACAATTCATGAGTTACGATTCACAGATCGAACTGCGAGTCACTGGTTAATAGAAAAATAAGACTCCTGTTATGAAATGTCTATTATTAGGTCTATTTACTTAATAAATCATCCCTTTCTGTTAAAACAGAATAACCACATGTATACAGTTAGTTATCAAAGAAGATAAGACTACATTTCAACTCACGACTGTCAAGGCATGCAACACAAATCATAACTTTGATTTTATACCTTCCTGGACTTGGATAACCAGATATTCTGACAGAAGTGTTTTCAGTATATGGCCATTTTCCTTTGTCTTGTTGTTCACACACAGACAACATGACCTGGGTCATGTAGGCCTAATCAGCTGTCATTTTGTCGGCCAAAAAAAAGTTCAAAGAAACATAGAACCCTTTGAAATCTATTTGATAATTGACACTACTTTTGGCTCTGTTTATTTAATAGTACAATGTACCGATGAAATGTAACTTGGTGTGTTTAAACGGAATAGATTGGAATATATTATCATCTGATTTTGGAATACATGTACTTTACTGTAAATTGCCGATAAAGGAGACAGCAAAACGTCACTAAGCTGCGAGAAACAAAGGTATTTAAACTAGATATCAATTAGAACCGTAGTGGTAGTGAAAAAATTAATTTGACCATTTTGTGAACAACTTCTTGTTTCAGTAAAAAAAAAAAAAAAAAAAAAAGATCGCGATCCAACGATCTCGGCAGTGACGAATATTCATACTCGATTTTTTATTCAGATCCGCGAATATCCTAGTACTCGGATACTCGCAGCAGCCCTAATATAGTTCAGGCCACAGGAAATAACCTTAGAACCTTTTTTTCAAAGTCTTTTAGCCCATCCACCTATAGAAACAATTTTAAAGAATATATATCTACCCCTAGAACCCCTTTCTTCCAACTTGGGTCCACCTCAAGCCTGTCGTCCTGTCTGGGAACTTATAATTAACTGGGAAAGCCCTAAATAAGACCCTTGCAAAACACAAGTCATTGTTATTTACTGATGTAACCAGTCATGATTTTTTTGCATCACAAATATGTCTTTTAACGCTATTTGGGAAAATCTATGAATTTTCAGTAAAACCTGTCTTTAGCGGCCACTGAAAAATAGACACAACAAAGGTCTTAATGGTAAATGGTAACTTAATGAAGGTCGAAAGTATTGCAGAATGCTCCCTTTGGAGCATTCTGCAATACTTTTGACCTGCATTAAGCAATAATCGGTATTGAAAACCGATTTTTTGGTCTTTTTTGAGTCCGCTTAAGACAAGTTTTACTGTACAATGGTAATTTTTTGAGAAATTTAACTTGTCATGTAGCCACTCACCAGCTCCCCATCTTGTCTGTGTTTTAAGAGCATATCTGTCACAGTCTTCCCTGCTGATACCATACTGCTCAGCCAAGTTTTCTGCTGTGATTGCCATTGGCATCCCAGTGTAGGAATCTGTCAAGCCAGCCCATAAAACATCCTCAAGCTGAAATAAGGGAAATGCTTATAAACCTTAAAAAGAAATCTAGTCCAGGGACCAAGCTGGCCCAGAATTTTAGGGAGAAGTGACTCCTCCCTGCATGAAAATTAGGGAGAAGTGACAGTCAGATAGTTATAGCGCAAAATTACGGCATTTTCTGTCAATTTAGAAGCAAATTAGCCATTACACATACTATTGCCATTTGATGGAAGGAGAAACACGATGCAGTGGTAGTAGATTGTCTGATAATGTCACCACAGCTTGCATTTGTGTAGTGATAGAATGAAAATGAGTCTCTTTAAAAAAAAAAAAAACTTTTTTTTTAGGGACTATTGCGCCCTAGTCGCCCCCTAGCTTGATCCCTGTAGTCAATAAACAAGTTTACTAATTTCAATTCAAAGTAGACTTTATCATCAAACATAATATCTGTTCTTTATCTTGCCCATCTTCACCACTACAATTGAGTCTAATGTTTGTAAATCGTAGCGTAAAAATTCAAAATCTATCTATATATTTGCTTCATCATAAACAAATGATGTGGTCTGTCTAATGAATCACCTCAGTGAGAAGGTCACAACATGTATTTTGACCCTTTATGCACTAACAGAATCTTCCTTCTTTGATACAATAAATTTAGGAAGGTACATTGTAAATAGAGGGGTAACAGGCAGGGCTGTGGAAATACCATGACTGACTTGTCCAACCAGGTCCCATTTCATTCAGGACAAGTCGAAAATTTCTTATTACTTGTCCTTGGACAAGTACAATGTATAAAGTTAATACAATTCTGTATTTCATATTTTGATCAATTATTACGAGCTCACATTTTGCATTGAAAACAGTGTGGAAACTGATCAACTGGCTTCTTCAGTAGCCAGCTGATCTGGATCTACACTGTTTTCAAGAGAAGCCAGCTGATTAGGATCCATACTGTTTACAAGAGTTGATATATATCTGGTTTCATACTGTTTTTGAAGAATAATTTGTTTAAGCACGGAAAGGTAAAAGCTATTTTTTTTCTTCTTTCGGACAAGTAAAATTTTCTATGGACAAGTACATTTTGGCTTTTTACTTGCCCCTGGACAAGTAGAAAATTTTACTATTTCCACACCCCTGGTCACAGGTTATATTTTCTAAGTACACTTGTACTTATTTTTCTGAAAATTATTTTTTGTGTGCTAGCAAACAGTGTAGACCCTGATGAAATGCCACATTATGTGGCATTTCATCTGGGTCTTCACTGTTTGTCGAATTATGTATATAGGAGTCACTAGTAAACAAAAATAAGAGGGATAATAACAAGAGGACCCATGGACCCTGGATTGCTCACCCGAATCCTTGTCAGGAGAGGTAGTTTACCACAAAATATAAATTCCATTCTCCAACACTTTAGTCCATCTTGGGTATCACTCAGATCATAACCAAAGCCTATCAAGTCACTAAGTTAAATCGAACTATTTTTATCAGCACAATTTCAATGTCTGACCTTTTTACCCAACCCAAATGGCCAGGGGTGTGCATAATGTCAAACAGTTTAATTGCATAATGTGATGTCCACCACAACCTTCTTCAGAATTTGTTTACCTTTTGTCCCCATACAGGAATCAAGGGTGTGTAAAAGGGCAGAACATTCGCATGCATGGTGTTATATGCTTCATTCTAATTAACTCTTTCGCTGCCAAATTTCTGGGGAAACGTACTTCTCAGTGCCAAATATATTTTGGTTAATGTCACAACAGAGGGTCAAGCTGTTTAAATAGTATAAAATCATTATTTGGTTGAATATCATTGTGAAACTTTGACCAAATATTGCACATATACTGTTTAGCATGATAGCACAATTTTCGATGGGCAGACAGATCAGGTGACCTTGACCTTGAATGACACTGACCTTATATGGCCTATTTTTTATTAATTTGCCATATTTTGATCAACATATTGTAGAAAATACCCCAAAACACTTATTTTGTAATTAGTTGTTTTCCTTATGCATTTAAATCCTCCAAATAGCATATTTCATATCACTTATATCACTGGAATGATTATTTTCCATTATCATACCTCATCTAGGGTGAAGCTGGCAGCAGCCATTCAGCCACAATTTTCCGTGAAACAGTTTTAGCTCGCTTTAAAATTGAGAAAATAACATTTTTTTTGCCATTTCCTGGTTTGTTTGACAAAAATAGGTCTTCTGTTTAGGTTATCTCCCTTGTTTGCACTTGTTTGCACTGATATGTCGCAAAATACACATCACTGAAACAAACCACATGTCCAAGTCGCATTATGGCCACATTGGCACTCTGCCGTTGGTCGCCAAACGGCGACATTGGCAGTGAAAGAGTTAATTTGATTATGCAATATGACTGCTTTCAGAAAAGAAAACTAATTAACCTTTTGACCCCACCCCAGGGGTCAAGGGTAAGTGTAAGAGAAAAATATTTGCTAATGTGTTATTGTAAGCTGTGTTCCCTTTAATTTGATATGCAACATGACCATTTTCTGAAAAAGTTTGCATATTGGGGGTGTGAGGGGGGGGGGGGGGGGGGTTTGGCACCATGGGCATTATTTGAATAAACTTGGTAGAGGGTCAACAAGGTGATGCTACATATCAAAGGCCTTGTGGTTTCAGACAAGAAGATTTTTTAATGTTTTCTCTTTACAAGCCTATGTTAAACATGGGACCCCTAGGGGCGGGCCCATTTTTGGCCCCAGGGCTATAATTTGAACAAACTCCGTAGAAATCCACCAGATGATGCTACATACCATATATCAAGACTCTAGGCCTTGTGGTTTCAGGCAAGAAGACTTTTTCATGTTTTCCCTAGATATAAGCCTATGCAAAACATGTTACCCCCGGGGCAGGGCCATTTTTTACCCAAGGGGTTTTATTGAAAAACTGGGTAGAGGTCCACTAGGTGATGCTACATACCAAATATCAAAGCTCTATGCCTTGTGGTTTCAGACAAGAAGATTTTTTCACGTTTTCCCTAAATAAGCCTATGGAAAACATGTAACCTCTATGGCCGGCCCATTTTTGGACCCAGGACTATAATTTGAATAAACTTGGTAGAGGTCCACTACATGTAGATGATGCTACATACCAAATATCAAGACTCTAGGCCTTGTGGTTTTAGGCAAGGAGATTTTTTTCATGTTTTCTATAAGCCTATATAAAACATGTGACCCCTGGGGCAGGGCCATTTCGGACCCCAGGGGCATTATTTGAACAAACTTGGTAGAAACCCACTAGATGATGCTAAATACCGAATATCAAGACTCTATGCCTTGTGGTTTCAGGCAAGAAAATTTTTTCATGATTTCCCTATATAAGCCTATGTAAAACATGTGATCGCCAGGCGGGGCCATTTTTGACCCAAGGGGCATTATTTGAACAAACTGGGTAGAGGTCCACTAGGTGATGCTACATACCAAATATCAAGGCTTTAGGCCTTGTGGTTTCAGACGAGAAGATTTTTTTCAGGTTTTCCCTATATAAGCCTATGTAATATATTTGACCCTCAGGGCTGGGCCATTTTTGGCCTCAGGGGTATAATTTGAACAAACTTGGTAGAAGTCCACAAGGTGATGCTACAAACCAAATATCAAGGCTCTAGGCCTTCTGGTTTCAGACAAGAAGATTTTTAAAGTTTTAATTTCGAAAATCTATTTTTAGCCTCTGTTACCTAGATATGCAACAGACCAGAACCGTTTTGAATAATTTGGTAGAGGGCAACTCAAGAATCAATTGTGTGAAATTATTTCAAAATTGGACAAGGGGTTTAGGAGGAGTTGTCATTTGTCAATTGTTAACGGACGGGCGATGACAGACGGACGACGGACTAAAACCAATCACAAAAGCTCACCTTATCACAATGTGACAGGTGAGCTAATAAAAAAAAAACACTCTCATATATACAGGGCAAGAAAAGTATTCAACCACAATATTTAATGATGTGTAAAAACTTTGTTTTCAGATCTATTTTCAAAACCCACAAATCACACTGTTCAGCAACCACTGCCTGACAGAAAACAGTATTTTTCGAAAATCTATTCATTAACATACAGGAGCTGTTGAAAACAGGAAGAGTCATTCTGAAAAACAAGCAAATCATCACAGGTAAAGCTTGTCAGATATCATCACATGGTGATGTGGGAGCGCAATGGCTCAGTGGTAGAGTGCTTGACTCGAGACCGAGGAGCTGCGGGTTCGAGCCTCACCGGCTTCACTGCATTGTGGTCCTTGAGAAAGACACATTTATCCTAGCTTCGTACTGGTTCAACCCAGGAAGACCCGTCCTTGTTTAACTGAAAGATTGTTGATGGGACGTAAAGAATCAAATCAAACAAAACAAAACATGGTGATGTGAAACGGCATTTGATCAGTATTGGTTGCTACAAGAGGCAATAGGGATGCTGTAAAAAATCATGATGTTCCATCGACGTTGAGATACTGCACTTTCACTGTCAGCATATCAATGGGATATGACGTTAAATGATACAAATTGAAAAGAACAACACCTCTATTGCATCCTAATGACACTGAAATAGTGTTGCTCTACCATTCAATCAGTTTTGGAACTCAGCACCAGAGATCAGTAATGAGTATAGCCTCCACGACTGTCACGACATTCAACAAGTCTATTTCGATTAAATACATGAGCTGTTGGATGGTCTGCTGAGGAATGCCTCTCCTGAGTAAATCCACTATGAGGGTACACTGAAGATCCACCAGTGGCTGTGTTCAGTCAGTTGTAAAGAAACCGCTCTCCCTAGAACATCCCACATATGTTCCATGCAACTCAGCTAGACCTGGAGACATTACTAGAACATCAGGCATATTAGCACCATCATTAAATGCCTCTTGTTGTGACCAATACCGATCTAGTGCTGTTTCACATTAGCACATGTTGGTATCTGAAAGTAATTTCCTGTTTAGATTTCCTCATTTTTCAGACAGACCCTTCCTGTTTTCAACAGCTCCTTTAGATAAATGTTTTTCATGAGTAGATTTTCAAAATTAAAGTAGTGTTTTCAGAGGAAAACCATGTCCCTCCAACTGCAAATTGAGTCGGCATGCATGCTTTACTGCTCTTTATTGTGTCAAAATGATACAGGCTGAAATACATCAATTATTTCAAGGGAGAGCATACACAAACACAATTTTGGTCAAACTTTGAAATTACAAATTGTTGTGGTTACATTGAATATAAGGTCAAGGTAATCTAATTAACTCTCTTCTGTCTCCAAACAATGTATCTATGAAAGTTTGGTGGAGATCCACATACAGGTTCAGAAGGCAGAGCTCAGAAAAGGCTGATTTTACAGTGACCTTGAAAATTAGGCGATCTTGAAAATAAGGTCAAGGTGACCTAAATCATATCAACTCTTCATTTTGCCACAATAATACAACAATACATAATTTTTTTCTAGAATCCGTTGTTCAATTCAAAAGATATCATACAGAAGCCCTATTTGGTCAAAATTTGACATTTCAAAGTGCTGGTGTAACCTTGAAAATAAGGTCAAGGTCATCAAAATCTAATCAACTCTTAACACTCTCCTAACAATATATATGCAGCAAAGTTTGGTTAAAATTGAACCACCAGTTCAGAAGATAGTGTGTGGAAATGGCTGATTTATACAGTCTTTTATATAGAATGATAAACTTTAAATTATGTCAAGGTCACCAAAATCTAATCAACTCTTCCCACCCTTCCAACAATGTATCTATGCACTGTTTGGTCAAAATCCATCCACTGGTTCAGAACAAAAACCCTATTTTAGACATTTGAATGTGCCTATGTGCTGTGAAAATTAGGTCAAGGTCACCAAAATCTAATCAACTCTGTTCCTCCTACCCAAAATGTATCTATGCAAGTATGATCAAAATCCATCCACTGGTTCAGAAGATAAAGCACGGCAACCCCATTTTGGTCATTTCAAAGTGCCTGTGTGGCCTTGAAAATTAAGTCAAGGTCATCAAAGTCTAATTAAAGGGAAAATTCGCACTTTTTCAAATGCATTTATTATAAAGCTTACAGTATGGCAGGAATAATCCATCATTAAATGTTTGTGATTGGTCTTCAATTAGCCTGTAATTAATTCCTTTAGCTAGTTAATGGAGGTCTGGCTATTTTCAATTCAATGAGCTCTACACAAGAAAACTGGAATCACTTCCATCTGCTTACACACAACACAAGCAAAGTTATATATCCTTGATAATGTCAAAAATATCAATGTTTCAGAGTAATATTTTTAGCAGTGAGTGCATTGAAAAGTATATTTTGATACCTGGCCGATATTGGATATTTATTTCAAAAATTTAACCCTTAAAGCACTAATTATTACTATGGTAGACAACATATTTTGTAACAATTTTCTTCATTTTGGGTACAAAAAGATAGATTAAAATCAAATTAAACTTATTGAAAATTAAAATACTTTTCTTTTGACAGTTGTAACATTCTAATTTGCATTGATCTGACCGTTGATTGTAATTAAAACAGAATATCAATTATCCAATATTGAAATGAAGAAATTGACTGAAGGTGATCCTTCAATCATTCAGCTGACCTGCATAAAGAGGTAAACTCAGGTTAATGTGTGTGTGTTGCTGTAAGATGGCTGCTTCCAGATGTTTGCATAAAGCTGATAAATAGTCCTGTAATTAACTTTGCAGATGAATAAATGATCTGTGAAAATTAAATCAGTACATAATGAAATATTTATTTTTGATTCAAGTAAAATGTTAAAAGTCAAGAAGAAACACTTTAACTCTTCCTCTCCTTCCAACAATATATATATATATAAAAGTTTAGTCAAAATCCATTTACTGGTTCAGAAGATAGCCCATGGAAACCATATTTTGGACATTTGAGGGTGCCTTGTGACCTTGAAAATAAGATCAAGGTCACCAAAATCTAATCAACTCATTCCCCCTCCCAACAATGTATCTATGCAAGTTTGGATCACACATAGAAACGAAGTTACGCGAACTCTGACGCTGATGCCAACATCGAGGGGATCCGCACAAAAAACAAAATAAAAATGTTTTCAGTCTGGCAGTAGTTGCTGAACAGTGTTATGTGCATTTTTTTTTTTTAAATCGATTTGGAAAGAAAGTTCTTACGCATCATTCAATGTTGTGGTCTGTTTATTTTTTTTTTTGCAGAGTATAATCTTGAGCTCTGCTCTTACCTTCAAATCCTGTCCAAATCGAGTTCCAAACCTGACATTGCGAACTGCATATGGTGCCTGACTCATATTCTCAGTGCCACCAACTAAAGCTATGTCACTCTCTCCAAGAATTATCTCCTGTAAGAGAAAGTGCTTAAAGGTTGAAACAGTGTGTAGAATTAATCAGTCTGTGCTATCTATAGAGCTTTATTAAGCTGCTATTGAAAACAGATTAGAGCTCGCCCCAAGGTTATAAACAAAAAATCATGCTCAACTCAATCAAGCATGAAATTTATCATGCTCATAAATGTTGAAATTCAAACATTTATTAGCATGATAAATACATCTGAGAGTCTGCATTTTAATTTTTATGGGCAGATGAAATTTCATGCTTGTTTGAGTTGCACTTGAAAAATGCTTTACAACCCAGGGGCTTGATAAATTAATTAACCCTGATTTTCCCTGTTCCTAGGAGTAAATGACAATCGTGAGTATAAATCCATGTTGCTTTCAATCAATACTATAATGCTCATGAGATCATCTCTAAATTTCATCAAATTCATATAAAATCATTTCCTATTACTATACTAAAATCATTTCAAGACTAACTTATGCAGTTCCATAACTGCAAACTTGTCAAAAATGCACAAGGCCTGTGAAAATTCTTTTAAAACTAAATCAGCCCAAAGTTGTAAAAAAATCATGCTCAACTCAGCAAAGCATGAAATGTAGTATTGCATCATGTATTTATGTAAATAAATGTTTAAATGCCAACAATTGTTGGCATTTTTTTTAAACATTTATTAGCATGATAAATACAAAACCTGAGAATTTTGAAAGCAAGTTCAGCATTTTAGATTTTACAAGCAGTTGAAATATTAAGCTCAGTTGAGTTGAGCATGATAAAAGTTTTTAACCTTAATCCGTAGAATCAACACTGTTGTTCATCTACACAATGAAGCCATAATAATAATGAAATTTCACCACCAATCAGAAGTTCATATAGTGTTTTGGTTTGTGGCTAAATGTCCCAGTCAACAGCTATGTTCATGTTGAGATGGTCAGTTAACCTGCAAGTGTAACTACACTTTCCCTGGCATTTGTTTAATATAACTATGCTTTCCCTGGGCAAGCTTAGACTAAATGGTTAACCAGTAATCAGTCCACATACTTTTGATTGTTATCTAACAACAACCCTTTTTGAATCAGCAGGAGGTAAAATCATGGGCGGATCCAGAGGGGGGGGGGGGGGGGGGGGGGGGGGGCTGGGGGCCGGGCACCCCCCCTCCCTGAAAACTCATAAAAAATAGGGTTTCTTAGCAATACTGGTCCAGATCCCATGAAAAATTACAAAGATACAAAGCCATCAGCAATGCTGGGCCATATCATTAGCCTGCCAGCGAAAGGCCAATGGCTTTTCACTGGCGGGCCGATGATGGCCTATTTATAGTGATATTTGGATCAACTATCCCCTCATCCAAAAAAGAAGAAAAAAAACCCATCAATTTTGAACCCCTCAGAGAAAACTTTCTGAATCCCCGCATGGGAGAATGACCTACGAAAATGAGACTGGATGCCTAGTTTTTGGAGACCAATAATTTAACTGAGTGTGTGACTAGCTAAGTCTTTCAAAGTTTGGCAAGACTGCATGAATATTAAGGCTTCTCTGAATCCTCACTGGGCACCCAAGATAGAACATAGGTCCAGATAAGGACATTTTATGAGCATAAAATTGTAATTATTTTCTTACCCATCAATTTAAACATGTGTTTTGGGTGCCCAAAAGAACCGTCTCATTGAGACGGTTCTTTTGAGTACCCACAACATATGTTTTGGATGAGGAATAAAGGAAATAGTTTTCCAATACACACTCTTATCTGGAGCCCTGATAGAAGTACCAAAATCTCATGAGCTGTCTCATATATTACCACAAGCTGACCAGAAAATTTTTATTATGACCAGAACTGCAACCTAAATTTATCTGAAATTTCAAAATTACAAGTTTCTAATGAAGTGCTTGAAAGCTATATTTGACCCGTCAATGACACCTAGAATTTGCAGCAGATTACATTTTCACTCTTGTCACTGTTTTAAAACAAACAAGGCTGGATGTTTCATGTGATATGTCTGCTGGCAGACACAATTCACATGAAATTTCAAGCCTTATAATCCAAAATTCTAGATAGATATCACAAAATCTGTCATTTGCTGAAGTTGTACCAGTAATTGGCACTTTATGGGTTAAAATTTCACTTGCTTAAAAATAACCTCATGAAAAATTAAGTAAACTAAGGAACCATCTTCATTTTTCAGATGTTTATCCATCTATAACAACATAAGGTCACATGCAAAGTATGTTAGCCTCAGAGGGGATCCTGTTAATGATTTGAGGGGCTCTAATGCTGTTATACTATAATAAAGATCAGAAAAATCAGCTCATTTATTACATTTATCAGTGACCTCTCATATAAACTACATAAAGGATCTTACATGAGTGCTCATGTTTTATTGAATTTATTAAACGAGTTGGGGAAAAGAGATAAAATGCGAGGCTTGCCGAGCATTTTATCTCTTTTTCGCAACGAGTTTAATAAATTCAACAATACAAGGGCACGAATGTTAGATTCTATTTATCATATGGCAAATACTTTGAAATCTCATTTCTGGCGTAAAAATGTTATAATTTTGTCATTATGTACGCAGCGTTGTTATGGACTTCATAACGTTTCCCGAAAATCGATAAACCACTAGTGGTTTACAGATTTTATTGCATGGCGCGACATCATATGATAAATTGTTGTACATTGACCTGATAAACGTTGTCTATCTCACGACATGTGCCTTTACCAGGTCAATCATGATGTTGCACTTTTTTAAGTCGCCCATGAGGTTGAATCAACACAAAAATCGATAACTACGTCATTATCACAAGTTTGAAGAGCGAAGCAACTCGTTTTTGATAATATATAGAATACTGGGTTAGCATCTTTTGATATAATGTTTACCAGGCTCGGCTTCAAGAATACTTGCTGAATTGCTTGGCAAACCTCGCAATATAACAACATTCTCGAAGCCTTCCCTGATATCAAAAGACATTCACCTTGTATTCTCTATTTACAATCTTCTTGTGTCTTATTAATTTTTTTGTGTCTTGAAATATTTTGAAAGTCTAAAAAAAGACCATATAAATTGTTGCACCCTTGACCTCTTTCCATGCTAGCAGGCCACTTTTGTTTACTGCTGGTAACTTTAGCAAATGCCAATTTAACAGTTCAGACCCAGATCGTGACAGACAGAATATCGGTCCTGATCTGGAATCAAATGGTTTGACAGTCTGACAGTGTTCCCAAAGGAACTTTTTGAAGAAAAAAATCTGAAAAAAGTCAGCTGACGACACCAAAAGTATGAAAAAATACCCAGCATAGAAAGAGTTAAAGAAGTGGTTTACCTGAGCACCATTAGCAATAGCTTGAAATCCTGAACCACAGAGTCTGTTGACTGTAAGAGCGGGTACACCTACAGGAACTCCACATTTGAGGCCCACATGTCTAGCCATGTATATAGCATCTTGAGATGTCTAATTATAAGAGACAGTTATGGTAAATGTTCTAACATTTTGAATGCTAATTACTGCCGAAAAGGGCCTAGACAAACAGTGCAGACCCAGATCAGACTGCTTCTGAAGAAACAGTCTGATCAGGGTCTTCCCTGTTTGCTATTCTGTCAAGCATTTTGTAAACTGCAGCTCAGATAACCAACATTTTTTTGAGAACAGAACAAGAAAGGTGTTCGAAATTTTAGAAGTGATCCTGCATCTCATTCCTGATAAGTACAGTAAATGTTCTAAAGTTTTGCACACTTATTACCTGCCAAAAAAAGCCTTGACAAACAGTGCAGACACAGATCAGACTGCTTCTGAAAGACAAGCATTTTTGGATTCCAGCCATGATAACCAATTTTTTACTTGCAGTTACAGAAAAGAAAATGTTCTAAATTTTAGAATATTTACTGTACCAATTTTATTTGACTGAAAGATTAACAGTTTCTCTTTCCAAAATTATCCAATTTGCAGTATTTACCCTCAATATTTATACAACCTTTACCAACTTTAGAATGAAATATCTAGTGATGTGCAAGGTCTACTAATGTAGGTGGTATAAAATAGTTATACCATGTTTGTCCACATGTAAGTAAGATAATCCACTCGCAAAGCTCGTGGATTATCTCCACATACAGGTGGACAACCTATGGTAAAAGTATTACTCAGTTACTATAACTAATTATCAGATTTGTCTGAAAAATTGAATCATACCATTTGAAATAACTGTCAGAAGAGATGAGAAAAGATGCAATGGTGAAATGGCAAATTGTGTAAAACTTGATCAAACTGCTCCTTCAGGAGCAGGCTGATAAAAGATAAATCTTTTAAGACTGATCTGGATTTTCATCAATTTTGAGAATACATGTAAAAGCCTATTATATTTTACTGTTACAGCCTATAATCTTCCGCTACATACATGTGTCAGTAACCTGTACTCAGAACTGTCCTGTGGGAATCAATCAATCTGAGCTGCCTTGAGAATGACTTTGCAACACTAAGTGTTAGGAACATGCATTCACTTACAAATATGTGCAACTTGTTCTGATTTATATCACAGATGCAAATTCGATTAATTCCTTGTACTGTATCTATCCAAACAGACCCCAGTCAAATTCCTCTTGAAGGAAGTTTCATATAAGGTCTACTTTGAAATGTCAATATCCTAAAATCACCTGAAATCAGGTAAACAAGAGCTTTTCACAAGTTTAGATAGATCTAAATAATGGAGCGCAGTGGCTCAGTGGTAGAGTGCTTGACTCGAGACCGAAGGGGTGTGGGTTCGAGCATCACCGGTGTCACTGGGTTGTGTCCTTGAGCAAGAACATTAATCCTAGCTTAGTACTGGTTCAACCAAGGAAGACCTGTCCCTTTATAACTGAAAGATTGTTGATGGGACGTAAAGAATCAAATCAAACAAAAAACAAACAAGATCTAAATAAAAATGTTCAGCGTAAAATTGTAAATATTTCTTTACCCATCAATTTTAACATATGTTTTGGGTCCTTAAAAGAACTGTCTCATTGAGATGGTTCTTTTGAGTACCCCAACATATGTTTTGGTTGAAAAATAAGAAAAATAAATTTTCGCTACACACTCTTAAGTCCTGGCTTTTGGATAGCATCAATATAGACTTTTGATGTCAGTAACCTTGCATAAAGGATACTGTAAATTAATATCAATATCCAAGGCATCTAGGTCCTAGATAGGCAAACCTTTTATGACCAAAATAATTTTTTTTATTCATTAGTTAAAAATATGTTTTGGGTGCTCAAAAGAATCCTCACATTGAGACTGTTCTTTTGAGTACCCAAAAAATTTGTTTTGGTTGAGAAATAAAAGAAAAAAAAAACACACTCTTATCAGGAGGCCTGCCAGTACTCTCTTCAGTTTTTAATTAATTAATTTAGTTCTGTAAAATTATAAATACCTTCATAAAATATCAGGTGTGTGTGTGTTCCTGTAGAAACCGCTATCTAGTCGTCTCTGTAGTTCCGGATTTCAAGACTTTGGGTTTAGGTTTACAGCCTTGAAACATCTTCAGGGACAATATACAACATAATATTTGGCATTCCAAGTGATGATCCTCTAAACTCCAAACTTAATCGGAACAATCTGGATGGAACAATATGCTAGGGTTTATTGTGTCAGTCAAGATTGTACAGAGGAGCTTCCAAACCTGGGTCCTAACTGTCAACCCTTTGTATTTGGGAATCCCCTAAATGGGTACTTCTACAAAAAATATAGACCCAGATGAAATGCAGCATTATGCTGCATTTCATCAGGGTCTACACTGTTTGTAAAGGTAAAAAAGATCTTCAGACAAAAGAATACAATATTTTATGAAAATATAACCTGACACCCCTAGATATGTACAATGGACTATCCAAAGTTTATTGTATCAAACAAGAAGGAAGAATCCATTAGTATATTAAAGGTTAAAGGCAGGAGTGGACTATAAAAGGCAAAATTAACCACCTATTCTCATAAATCCAATAACAATCAAAGAGTCAACATCAACTGCAGCTCCTGTATTGAGCCTCGACATGTGATTTCCAACAATGTGGCATTTTGACATGTGTAGACTCAGACAAGGCTGTGCAACCTCCTGTTAAGCTTAGAAACTCAAACTGATTTTCCGTCAGTAGCTATATACTTATAGAATATTTAAGCGCATAGCAAAGGCTCTGATCAGACTGCGCGTATGCACATACCACCTATGTTGGAAATCTCAGTTCGCAGCTCATATCTAATTTGATTGGCTGTTTGAGAAATACCTGTGAAATAATTGACAGTTCTTATCCTCTCAGTGACCATGCTCCTTATCAGCTAGATCAGGCCTCGAGGTTATAAAACTTTTTTCGTGCTCAACTCAACTGAGCATGAAATTTCAACTGCTCATATTAACAAAAATGCTGAAAAATATTGACTTTTCTTGCTTTCAAACACTCAGATGTTGTATTTTTCATGTTAATAAATGTTAAAATGCCAACAAATTGTTGGCATTTTAACATTTATGAGCATGATAAAGTTTTATAACCTCGGGACCAGGCCAATGGTCTGATCTAATGTGCCAGTAGCTAAGCTCCACCCTCTTACTGCCTTTTACATTAGCCACTCCCTTACTGAGGGGCAGGAGTGGGTCCAGTAATCCTGACAATGTATTAGAACTAACTAATTGTCTGACCACTAGCAGTGTTGACTTGCCTGTGCACCAGTAACTATTGCCTGAAACCCAGAACCACAGAGTCGGTTGACTAGAAGAGCAGGTACATCTACAGGAACACCACACCTTAGACTGGTATGTCTTGCAGCTGCAACAGCATCTGTTGACGTCTAGTAGGTAGATAAAACATATTTAAACATCATACTAACTCTTTATAAGAAATGGTTCTCATATTCTAATGATTGTCAAATTATAATAAACTGGGAATTTTATTTAAGATAAATGAAACTCATGTAAACTTTGCTATTGACCCTATCAGGTCACCAGTTAAGCATGTATAATTAAAATATAAACTTACTTATTTCATAACCAAAATGTATATTGTGGGTACTCAAAAGAACCCTCTCAATGAGTGCCCAAAACACATTTTTAAGCTGATGGCTAAGAAAATAATCATATTTCTATGTCAAAAAGTTTGCTTAAAACTGGACTCTACCTTTCCCATTGTTGTTAACAGAAAAAAATGATCTCATTCTTTGCAGACTCTCTAAGTATTTTAAACTGTCTATTCTAGCACGGAAATTGGGGATTACCCCCAATTTTTTCACAGACATTGTCATGACATTACTTGTTCCTGCCAAAAGCTATATGTAACATGTGATCATAACATTATTTATGGCATGACATTATCCATTGAATAACAGTAATGTTGTATGATAAATGTATTTACATTTTGTGTTCAAAATTGTTAAAAACATCAAAAACAACAAAACAGAGTTCTATCAGAGTGGAAAGAATCAAATCATGTGAAGCTGAATGTGTCTGTGATTTTTTTTATAATTTGCTCTTGTGGCTCCCGAAACTCACCAGGGCACCCCAGACTCTGGTCATGCATCCAATCAGGACACATGGTATTTTTCTGTTGCTCCTGCACTTATCATTTATTAATGATACATATTATAGCAGGCCT
Source organism: Loripinus fragilis (assembly GCA_964019695.1). NCBI lineage: Eukaryota > Metazoa > Mollusca > Bivalvia > Lucinida > Lucinidae > Loripinus > Loripinus fragilis. The sequence goes on along the minus strand of OZ026519.1, from coordinate 46,754,616 downwards.
CCAGATAAGAGTGCGTATTGGAAAATTATTTTCTTTATTTCTCATCCAAAACATATGTTGTGGGTACTCAAAAGAACCGTCTCAATGAGACGGCTCTTTAAAGCACCCAAAACACATGTTTTACTAAATGGGTAAGAAAATAATTTAACTTTTACGCAAATAAAATGTCCTTATCTGGACCTATGTTATAGGTTATCTATTTCAGCTTTTATTTACGTTATACCTCAGGAGCTTGAAGTTCTATCCTTGAATCACCCCTATAGCCTCAAAACTAAAAGCTCACAATGTCATTACGTAGTAATGACCAGGAGTGAAACTAAATTTCAAGCACCTTTGAATCGCCGTTACCAGGAGGTTTTGACGAAAACTGAACATCTTACTATAAAAACTATGTCAACAGGTCATGCGAGGCATGGATAACTTTTTCTGACATATCACTGAGTCAAAATAATGAGCGTTTGAAAATAAGGAAAAATAACGGTAGCCATTCCGGCTCCAGTATCCGGTTTGACGCAGTGAATTCGAGCCTTCGTCACACTTGGAGAAAATACATTTCAAAACTTACAAACTCTTCAACCAAAAAAATGAAACGATCAGTTAAATGTGTTCAGAATATTAAATAAATCAAACACTTACATTTACATATCTAGAAAAGCTCTGTTTTTCATAAACTTTGTGGAAATTCAAAACTGAAACCGTTGTTTTTCAAAAATCGTGTGACGTTGACGTCGCGCACGATTTGGCGTTCAAAGCGAAACGTCAAGTTATAGCGTCTTGGGACTTATTCCGTAGATGAAAACATCATAGTTTGATTGTTTATGCACTAACAAATAGGTCTCCCGGTACTATATCGACTTAAAGTATATTTGAGACATTGTCCTGTTTTGTCTTAACGTCGCCATCTTGATCATAAGGTAGAAGAAAAGTTATCGAACACTTTGACGTTGCCGTCGCAACATTCACTGCCGATTGACCGGAAACTGGAGCCGGAATGGCTACAGAGAGCTCAGTTTCACTCCTGGTCATTACTACGTAATGACACCATGAGCTTTTGGTTTTGAGGCTATAGGTTTGATTTAAGGACCGAACTTCAAGCTCCTGTGGTTATACTGCTTTACTTTGAAGTTTCTAATCCTTTTATTTTCTAAAAAAATATTTGTGTATTATATGTAGCATTATACATGTCCTTCTTTTTGCAATCTGATTAAAACCCAATCTAAGCTTACTGTGTCTGCCGCTGGGGATCAATCAGGTATTAATCAGATTGCTCTTTTTGCAACATGAATTTACATGTTATAGGTTTTCAGGTTCAGCATTGAATATTGTAGTGCAATTTATGGTAAATGTTCTAAAAGGCTAGGCCTAGACAAACACGGCAGTCCCAGATCAGACTGCTTCTGAAGAAGCAGTCTGATCAGGGTCTTCCCTGTTTGCTATTCTCACCAGCATTTTGTGAATTCCAGCTCTGATAACCATTGTTTTATTTGTGAAAAGAATGAGAAAAGTGTTTGAAGTTTTAGAATATTTATCGTAAAATGATTTTACTGATTCAGGGGTAACAACCTACGTCATAGCATGGATGTTGCAAACACCTAGTATGACGCAATGTTTGATTTACAAGGTAAGTTTTTCCCTTTGTAACATTATACAAATTAGTGTCTATCAAAACTAAGCAGTGCAGGCGGTGCCAAACATCACACTTAAACAGAATATATAATGGTCATGCCCAGAAATGCCGTTGCCCTTATAATCAATCATTTACACACAAATATCAAAGCGGGTACTGCTAAAATTATCCTTGTGTCTCCCGCTTCAATACTTGTGGGTGAATGATTACAAAGACAACAGCATTTCTGGGTGTGATCATTATTATATATTCTGTCCGAGTGGGATTTTAGGCACCGCCTGCACTGCTTAGTTTTGACAGACACTTATTTGTCTAATTTTACCAAGCGAAAAACTTACCGTGTAAATCAAAGATGGCACCATACTACGCGTTTGCAACATTCATGCTATGATGTAGGTTGTTACCCCTGTGATTTATAATGCTTTAAAAGAACTACAGTACAAACAAAGACAGAGACATTTTCTGATTTGTCCGAAATAACAGCTTATAAATGCATCCCTCCACCCACACCCGTCCTGATCATTTTACATCACATTTGCATCCACAATGACCTACAGCAAAACCTGTCTAAAATGACAGCAGCACGCTTAAAAGATCAATTATCGCTTAGTGCAGATCAAAAGTATTCCAGAATGCTCCAAGGGGAGTATTCTGCAATACTTTCGACCGGCATTAAGCTACTATTTCTCATTAAGATCTTTGTTAAGTCTATTTTTAAGTGGCCACTTAAGACAGGTTTTACTGTACAAATATTACCTGTATCACATTACCAAACACAACAGAGCCTACTAGTTCTGGGTTGACTTGTGATGCCTCAAGGGCTGCTTTAGCAGCAGCTAACTGTAGAACATTAGCAGAAACATCCTTCAACTTCCCACCATAAGCTCCAAATGCAGTCCTCTTAGCAGAGACAACGAACACACCCGATACAGCTGTAAACAGAAATTAAAAATTTAACTCTTTGCATGCTGGGTAATTTTTCATGCTTTTATTGTCCTCTGCTAACTTTTTTAAAAAAGGATCTTTTTTAAAAAAATTATTTCAGATGCACTTTCAGAGTTTCAAATGGTTTGGATCCAGATCTGGACCAACATTCTGTTGGTACTGATCTGGGTCCAAACTGTTTGCAAAGGTTATAAGCAGATGACAAAAGTTGCAGCTAGCAAGGTAAACATTAATTGTGGATGATCTAAAAAATACAAACCATTTCTCTTTCTGTTCTCAAATAAAATGTTGGTATAAATCAGGACTTGATTCACAAAATGCTTGTCAGAATAGCAAACAGGGAAGACCCTGATCAAACTTCTTCTTCAGAAGCAGTCTGATATAAGTATCAGGGTTCATACAGGCAAGTTTGAGTAAAATTCAAGGACTTTGTAAGGACTTCTAAAAGACTTTCCTACAATTTTCAAGGACTAAAACAGATTCAAGTGTTAAAATTCTACTCCACAAATGCTATACTGAGATAATGGAGAAATAAGTATAAAATTGTTGTGCCTTTATTTTGTGTAGTATAAAGTTGTTGTGCCTTTATTTGGTGTAGTATAGCTGCACCAAATAAAGGCACAACAATTTTATAATGATTTAGGTCTCTATCAGCTGTGCTAAGTCCTACAGAAAATAGTAGAATTCAAGGACTTTTCAAGGCTTTTGAGTGGTTTTCCAGTACTTTTCAAGGCAGATTTAATTTTCAAGGACTTTTCAAGAAAGCCCTCTAAATTCCAGTACTTTTCAAGCTTGTGCGAACCCTGAGTATCCACTGTTTATCTAGGCTGCTTTGGCAGGCACTAAGTGTGTCAGATTTTAGAGCATCTACTGTAATGACGGTAATATGAAGATTTATTTGCAGCAACCAAACTTATGATTTTTAACCAATTACTAAAAATAGTGCTTTTCTCATTTGCTTTGTTGTTGGTAATTTTGCAAGTTTAGTAAAATGTGAGTTCAAACTTTCTTTCTCACTTATACTGCAATCTATAAAAGGTTAAATTAAACATTTGTAGCCTGAAAATCCTAACCAGTTACTTTGGCATAATCAGCCAAGATCATGCTGCATATTATTAGGGTCTGCGCTGTTTGCGAAGACAAAATTGATCTTCAGAGAAAGAAATACACTATTTTTAGAAATTATAACCCACGACCCCTCAATATATACAATAGACCATCCTGACTTTATTGTATGTACCTTTATGGAAAATTCCATTGGTCTGAAAAGGGTTAAGATGGAACCTCTATCTTCCTTGCAGTTTGAAGTTCCCCTAGGCTTTCTGGTCATAAATGATGCCCGACTGATTTCTGCATTTATTTTATTCAACAAAATATTTCATATGAAATATACCAAACAGGAAACCTTTGCAATTTTGCACAGGTTTTATAACTTGTATATTTCCTGCAATTGTGACAGTAAGCATGCATTTAAAGCAGTTTATTTTATAAACTCATTGCATACTGGGTAATTTTTCATGATATTTTGTTGTCTGCAGATATTATTCAACATTAATTTTTTAAAAATATTCTTTCTGAAATAAAATCAGAGTATTGAACAGCTTGAATCCAGATCACACCCTGTCAGGCCCAGAGTTGGTGTAATTAAAATTGTAATTGTAATTAATTGTAAGTTACAGTCAAAACTCTTTATAATGTCACTCGTTATAACAGAATATTCAATATCCGACATAAATATGCTGGGAACGGATCTATTTCCATTAAAATTCCCTCTTTATAACAGAATATTCACTTAACGACACGGACAGTTCTTTCTGGGCACAGAATTAAATTTTCTATTGAAAATAAATTCATTATAACAGAATGTTTACCATGTGTCAGACAATTTTGTGATCAGGTCAAGTTATTTTGCATGAACAGGTATCTGTCTCATTTGATAAGAGGGAAGCTTTGTGCATTTTGATGCTATATGAAGCTGAACTGATGTATACATTTGGAACAATGGCATTTTATTTCATTTGTATGGTATTTGCTGTTACCAAATGATTATGATGTTGAAATGTTGTACTGGTCAGAATTTCTTTACAACAGCAAATTCACTTTAACGTGGACCTTCTTTTAAGCGCTGGATTAAATTATTTCAAACTGGTTCAGAGTCTTGTATATTGCAAAATGGCCATATGACAGAATATTTTAGTTTGTTAAGAAGCTGCCGTCAAGGAGATCCTATCTCACCATATATTTTTATTCTTTGTGCAGAGGTATTAAGCCATATGATTAAAAAGATGTAAATATAAAAGGCATAATTATAAATAATAAAGAATTCACACTAAGTCAATATGCAGATGACACACAAATATTTCTAGACGGTTCAGAAATGTCCTTGAGAAAAACATTAGAAAAATTAAATTCATTTTAAATAATGTCGGGTCTAAAACTAAATATTGAAAAAACTAGAGCACTATGGATTGGATCCATGAATAAATCTAACCGTATTTTTATACCCGCTTTTTCGTAAGAAAAATAGGGTATATTGATTTCGTACCATAGTCGGTCCGTCGTCCGTCCGTCCGTGCGTCTGTCTGTCCGTCCGTCCGTCCGTCACATTTCTTGTAATTGTATCTCCTTCTAAACCCTTGGACCTAGCAACTTCAAACTTTGTAGATGCATAGATCACATGATGTAGAGGGTACTGGGTGACATTTAGTGTGACCTTGACCCTATGGTCAAGGTCAAAGGTCAAATGATGTATTTTCTTGTAAACGCATCTCCTCATAAACTTTTGGATGTAGCAACTTCAAATTTTGCCTTTGCATAGGTCACATGATGTCGAGGGTACTAGGCAACACTTCATGTGACCTTGACCTTGAGGTCAAGGTCAAATAATGTATTTTCTTGTAAATACATCTTCTCCTGAACCGTTGTACATAGGAACTTCAAAATTCTCAGGTGCATAGGTCACATGATGTGGATGGTACTGGGCAACATTTTGTGTGACCTTGACCCCAAGGTCAAGGTCATATAATGTAATTTCTTGCAACTCCATCGTCTCCTGAACTGTTGGTCGTAGAACCTTCAAATTTTGCAGGTGCATAGGTCATATAATTTGGAGGGTACTGGACAACATTTTGTGTGACCTTAACCACTAGGTCAAGGCCATATAATGTATTTTCTTGTAAATGCATCTCCTCCTTAACCACTGGACATAGCAACTTCAAATTTCACAGGTGCATAGGTCACATTATGTAGAAGGTACTTAGCTACGTTTTGTGTGACCTTGACCCAAAGGTAAAGGTTATAGGTAAAAAAGCGGGTATTTGGGATGGTGTACCATCGACTGCTGCTCTAGTATGTAATGATTTTAAACTAGATTGGAATCAGGGACCCTTTAAAATATTAGGTGTAACTTTCACTGCTGAGGTCTTCGACATATGGGACAAAAATACTACTGGCATAGAGCAAAAAGTGGAAAATATTATTAAGACATGGTCTAAAAGAAAATTAACATTACCAGGAAAGATAACTATAATAAAATCATTGGCGCTATCAAAGTTTGTGCATATGTTCATGGGACTTCCAAATCCACCAGGCATTTTGGTGAAAAGACTAAATAAACTAGAGCAGAAGTCGATGGTACACCATCGCAAATACCCGCTTTTTGACCTATAATCTTTACCTTGGGGTCAAGGTCACACAAAATGTTGCTCAGTACCTTCAACATAATATGACCTATGCACCTGTAAAGTTTGAAGTTGCTATGTCCAATGGTTAAGGAGAAGAAGCATTTACAAAAAATACACTATGACCTTGACCTATGGGTCAAGGTCACACCAAATGTTGTCTAGTGCCCTCCAAATCATATGACCTTGCACCTGCAAAGTTTGAAGTAGCTACGTCCAACAGTTTTGGAGAAGATACATTTACAAGAAAGAACATTATTTGACCTTGACCTTCAGGTCAAGGTCACAATAAATATTGCCCAGTGCCCTCTACATCATGTGACCTATGCACCTACAGAGTTTGAAGTTACTACGTCAAAAGCTTTAGGAGGAGAAGCATTTACAAGAAAATTCAATATTTGACCTTTGACCTTGACCTTGGGGTCAAGGTCACACAAAATGTTGCCCAGTACCCTCTACATCATGTGACCTATCCAGCTACAAAGTTTGAAGTTGCTAGGTCTAACCGTTTAGGAGATACATTTACAAGAAAATACATTATTTGATCTTTGACCTTGACCTTGGGGTCAAGGTCACACAAAATATTGCCCAGTAACCTAAACATCATGTGACCTTTTCAGCTACAAAGTTTGAAGTTGCTACGTCAAAAGGTTTAGGAGGAGATGCATTTACAAGAAAATTCAATATTTGACCTTTGACCTTGACCTTGGGGTCAAGGTCACACAAAATGTTGCCCATTACCCTCTACATCATGTGACCTATTCAGCTACAAAGTTTGAAGTTGCTACGTCTAGCCGTTAAGGAAGAGATTCAATTACAAGAAAATACAATATTTGACCTTTGACCTTGACCTTGGGGTCAAGGTCACAAGAAATGTCGCCCAGTTCCCTCTACATCATGTGACCTATTCACCTACAAAGTTGGAAGTTGCTACCTCTAACGGTTTAGGAGGAGATACATTTACAAGAAACGTGACGGACGGACGTACGCACGGACAGACGGACGGACGGACAGACGACGGACCGACTTTGACACGAAATTAATATACCCTTTTTTTCTAAAGAAAAAAGCGGGTATAATTATTCTACACTTTTTTATGGAATTCTGGTCCAGACAGAATAAAAAGAAAATATATTATAAAAGATATAGAAAAAGGAGGGTTGAGAATGGTTCATATTGATAATTTTATAACAGCTGTAAAAGTCACTTGGCTGAGAAAGATGATTACACATCCTGATTGTTCATGGAGTTCCCTTTCAAACATAAATATAAACAGAATCTTCTCTATGGGAGAAAATTATAAATTATGCAGAAACTAAAGCCAAGGAACTAGGAAACCCGTTTTGGAAAGATATACTTGTTAGTTGGAAAAAATTCTGTGATTCCGTTCCCATTGAAAAAGTAGAGCATATACTGTTCCGTCCAATATGGTTTAATTCTAATATAACCCAAGGACAAAATCTTTTCATAAAAGAATGGCACAGAAAAGGCATAAGAAATATTATAGATTTGCTTGATTTAAATGGACAATTTTATCATTTTGAGGACCTGAAACATAATTATAATACACAAGGTACCTTTTTAGACTATTTATCAGTTTTGAGATGAATACCTGCCATTTGGAAAACAAAGATTAATCAGAACCTTCAAGTATGTCAATCTTTAAAACATAATGTTGCCAAAGATTATTACATTCAAATTTTATGCTCTGATAAAAAAGGTTGTAGAAAACTCTATGATATCCTTATTGGAAACAGTATCCCAACTACACCTCCTCCAAAATGGATGAACACCATCGGTATAACACCAGAGGAATGGAACTTCTTTAATGGTATTGTAAGAAATACACAGGAGGTAAAACTAAAGGATTTTCAGTTTAAAATCAATAATCATATCTTAGTAACAAAATCATTTCTTTATAAAATTAATAAAACAGATAATGACAGATGTTCCTTATGTGACCGAGATTCTGAAACAGTTAGTCATTTGTTTTACCATTGTGATAAGGCTAAAGAATTCTGGCCAGCTCTTAAAAACTGGTTACAAGTAAATGGAAATATAAATCTTGACTTGACAATTAAAACAGTTTTATTTTTTAAAAACAAAGAAAACTAGAGCAGCAGTCGATGGTACACCATCGCAAATACCCGCTTTTTTACCTATAACCTTTACCTTTGGGTCAAGGTCACACAAAACGTAGCTCAGTACCTTCTACATAATGTGACCTATGCACCTGTGAAGTTTGAAGTTGCTATGTCCAGTGGTTAAGGAGGAGATGCATTTACAAGAAAATACATTATATGGCCTTGACCTAGTGGTTAAGGTCACACAAAATGTTGTCCAGTACCCTCCAAATTATATGACCTATGCACCTGCAAAATTTGAAGGTGCTACGACCAACAGTTCAGGAGACGATGGAGTTGCAAGAAATTACATTATATGACCTTGACCTTGGGGTCAAGGTCACACAAAATGTTGCCCAGTACCATCCACATCATGTGACCTATGCACCTGAGAATTTTGAAGTTCCTATGTACAACGGTTCAGGAGAAGATGTATTTACAAGAAAATACATTATTTGACCTTGACCTCAAGGTCAAGGTCACATGAAGTGTTGCCTAGTACCCTCGACATCATGTGACCTATGCAAAGGCAAAATTTGAAGTTGCTACATCCAAAAGTTTATGAGGAGATGCGTTTACAAGAAAATACATCATTTGACCTTTGACCTTGACCTTAAGGTCAAGGTCACACAAAATGTCACCCAGTACCCTCTACATCATGTGATCTATGCATCTACAAAGTTTGAAGTTGCTAGGTCCAAGGGTTTAGGAGGAGATACAATTACAAGAAATGTGACGGACGGACGGACAGACAGACAGACGCACGGACGGACGACGGACCGACTTTGGTACGAAATTAATATACCCTATTTTTCTCACGAAAAAGCGGGTATAATAAACTACTTAATTACTTACTTATACTAGCCAGGTATTTCATTTATAAAACAAAATTCATAACCAATTATATTACATTAGAAACCTTTCTCAGCTATCTAAGAAGAAAATATCAAACTGAAAAGTATATTTCAAGACTTCATAATAAGCATGAAAAATTCCAATGCAAATGGTCAAAACTAAGCCATAAATTAGATGTATAGATGCACAAAACTTTAATAGGAAGCCGAATTTAAAAAAAAATAAAAAAAATAAAAATATTACCTTAAAATAATAGTCATGATAAAAAAATACCCACTTTTAATAATTAACAAAAACATATAAGTGTATTTGCTTAGAAGACAGATGCCCACAATTTAATTATTTTCTATATTTTGCTTGTTTAATTTTGCCTGTTTTACGGATTGGGAAGGCTTGCACATAAAGCAGTAAGAATAATGATAAAAAATCTCTATCTATAGATACAGTTCTGAATTTAGCTATACAATACTGCCTTCCTTAATACATGTTATATGTTTATATATAATGAAAACTAGTGTACGAAGAGAAAAGGGAGAGAAAGTAGCAAGCATGATTGTATTTCATTATTTTGTGAAATTGTAAATTTGTAATAATATGTTCTGTATTTGTAATATATAAAATAAAGATGGAGAAACTGGAAAAAACCAAAAAACAAAAACAAAAAAAAACAAACAATTACTTTCAATTAGGGTAAAACCGTCAAATTTCGGACAGAAAAGTAACCAGGCGATGTTCTTCTTTTCCCAATGTCTAATCTCGTCCAGTATTTGTCAGTGTGCATATGTATAGTCTAAAGGGGAGCCAAATGAGCTTTTTGAATAACGATTTTGATTGGTAGCTAGCCTTGGGGTGTCAAAAATATGAACTTTTTGACAGTACTGTCAATATGGGTAAACCCGGACATAAAAGGCTAAAGTCGGACACCGAATTATGAGTGAGGGTGCAAAATCGGACAATGTTGTTCCTTTTCCATGCTATTTAAGCATAATAAGAATGCTCATTTGAATAATAAAGAAAATTTTAATCAACTTAGTATGTGCATCCGCACTGTCTGATTCGAGTCTAAGTTTCCCCCTGAAACAATGTTGGACTGTTGGCTACACATACATGTAGGGTACTGACGTACAGGCTGACCCGAGACTTCAATAGTCGCACATGCCAATTTGTTATTTGCGCTGCCTGAATACTGGCTCATTATTAGACTTATGCTCAGCGATGACTTTAAACAGATTGTGACACTCCTTATGCCTTCTATAATTATTTTGATAAACTACAAGATACAAGATACAAGAAACTTTATTTAAAGTCAGCATTCAATTTTAACATATCAAAACATTAGCCATCAAGGCTATTTTACCGACAAACAAAGTGAAAGACTGTACAAGTATAAAAACATATCACAAATCACAGGAAAATTGGGTTAATATCACATAATTAAACGTAAACTCCGGGAGGCTTGCTCGGGAACTAAGTGGTTTTAAAAGTATTTGAACGTCCCAACATGACCTTAGCTACATGTTTACCATGGACGTAAAGCATCAACTTTACAAACAAACAAAAGGAGGGGTACCTGTTCCCTTGTTTCCCTGAAATAAATTGGCTTGTTCCCCTGTTCCTCAAAAATCTGAAATTTGTCCTATTGTGGTCAGGTGTGGTACTTGATTGTATCGATTCCTGATCTTTGCCCTCTTTCGTACTTTTCTTATGTTCCCTTTTCCCCACTATTGTCTTTGTTCCTTTGTTCCCCTCCAAACTTGACCTTTCTTCCCCTGAAATAAATGTCATTTTCCCCCTGTTCCCCCAAACCCCTGGCAGGGCCTCTGTAATTTGCAGGCTCCCTTGCGAAAACTGAGGCACCTTTCAAGTACAACTTTTATTTGTTTGCCTAACAGGTGTGAGCACAAGAACAGGAAGGATCACTAAGATTCAGCAGGTATTGACAGTTGGCGGGAAAATCGTTACATGGGGTGCAGGGAATTTCACGTGCCATATCTGCAGCGGCCAAAAGAAACTTCATGACGAGGCATGAACATTCGTCACTGAATTTATTCTACTGCCTTTGAGGAGTTTTTATTCAGGTGGATCAGACTAGAAAATCACTTTTAAACCATGCATGATGATGAAATACAAATAAAAAAATGATTGTCCGAGTTTGCACTCAACGAATATTTCACCATCGGTGTAAAGTCGGACATCTGAAAATCGTAAAATTTGGTTTGTTTACTGGCATTTGTTCATAAATCTTTATATAGATCATTTATTAACCCTTCCAAATGTAGAATAACATTATTTCATGTTTCATAAATAAATCAGTTCATACATTTTGGCAGTTTTCTTCACTTGTGAAAATCTTTTCTATTTTCGCTGCTCCCAAACTTTCTTGGTGCCACGAGGGAACCTTGAAATTCTGCGTGAACGAGATCCGGGTGTAACCGATATATCAACTCGTTGTACACCGTTCTACAGAAGCATAACGGTTCTTTGCAGCACTACCACCTTTCATGGGGTAGCGATTACTGCAAAAATCAATTTTCGGTGTTTTAAAAAAATGTCCGAAGTAGCCCGATGTCCGTGATTGCCCGACTTTACCCTACTTTTTAATTACTTTTCAGATCAGTTTTCATATGAAATTCACTTACCTTTAGAAGATAATCATAGATGTTTAAAATGCTGCTAAATGCTTCTGGGTCTTTGAAAATGCATATATCATTTGCTTTACTCAATATATGAAAAGTTGAGTGCAACATGGAGCAAATGAGAATTAGAACGAGTCATGCTAGTATAGACATATAATAGCATTTTCTTTCTTTTCTTTCTTTCTCTATATACTGCCAGACCCTCTTTCGAGTATTATCGGCAGGTGTACTTTGTACACTCCGGATTGCAGGATGAAAGCCTACAAGTAACCATATCTAAATTACCGTAGGGTTCTTTAACCTGCACAGGGGGTGACTTTCCCTGCACAGGGGACATCCAGTTAACATCCCGATCCGAAGGACGATGCACTTATCTAGCGTCATCCCTGCAAATGACACCAGAGAAAGCGTGTTTGGACACCGAAATTTTTCTCGCCGCGAGCGGGAATCGAACCTGGGACCTCTAGCACCAGTGGCAAGTGCCTAACCACTGAGTTACCACGCATTTAACAATTTTATCACAGACACAGACTGTATATAACCTCTACTATTTTGAAAGCACCTTTTTTAGCAAATTATATATTCTTTGTTCATCTGCCTATAAAAGATATGGCTTTGTTACAATCAACCTTTAATAGTTAAATCACCAAAACAATACTAAAACAAAGAAGGTGTGAAAATCTCAACACTTGTTTTTACTCAGACAATAGACTATTATTATAGTGAATTGACTCCTTGAAGGTTATTTGTTAAATTTCACACCTTGGATCAACAAATTCATATGCTAAGGGGTATGACCCAATCCACTACATTATTTTAAATCCTTAAACTGCTTATTTGCCATCTTAAATAATAATAATAATAATAATAATAATAATAATAATAATAATAATAATAAATCGGAAAATTAAATTGGATTTTGCTCCTTCAGTGAACCAAGCTTGGGCCTATCATTGTTGATATAATAACAAAAAATAAAAATAAAATAGATGTTCCAGTTGGGACCGAACTAGCAATGCCAGCATTTCACACACAAGTAATATTTTAGTTCATCACTATCTGATATTCCTTTTTGTACTCTTTTGCCAACTTTAATGTCTCATAGGGCCACACAGATTCTTATCAACACTTTTTGAGAACAGTTATTCTCTGGCATTTAAGCTAGTTTTACAAAATCATTTCCACAGTTTATCTTCCACAATTGTAAGACTTTTGTCAGCATGCTTCTTACCAATGGTCACGGCTAAAGCCGAGCTAGGCTGACCAATAGCCAGGCTGGGGAACGGACAAAAGCCCACTGGACAATATCCCACTGGACAAAAGCCCACTGCTTAATTTGACAGGGTGGACAAAAGCCCACTTCTTTGAAAAAAAAATAGGTTTAAGACTTTTATAAAACTGTTAACCCTGGTCAGACCGCTCCTTCAGGGTAAATCACACCTGTAGTGTGTTTTCACTTGAATGTTGTGACAAACAACTTAATTTGGGTGTTAATAGCCATTGATATTTGAAGAAAATCAATTTACAGTTTGGGTCAAACAATCTTTTATAATTGGGAAACCTATTATAACTAGGAAACATATGTCTAATTAATCCAAATGACCTTTGATCTGGTAGTAACCATTAGCCTGCACTTTTATGAGAGGTGCAAAACAAAAAAGATGTTTGAAATTTCAGATCCGAGAAGAAGAGAGATTCTTCTTTTTGTTTGTCCCACAGGCTGGGGGTAGGGGGGAGTGGTACTACGATATGCTCATGCATGCATAGGCTCGGGCTATTTTTTAGGGCTTAGAGGTTAGTTTCAATATTTTTTTGTTTGTTTTTTCAGAAAACTGAAAAATTTTTGGGGATACGAAGATTTTGTGGATATTTTTTGGGGGTCGTCACAAAATTGGACTATATTTACAAGTCATTTCCATGCATTTAAGGGTTTCTTCTGAAGGTCAAGGTGCAGAATGGAAGATATTTTTTGGGGTTGCTAAAATTTCAAATATTTATTTGGGGTGCTTGAAATTCCTGAATTTTTTGGGGGTGTGAGCAGTATACATATATAGATACAAGGCCCGAGCCTATGTAGGAAGAAAAAATGAGAGTACCCCCCCCCCCCCCCCCCACCCCTTGGGTTTGTCCACCAGTTCAGACCTATCCCTGTTAAATGCATATAAGTGGGCTTTTGTCCTAGTGGGCTTTTGTCCCAGTGGGCTTTTGTCCCAGTGGGCTTTTGTCCAGTGGGCTATTGTCCTAGTGGGCTTTTGTCCTACACTCAGCCAGGCTATAGCCACAAGCGAACTCGGCCATGGTGAACGTTATAGATTTTGACCTTTTCAAGTTCAGTCGGTTGCAGATCAAAAGATGGATGATTTGATATACAGCAAAGATAAGAATTTGTAGAGGACCTCATATGACTGAACAGTGCTGATGTCAACAAAATATAACCTGACATAAACCTAAAACATTAGCAAAGAAAAACAAATATAAGTTGTCTCACCTCTGGACAGGGCCATCTTTTTCTTTCCTAGGCTTGAGCTAATTTCTTGTACGAACCATATAAACGTTTAAAAAAAAGTAATATCACAGTGTATGGCCAGAACTGTATGGAAGTTCCGGATGGAAGTTGGGATTGAATATTGCTTGTGAGTCTGTATAGAAACGATCCGTCACTTGGGATCAATACACAATTTATGTAAGGTCATTTACATGTACTTTTGTGTCCGCTTAACTAACCATAACTCATCATACTCGATATCTGAGTAAGTCATCGGATTGGGACTAAGTGTTCATTTGCAATTTACTTCAAAATCTGGGGATCAGAAACTACTGAAGGACTTATGTTGATAAATATTCTGGAGAACAGTTTGGATTTATAAGGTACTGTAAATTAGACTATTTTCCATTGCTCTTTGTAGTTGGTAATTTTTGTTTCTTAATAAATTTTGTTAAAATTTGAAAGTGCTTTTTGCTGACTTTCCTAATACCAAATTTTGGCTTCCTGAATTCTTTTCTAGTTATGCCTGGCACGTAATACTTGGAAACATTATTTCTGTGACTATACATTTATCCTCAAACTAGTGTGTATCGAGTCAGTTACATGATTGCTGCCAGACCTAAAAAAAACGCCCCTGAGAATATTAAGACATTATCAAGAGCCATTTGATGAAATTCACAAACTCCAGTTGAGGAAACCGATGGGATAATGGCTACCTGTACATATTCGACAGACTGTATAAAGTTATTTTCCAATTTGATTTTAAAAGATCTAGAGTGACATTGTTACTTGCACGTTTTTGTTCAACTTTTATCAACTTTAAACGACGTTTCTACTTGGAGTGATGCTACTACCAGAGGAGGATCATACCTAAAATAAGAACAAGTAGTTAGCTCTAACATTCAGTGTGGATCGTTTCTTCTGCAGTATATATGAGTGACCTCTTGTTGCACGATATTTAGCTGGTGTGAATAGTTTGTCCTTGACAACTTAATCAATCCCATACAAAATTTTATAAGTCTGAATCATTTCTGCCCCTTCCCTTCTGTACTCTAATGTTGGAAGTTCCAGTTTGTATAGTATTTCTTTGTATGGGAAACTTGTGTATATCCAAACAGGTTTTGTTGTGCGTCTTTTCGATTATTATTTTATCTTTAGACCATACTGGGGTAGCATATTCTGAATGAGGTCTTAAACATGACGCCAATATATTAAGATAATTTTGAATTCAAGTATGTAAACTCTTTTTTTTCAGTTGTTTATTTGTCCTCAGTACAATACTTTTGGTATTTCAAAAGTAACAACTTAAGCATGATCATTATAATTATCAGATTCTCAGACACACATGGGTGTTGTTTATCTTGCATAAAATCATATTAGCTTCTATGTTTCTTAATGTGTTTGTATAATTACCACTTTGTCTATCATACTGCTTCTGTAACCATATGCAAAAACATCAAGCGCTGCATTGGCATTAAAATGACTTTTGGTGTACTCTTTGAAACAATATTTGTACAGTCACTTGATTTAGTCTGTACAGTTGCGTGTGATCAGGAATATGTTTTGTGGAATCACTTGTGACTTTAAGTTGCCATATATTAGACAACAATGACTTACTTAACGCGTGTGTGTGGTTTAAAGACTTTTAAATGCCATTTAACAATAGTGAGGACACATTTCATCGATCAAGCAGAGTGCATTTCATTTTTAGAGAATATGAAGCTGGTGTGTACTTTTGAGATATACCATAAGCACACTACTAAACGGCTTGAGGAGAATAGATATTCATATCTTCATACCGCTTTGTAGGTCAGCACATTAGATTTTGGTAATATGCCTTGTATCATCGAACAACAAAGGCACATAGCCAGGGCCTTAATTTGGCTGCTCGCATGTATAATGCATGAATGTAGATGAAGACCCAGACCAAATTTCATACCTCTTGATACGTCAGCATGGGCGTTCTATTGGAGGCTTTTGAGCACATGCAATATATTTATATTAATCTGGGTTTACTTTGTCACACCAAATCTTCACCACAGACAGCACAAAAAATGATCAGCTCGCATGGAGGCTTCCGAACTATGCAGTGTATCATCACAGGAAAGCAATCAAATCAAAACATACTGTGCTGAAGCAAAGAGGATTATTCTTTTGTCTCAGACAGTCAGATTGAGGTTAAAACAGGTTAAGGTCCAGCACCTCACAACATACAGTATAAATATGGGCCACCAGACGATATTGCGGTTATACAATGTATCGCACATGCACAAAAGCCTCATTTAAACGCCCACGCTGACATATGACCAAGAACATGATACACATGTATAAATGCAGGATTCAGCCACAAGCATTTTCCCCTAAATTTCAAAGTTAATACTCCCTTTCATCATTATCAGCCATTTGTCGAAAGTCAGTGCCGTAGAATACCTTAAAATCGTTGGTAGGCTCATCTATCTATACTGACGGACTTTAAAACGCAACACCTGGATAACAGCTGTAATGTATGAAAGTAAGTAAGGGTGCAAAGATCAGGAATCGATACAATGAAGTACCACACCTGACCCAGGATACCAATGGGAAAGTGACAAACTCACAGTAGACACCACAAACGAGAGCCAAGAGGTCAGCCCTTTCCCTGCAGGTGACCACAAAGCACATATAAACAGACGCGCACAAAACATAGCAAACACAAGACAGAACAAAAACATAAAAGATCCACAAAAGAAGTACCGCCTTGGAACGGCCAGTAAAGTATTTTACTGGAGGGCTTAAACCGGATTAACGGCGCCAACCTCACCCTTAATTCAGATGTGGATCAAGACACATAGATATTTGGTTTGCATGAAAGACCCCTTACTTATCAATGCATCATCTCCTAAAACATTTAAATCAAGATATAACAAGGAGATAAAGCAAGGATAAGGACTCAACAGTAAATTAAACTGAATACGGGAGCAAAAGAAATCCAACAGGTAAACCCCGGTGGGCCCGACAAACAGCCAAAGCATCAGGCCCCTACCATCTCATCAATAGATAAGTCTTTAAGTCGGAACCATCATAGAGTCTGAAGTCCGACCCACCGGTGTGTCTCGAAAAAGAAGGCAGAACAATAATTTTGATTGTGTGTTAAAGAACATTCATTTGTAAGTATAACATGGAAAATTTGTCCAACTCAGTTGAATTTAACGCGTTTAAATGTAAACTTTTTGAGATAGGGGTCCACTGTTTTATGTGACCAGATGTTATAAATGAAAGAGTCAGTCCCTACTTTTTTAAATTAAGAAACACTAGAAGCATCACTTTGTGTCATAGACATCTTTAGTCATCAAGGAATCACTCTCATATTGATTGGCAGGTCTGCGATAAAGCTTATTTGCGTATATGACGTTTATCTGGGAGTACCCTTTCATTCAATAGCTTAAAATCTCCTCTACTTAAGAAATGTTTAAATGGCTAAATTCTTGCGGAGCAAATAACGTCGTCTAGTTTAGTTGTACATTTAAAACTAAAGTGTTTGCTGAAGAAGCCATCTAAGGATGACATCATCGAAGCAAAGGAGTTTTACATACAACTGTTTTTGAAAAATATAAAGGGAAGCTAGTGTTGCGTTTCTAAAGTCCGTCAGTATATCTATATTTTCATGATTCTAAACCCTATTCAAGTATTATCAGTATGGTATGCGCATGGTGTATTAGTAAGAAAGATTAAAAGCAATAAATAGTACTAGAAAAAAAGGATGACGGTGAGGTAAGAATAAAGATGAAAGTGTTAGGGGTTAATAAGATTGAGTTTAAAAGCAGATTGGTAAGGTTAAACCTTTTAAAGCCAAATCTAGTGTTTTCATGTATAATTCAGATTAGCATTTTGGTGACAGATCTTTTTTCTTCATACAACCGATCTCAGAATATTTTTGAGTACAGAAGATCTGCCAAGTTCTCCAAACACTTATAATGAGTATTACATAATGGTCTGGATGGGGTTAATGGATAGTGAATAATGACATTATTTTATATGAATTAGAGAACAAACAGCATAACATGATTAGAGAATAATGAGTTGCTAAAACATAAAGAATAATTCTTTTTATGAAAAGCAGATTTTTTAGAATAAACCAAATATGAGTCCAAAAATAAAAGCATAAGATAATACAATTCTGAAAGAATAATGGAATTATTTTTAATGAATACGCATTCTAGTGAGATTATAATTTAAGATACAAGATACCTTATTTAATGTCGACTTTCAAATGCCCAACAGAATTACATTAGCTGTAGGCTATTTTATCAACAAAATTTGAGTTAATAGTGGGGTATATTTTTTTAGTAATAAACCACCTCCTTATATCCAAGGAATTAATATGGGTAGACAGATAAAAAAAATCTATACGTGATTGAATATTTTCGTTGTTTATATCTTTCTAGCTTTACAAACCAAAGTCAATCCGTTCAACTGTGTAAAAGTCAATTGTGACAGAAAAATATATACTGACAGACTTTAAAAACGCAATACTGACATGAACAATTTGATTTTTATTTAATTATCTGAGCTAATAAAATACATTTGATATAAAATTAAAACTAAATTAAGTGGCTTTTATCTTGGAAAAAAGATTACCCTGGGCATTCCCTAACAAACCAAAAACGTAATTTGAACAGGGTTGGGGTCTGTTAATTCTGAGGCAGGAGATTAAGCCTCTCAAGTCCTTCCTGGAATGTTCTTCCATTCTTGTTGAAGAGCCAGGCCAAGTTCTCGCGGATTCTAGGGAAGGGTTGGACGTTCACGCACCCTCCTACATCCCACATATGCTCGATTGGGTTCATATCTGGTGAAACTGCCAGCCAGTCTATGACATTGACACTGTGTTGTCTACAAAAATCCTGGGTTGCTCTAGCAGAGTGGGGACGAGTGTTATCTTGTTAAAAATCAAGTTCTGATTATGACGTTGACGTCAAAGAAGCAGAAAAAGCACAGCGTTAAGAATTCCGTCAATGTAGCGACGTGCAGTTAATGTTCTATTAAGAATAATTATCAAGTCAGAATGAAACCCTGCATTTATGGCACCCGCACCATGATGCTACCACCACCGAATCTGTTACGTTCAAGCTTTAGCGTTCATTCCTTCGACGGTAACAGCGCATTATTCCATCAACAAAACTTTAATTAAAGTGCGACTCATCTAAGAATACGACTTTTTCCCAGTTCTGACGTTGAACGTTAAGGTTTTGATTAGCCCATTTATCCTTCATTGGCTATGACGTCCGGTCATTACTTGACCTTTATAAGGCCTACATTAAACAATACCATGCTCTTTAAGTCGACGTTGAGCAGTTCTAGGGTGTCGGATAATAGCCATGCATAGCTAATGTTAATTTGTTAGATTTTCGACTATAAATAAAATTTGTATTGTAATGCGCCAGTGATGCCTGCCAACAACTGTTACAGCGGTTGATACTGCAGTTTAGGTGGCGTAAACGGATGAAATTGTCCTGACGTCGAGTAGTCAGAAGGGGCTGACCAGACCTAGGATGGTCTTTTGTTGAGCATGTCACTACAAACTTTCTGTTTAGCCGCAAAACAGTTGAAACATTGACTGCAAAACGCCTAGAGCATCTTCAGGTTGACTTATTACTGCATTTAACATTCCAATTATTCTGGAATCAGAATCCACTCGCGGCATTGCGTTGAAACTTCCTGTTTTTTATTATGCAAACAAATGGCTATCATTTGAGCTATATATGAATTGATTCACTAAAGGCAGGGATTCTGTATCCCCCGGTAGAGAGATTATAACCTGTATGAGATGGTCAGTGGGCGGAGCTTAGCTATTGACCAGGCCACTGTCCCAATCTGGTCTAGCAGATAACAGATAAGCCTCAGGCTACTACTGTTCTGTTTGCTTGTCTCAAAACATGACAATATTTTTGTAATAATTATTGGTATTTTTCTTTTTTGAAAAAATAAGAAAATAAGACCAAACAAGCTGATAAAAATTGAATGAAGACATGAATGATGAATGCAACTTTCTTCAGTGAATTTGATTGTCATCAATATAATATTAGATTGTTTTTCATTTTAATGTTCATACATTTTTTTTCCAATAATTATCATGCTGAATATTTATGCACTTGAGCCCTCCCAAATTTGATCAAAATAATTTTACCTAAGATGCAGTTTGAGTTCTGATCAAAACAGCTGATCTGGATCTTCGCCGTTTTCTAAATAAAACTTTGTAAGATTTACCCTGAGCAAATATTAATCAAAAATAAGAAAACAAAAGGTGACTATGCAACCATGCGATTGATGCTAATTGCTGTATAAACAAACATTCACAGTCAACAGTTTTGTGATCTTTGGACCGTGTAGGACCACAGTAAGCTAAATACCAATTATTTAGAGTAATAACAGAGTAATTATGAACCAGTGGACACATAACAAACATGACTCACCTCATTTATTTTCATAGGCAGTAATTTATAAAGTATCATTACATGTATGTGATTATCTTAGTTTGGATTAGTATAATAAGTAAGAAAAATGTAAAAAAAAATGAGGCTTTGTTAATTAGAGCTTTTTTTTTATAAGTTTGTCCATTTTGTCACAATAAACGAACTTTTTAGTGATTTGAAAACGAGAATGTTATAAATCCTATAGTAAAAATATATAGATGAAAAAATAATTTATTACTTCTATTAATTTTTCTGCTAAATGATTTATAATAAAAATTTAGTAGCAAATATTGATCTATTTTTCTAAAATTTCGATAAAAAAGAAAAATATCCAAAATAAAATTCTTTCAAAGTTCAAATTTTATTGCTTATGTTTTAACTAAATTCCAGGGAATTGATAGTGATTGCAGAATACCCCTTATGACAAATCACATGGCCACTGAGCTGATAACAGGTGTCAATCATTTTCAAAGTTTATTGGATTAGCCAATCAAATTAGAGATAAGCCTCAAGAGCTCATGGAGATCTTCACAGTTTGAGTGTAAAAAAGAAAGTGCCAGAATTGAGGCTTATTTTTCCTTATATACCCCACTCCTACCTTTAAATCATGCAAAATAGTGCAAATTCCATTAACTGCACGTGCTACTGTCTCCGTCTGCTCTATATGCTTCAGTGAACAGGGAACGGTTGAATAACCTTCTGCGATGATGCTTATGTACAGAATCCGGGACGTTTCGCCCCCAAACCATTTCCTCCCCTAGTCGTTTCGCCCCCAAGACGTTCCCCCCCTGGTCGTTTCCCCCCTAGTCGTTTCGCCCCCCACTAGTCGTTTCGCCTCACTAGTCGTTTCGCCCCACTAGTCGTTTCGCCCCTTATATATGTATATTATATATAAGAAGTTCTGGCGTGCCTAATCTGGGTCTTAACTGTTTGCAAAAATCGCCGCTAGCAATACAGTTAAAACGTGTTTTAAGGCGTACCACTTTATAATGTTTTGGTGCTTAAAACTTGCATGCACAGCAATTTAGTTGGACTAGATGACTATCTATCGCCCTCATCTACGTTCCTTCTTTAGGAATATGAGCAGCCTGCTCTGGAGAGACTTTTTAGTACCCACGACAATGTTTGGGTTGGGCAAGACCAAAGCTTTTAAGCATTAAAGTTAATGATTAATACCATGTTTGTTGCATTGACGTTAATTATTTATACAAGAAAATAAATACGGAATTACTGTTTAAATCAAAACCTAAGCCTATAACCCCACTAGATAGCTGCGTATACATGCTAAATAATTGTACACCTTCATATATATCTGAATTGAAAATTCCTATGTCGCAAATGCGGCATAGTCCAACGGCTATTGTATGTATGCAAACAGCGAATCCGCTGACGAGACTGCGCAGGCTCGTCTGAGCGTTCACTATTCACACATGCGATAAGTACCAAAATTTTATGAACAAGCTCATTTAAATTCAAAATATTAATCCTTTTTATGCAACTTCTTAACCTGCACTTTTGGAAACATGAAATGCCGCATAATTTGACATTTCATCAGGGTCTACACTGTTTGTTAAGACTAGGTCTGAGGTAAAGACAAAAATGATCTACAGAGAAAGAAAATAAACATTTATTTGTTTATACATTGTTCGTGAAATTTCAATATTTTTTGTCACGTTCAATTAAGGCTGACACGCGACAATAAACTAATCGATTAATTAAATATTGATAATCGTTCACAGGCTTTGATAATCCAATTATCGCTGTTGTTGAGTTGAATGGATTATCTTGATGACTTGTCCGCCCGAGAAGTGAAACTTTTGATGGCTACTATTTTGTTAATATTGGTTTGACCCTACCGAACAGTAACGACTCTGAGAAGACACTGCAATCTGCAATGCCTCGCCTTGATATTCACTTAATTTAATATAAAATAATAAAGTATCAAATATAACCATATATGACGTGTAGAATGGCATGTCCATGAGAACACATAGAAATTGGTTTTCGTTTTTTCGCAAAACGATAAATGCGCTGATCAGACTGCTCGACTTTTGTATGCAAAAACAAGGGCATATATCAGTCTTCACAACTGTGCAGTCTGATCAGTGCCTTTCTTGTTAGCTGTCTAGAAATAGCAAATAGCTTTTGTCAGGACGTGGCAAGTTTAAGCCTTTGTGAGTAGGTATGAAATATTGGCCAATATTTCGTCTGAGCCTTCATCTGCTATACGTAGTACAGCAAATACTGTGTCCAGATTTTGCAGGTGCACTGGCTCGTCTGAGCCTTCGCTGCTCGCAGATGCAAAATTAAAATCCAAAATCTCATACAATGTGTATGACAGTCCAAATTGAAAGATATCAAACTTTTTCAATGAAATGTGACCATCGGACCAGGGTTTCCCCAAATATAATATCTTTTGCGAGTAGTGAGGAGACACGTACCGGTCCGATTCCACACGTTGGGGCGACGGACCTTGATTCTGACTGTCTGCAAACATTCTTTTGATTATTTTATCAATTTTACAAAGTAGGGACATCTCTGAATGTTATACGCCACATGACGCAACACCTGGTCTGGGTCTGCAATGTTCGCCAAGTCAGACAAACTGCAAACATCGAGAAAGACAACATCCTGTAACCGATGTGAAATGATTTTGATCCAGATAAGCCCCTGTTTCTCGTGCCTGACCTGAGTCAAACTTTTTGCACGTGGCAAGTCAGCACGTGGCAAAAGTCTCCACCAGCGGCGGTCCAGGATAACGGTCAAGCTGAATGAGCATGGGTGTATATACACATGTGTCAAGAATAATTTTCACATTAAAATTCTTAGGTCGGTAGAAATCACAGTGGTCCATTTGGTGAGTGAGTTTGTGTTAAACGTCCCACCAACAGCTGAGGTCGTGTGGAGATGAGGCCACGACTTAGAGACTTGTCCGGCAGACTGGAAGAGCTGGGGATCGAACTCAGGATCCCTGGGTATAAAGCGAGTGGATTATATATCCACTACAACACAATGGCTATATATCGACATAAATGGTTCGACATCTACATCTAATTGTTGAGATTTATTCTGTCACCATTGATCATTATGGACCGAATTGTCAAGTGGCCTTATCAACAACACCCCCCCCCACACCCCCCCCCCCCCCAAAAAAAAAAAAATGATTTTTTTTGCATTTTTTTTGATAATTTACCATGCAACTTTATGTTAAATTTCTATTAAACATATCAAAAGTTCAAAAGTATTCTGCGGCATACTGGGGTATCCTGCAGTAATCAGACCGACCCCCGCCCATTCACCCAGTCTGCATGTCCATCCGTCCGCCCATCCATCCACCCACTCTTCTACCTAGCTATCTATGACAAATAAATCATTAAAAATATTTGGGGGCGAAACGACTAGGGAGGAAATGGTATTGGGGGCGAAACGACTAGGGTATAGGGGGCGAAACGACCAGGGTTGAAAATAGAGGCGAAACGACTAGGGGGGAAACGACTAGGGGGGAAACGTCTTGGGGGCGAAACGTCTTGTTACCTATGTACACTTAGATCTAAGTGAAAGAAAATATTTCGAGATAATCAATATTTGACTTATCAATGAAATGAAAACACGAACTTTAAAATCAGTCAGTATCGAACGATTCAACTGTTATTCGAAACGCTTTGCTTTTAGCCCAACATCCATTTTACCGTTCCCTCTCGATCGCGGAGAAGTTCAGATAAGCGTTTGGCCATATCGGATCGATCAATTATATGAAAAGGTGAGAGAAAATCAATATTAAAGAAGAAAATGCAGTTTTGAACAAAAAAATATATGTTTTTTTTTGCGTTCGCTTTAACTCATCTGTTCTCAAGACATAGATTTTATTTTCCGGATCGTTCACTGGGCTTTTCATTTGAATAATTACTCATTTTTTTCTGAAAACAAGTCTAAGCTTTCTTGAAAAATTAACTTGACATATACCTTTAATAAAGTTCCGTTGGTTCTTAATCCAATGGTTTGTGCTACTCTACATTTACACATCTAAGTTATCAGTATATTCAGTCATAGTTGACTGCTGTCTGAAGAAATACTCTCCGACTTTAAGTACAATTTGTCTTATGTCTTAAGTAAAAGGGTCGGGCTGACGTCACAGTCGCCATATTCTTTCATCTGCAAGGTGAAAAACTCGGGGCACCTTGGTTTGAACCGCAGGGTTTAATAATACAGTTATTTTGAAAACATTGATTGACAATATTTTAAAAACCAGCCAAGAAAACCCACAAACAACGGGAATATGTTCTAGGAAGCATTTTTTTTAGAGTCTGATTCTTTAATGTGGTTTGTGTGAGAAAATAATTCATTTGTTAATTTTTTAGCTGAAAGTTGGCATCTTTCAGTGATAAAGACCGTTGCTAGTATCTCCAATTAGTGGTGCTAGGTGGCCCATTAGATATCTGTGGTTTCTTTTGCCAGAAGAGTACTTTGCCGACCTTATGAACAGGAAAGTCAAAAATCAGTGATAGGAAAAACAGAAAATTGGAAAGATTTCAAAATACATTTTTGGCCCTACCATCTAGACCAAACCAGCTACCATAGCCGCCCCCTGGCAGGCTGGCACTAGGCCAGACCAGTATGGTTTCTAGTCAACTTGTACCTAAGTCAACACGTACCTAAGTCAACTCGTACCCACTTTTGGTCAACTCGTACCTGACCTTTGGTCAACTCGTACCTACCCCAAGTCAACTCGTACCCGAGTCAAAAAATTG
This sequence comes from Loripinus fragilis, assembly GCA_964019695.1. Classification (NCBI taxonomy): domain Eukaryota; kingdom Metazoa; phylum Mollusca; class Bivalvia; order Lucinida; family Lucinidae; genus Loripinus; species Loripinus fragilis. The sequence continues at coordinate 46,729,068 of OZ026519.1, read as the reverse complement.
GGTAGGGTAGAGCATGATAGAGGGGGGTTGGTAAGTCTAGGTCCTAATAAGCCTTTTCAAACACTAAAACATCACAATTTACTGTCTGCGCGAAGGTTAGGTTCGTGACAGCCTGTTCAAAGATCCCGACTCGTACGCCTTTGGGGCAGCCTTCTGGGAGCTTGTTCATTCATACATCATCATTACAATTGACTATTTGCGATCGGACGAGGTTCAGGCAAGCTGCGGCAAGTTCCCTATGCGAAGGTGTTCGGAATAGCCTGCTGACCCCTGCTTAAACGACCAATTAAACACAGTTTTGCTAACTGCGATAAGGCGAGATTTCGGCTAGCCTGTTCAAATAAAAAAAAAACACATTTAAATTACGACCTGTGAGGCTACCATTAGGGGAGTTTTCCTGGACCTTTATGTATAATGACGGCTCTGCAGGGTCTTCGCTGTTCGTGTGTATACACAAAGCTTTAAATTTCGGACATACCGATATAGGTCTACTATGATAGCACGCATCAAAATAAATCAGCAGACGACAAAACAAAATGCATGCAAATTTTGAGTCATTTAAGTAGCTTAGATGAGACTGCATGATGAGAGACTCACCTGGACTTTCTAAATTAAAGAACCAATCCCTCTGATGTGAGCCTGCACTATTTTAAAAATGTTTTATCAATTATAAACGTGAAGTTTATTACATTGCAATTGCATATGTTTCTTTTATAAGATTGTACTTTTTTTCAATTATTTAAGTTTTACATTGTCCTCGGATCCAGTTATTCGGAGCATTGTCAGACAATGTTAATTTCTATTTAATACAGCTTAATCCAATCACATATTCATCATTGATTAGGTACCAAATACTGTTTTTCACACCCTACCAATCACCAGCACGTGGCTGTTAAGCGGCTTTATGTACACAAAACCCGCGTCACGAGAAGACATATCTTCAGGGGTTAGCTACACTATAAGGACAAATCCTGCATGCTCAGTTACAAAGACTGGGTTTCAATTTGAATTATGCGCATAGAAAATTTAGCTATTATAGATTTTAGAGAGTGAATAACAAATTCGCTGATCAGACTGCTTGGATGCTCAGATCGGTCTATACCATCGAGTCTGTACCTTTATTGTTTGCATACAACAAAACCAGATTGTATGTTTTTCGATGGGACCAGTGCTATTTGCGATGATAAGTTTGCAATGTGCTATTTTCTGTAAGTTAACACCAAAAGAGGTGGCTTGTCGTTGCCACCCATTTTGGATGTTCATTTAGATACACTTTAATACTGACAACGCTACGGTACTAGAGGCTAACATTTATCCCTGATATTACAATATAGCTCAGAGTTTTAATACATCAAGACCAGTGGCAGTCCGACTGCCACCAAATGGGTGTTTAGTTACACTTATTATTTTATTTCTCGTACAATGTAGAACCTAGCTATTTCTCCATCTACTGTAATTTGTAATAGCGAGCATTACCTGGGCAGTAAACTGTATTTACCCATTTGTAATTGAACGCTCCTTCTATAGTTACAGGGGTTTCATTAAGAGGAGGGAGGCGGGGATTTTCCCCTTCTACTCAGGCATGTTTCCCCTGCTACTTTTGATAAATTTGTATAGAGTCTATAGGCTAATACTGTCAAATCACCCGCCTACTTTGCCTTGATACCCGGATGCCAAAAAAGTTAATGAAACCCCTGAGTTATTTAGATGCAGAATTCGCCTAAGTCGTTACAAAACTTATCATTGTGCTTTTGTTATGATTAACGTACTTAGATATTGGCTTAGTACTATTCCATATACTATTATAAATAAACTAAGGTACGAGTTGACTTAGGTACGAGTTGACTAAGGTACGAGTTGACCAAAAATGGGTACGAGTTGACTAAGGTACGAGTTGACTAAGGTACGAGTTGACTAAGGTACGAGTTGACTTAGGTACGAGTTGACCAGTACCCACCAGTATAGCTCTATCCATCGTTAGGTCCTACTTAGGTTACAGTTTAGCCCCTAACTGATTTGGAAAGCTCCCGCTTGAATGATACCAAGTCGGGAGCATCACCTATTGAAACTGATAAAGAATTCCAGGTGATAATACATGTACAATGTTTCTGCGAGAGTTTCTTATGTTTTTGGCACAATATATTGACTGCTGATGTACTGACAGACTGACAGTTGCTCTGTGCTTTTTGCTTGACACAAACAAAAAAGCGGAGAGAACAAAACTCTGTCACCTATTTGATCTGAGATTTGAGGACTTGTCAAGTTTATTTTGATAATAACGCTTCAATAAATATTTTCCTGGTGCAAAATGGACATGCTTTCAAATATCTTTGCTGGGTATTTCCATAACATATCTGTTTCATTTTAAAACTCCGCCTGCACATGTCAAAAGTCATTGGCGATTCTTACAGATGGGGTTTCGTTCCATATAATTTTGGCTTGTTTAGCTCACACTGATTTTTTGCGGTTTTAAAGCTGCTTTAAGCAGTACTTTAGAAAAGAAACAGTTCTTTGCTCCGATACATGAGCCTATATAAGACAACTACATGCATTTAATAGAAAGGAAATGTGTCAGGTCTATTTTTATATAGACCATATATGCATGAGTAAAGTGCTTAAGTATTAAACATAACAACAATTATGGCGGCCCTGGTCATGAAATTGGTGAGCAGACTCTTTTATTTCTTGTCCTCGCAGGCTTTAGATTAGCATGACTGATGACAGTGTTTTGTCTACGAGTAAAACAACATTGCATAATTCCCATGAAACAGCAAATGAACCAAAAGCCATCAATTACAAGCCTACCGATAGTAAAACATGCAGAGAAATTCGAGATGACTGGCTCACAAATTATCCTTGGCTGGAGTATGATGGATAAAATGTGTGTTGCAGAGAGTAAAGACAACAGCTGCACACATTTTAATAGCTTGTCAGACAAAACGCTGTCTCTCTGTTCAAGCAAACAATTGTTATTTTTCATATCCTGAAGTACAAAGATCCATAAGAAATTACAATGCTCTCATGAAATTATAAACTGATATAAAAAAGTTCTGACCCTCTAAATGTATCAATGACCCCCAGATTTTCAAACAAGGGGTCATCAATGACCCCAAAAAATTGCAGTCTTGCAGAAACACTGGTAATATTATGTGGAAGTAGCTGTACTTAAGAGCATCTGTAGAGGAGGCATACTGTCTCAGCTTCTTTGTGTGTAAAGCTCTGGTTCGAGTTGATGCTGAAGTTAGGTAATCTTCAGCAGGGATATTCACTAAACCATGCATGATCTTGTACATCATAGTCAATTGTGACTTGGTTCGTCTTGTCTCCAGTGTTTCATTGTTCAGATTCTCCAGCATGTCGGTCACACTGCTTGTATTGTGGTATCTGTTAGTTGCATATTGTGTTGCCCTCCTCTGCACTATCTCTTTCACCATCATTTATTGCGTTGTATACGATACATGTACAAAATTTTACCATGTCCCCGCCGTGTAGGACTTCATCTTTTCTGATGAAATTATTTTCAGAAATACTAGCATGCTTTGTATCAAATTGTATCTAGAAGATTTCTCAGTTTATTAGCATTGATCAGGGATTTTCTTGTGCCAAATTTGGGGCAAAAAATCGGCCCCTTCACAATTGAAAATTGAGCAAAAGTTTCCAAAAATGATGAATAATATTCTCAATATACATTTTGGTGAAAATTGCATGAAAATCGGACAAATAATAAGAAAGTTACAGATCTATATTTACATTCATCTTTTGATGCAAATTTTCACAAGAAATTTTAATGTTTAGCCTCACTCTGAATTGTTATGGTTTAAAATCAATTTTAGATAGAGATCTTGTTCATTTAAATAGAATAAACTCTTCGCAATTTTGATGACTCAAATGCCATTTTCTCAAATTCAACAGGCCCTGAGCGCCAACTTCAGAACGGTAGGAAAATCCCTGTTGATTTCAGTCAACTACCATTTTTTTGGTTTTTAAAGCGGCAAAAATTTAAGTATAGCTAATAAAGAACAAATGCAGTGACACTGAACAATTATGTCAGACTTGTAAAATTGTGTTAAATGACCCAAATGTAGAAACTGGGGTCAATTACATGCAAATTTCAATTACAATTAATTTGGAATTTCATGATTACTGGTTACAAAATTTTACAAGTACATTTTTATTTCGTAATCAATTACAGATTATATTATAAAGTAATCATGATTACTTATGATTACTTTTGAGCAATAAATTAAATTGATTTTATTTCAAGACTAATTATAAGAATGTTATCCTGAAGAAAAGAAAACTTAGCTGTGTTTCTCATTTCTACCTTCAGATATTAATAAGCTAGCTGCAAGGCTGACTCAATGAAATATAGAATAAAACAAGAGTATTCATTCTACATACAAGCATGGATAAAAATTTGTACATCTCAGTTATCTTAAATGTGTTTGTAAGATATCCCCGGTACAGTTTGGCTTTTTAAGTTCAGTAAGGTTAATGGTCCCTACCAGGCTGAGGGTTAACCTAAAAATTTGACCACTGTTTTTAACACAGTTCCAGCGATGTGCTTCAGATTTATGTTTCTGTGGAAGAAGATAAAATCAAAACTATTATTGCATAAAAGGCCATGTCGCACAGTATTAACAACCATGTTTTAACCAGCAAAACCCATGTATTAATCAGGCAATTCACCTGCTGTTGATGCACAGCTTTTGTACTTTACATATACACATTCTAGGCCGTCACAAAAATTGACGTCATCAACAGTAACGTGCATAGAAATGAGTGTAATTTAGTGGTGTTAGGATGACGTAAGTCTGCTCTGGAACAAGCGTTTTCAAAAACCTAAGAATCCTTCATGCTTTTGCGCGCCATTTATGAACTTTTCGAAGCGTTTTTCCAAAGTTTTCGAATGACAAAATTACTTTATGCAATGATAACGATCAAACATGGTTTTCTGATGCACTAACATCTGCTAGACCCCTCTGGGGTTGTTAATACCCTGGCCTCTCAGGCTCGGGTTTCAACACGACCCTCTGGGTCCAGCAGATATTAACGCATGGAAAAACATGTTTGATCCCTATATTGAAAATATTTTGCTAGTAATGTATCAATAAAATACATATGTGAAACCCAATTAGTTGTTCATGCTTAGAATATCAGGGTCTTTCTAGCCGCAGAATAATAATAACAGAAGTATGTGTGAAAAATGTAGAGCACATTTAAAAGGCACCTTTTGTTCTAAACACCTATTCTGTGGGTCCTTGAAAGAATCTTTCAGCAAATGCTTTACAGGACAACAAAATTGAACTTGGTTAACCCTTTGTTTCTTCCTTCAGGATTGATACAATAAACTTTGGATACAGGCTCAGGTACTTGAACATTTAGTCAGAAATGGTTAATGCACCTAAATTTATGCTAACTTCATGTTAATCAAAAATCAGTCGAGTATTTAATAGTGTGTAGATATCTGGTGCACATATGTTTCTTTCTTTCTTTTCATCTCCAAAAGAGGGACATCATATTGGTTTTGGTGAACCAAGTGTTGAAATGAAAAGTATATAGGAAAATATAGGAAAGTATGTAAAATGAGTTTGTACAGTTTGGAGGAGATTATTAGTTAAAAGTAAATTTATGAAAAAATAACAGAATGAAGGGGCCCCCAGGGGTTTTGGGGAGCTGGGGAGAAGGGCGAGATGTGGAGCACTGGTAATTATTTTAGGGGAGCTGGGGAGCAATCTCATAGTTTTGGGGATTTAGGGAGCCCTGCCAAAAAGTAAATTGTGTCTGTCTGTTTGTCTGTCTACCTATCTACATGTATTTATCCCTCCCTCCCTCTATGAAACAGTTACCAGTAATTTTGTAGAAAAAAAAAAAAAAAGCAAGCATGCAAAATTACCCACCATGCAGAGTTAATCTATTTCTCAGCTGCTTATCTGATTGATTTCTAAAGGATAGTGAAATCTGCTGTAGAAAATTCATTATTAAAAATGCAGCAGATTTTTTTTTCTAAGGAAACTAGATATTCATAAACTTTAATGGACCATGAAAATCCTTGCTGTCATTGCAAAGATATAAACAATGTTTTGTCGGCACAAACTAGTAACCCAACACATTAACTACTGGTATAGGGAATAAGCTAGGGGGCGACTAGGGCAAAATAGTCACCATAGGGGCCGAAATTTTGCCCTAAATGGGACCCAGGGAGAAGTGGGAGTCTCCACTAAAAAAAATTTTTTTAGGCAGACTCATTTTCATTCTGTCACCACACAAACGCAAGCTTCAATCTAATACAACTGCATCATATTTCTCCTTCCACATAATGGTAATTGTATGTGTAATGGCTTAATTTGCTTCTAAACGGATAGAAAATGACGTAATTTTGCACTTACTTCTCCCTATCTGACTGCCACTTCTCCCTAATTATCCTGGAGAGAGAAGTTACTTCACTTCTCCCTATTGTCAGGGCCCAGCTTGAACCCAGCTGGTAATGCTTTCAAGACAACAGTCTTGACAACTACTTGCTATTTCAAATCTTTTGTGAATGCAATAGCTTCACTTAGCACTAGAAAGTGTCGAGAGAAACACTTTTTATCAAGGTCTATGACTTGATATCGCTAAATTACCTTGTGTTGACTGGATTGCATAGTGCTATCTTGCCCCTATAATGCCATATCCAACAAAAACAGGTTCATTCACGATCTGGCACTTAAAGAAATCTGACTCACCGTCAATTTTTCTGTCATTTAAATCTTTGCATGATGGGTAATTTTTCATAATTTTGTTATAGTCTGCTGACTTATCAAAATCAACTTTTTTCCAAAAAATTCTTTCAGGAACACTATCAGAGTGTCAAACAATTTGGATCCAGATCAGGACCGACATTCTGTCTGACCTGATCTACATCCAAACTTTTTGCAAAGGTTATCCGCAGAAGACAAAAGTCACTGCTACTGTCATGCCAACCAAGAGTGACAGTGACGTAATATTTTGTTTACTGTAACTTGTACACTCCACTTGAGCTAACGCAAATCAACAGATCACTTGGGTATTAATCCTATCCTGGGGATAGGATTAATACACAAGTGATCTATAGGTTATAAGTCCCTGATAACTTTGTAAACAAAACATGATGTCACTGCCACTCTAGGCTGGCAGGACAGTAGCATTTAGGAAAGAGTTAATCTATCCTCTCGGAAAGCAAACATTGATCGTAATTGGTTTAAATGACGGCTGCCAAGGAACAAATTATTGTTAGTTTTGAAATGCTATTATTAAGTATTGACTTTTACATTTGTAAATTCTTTCAACCCTGATCATGGATTCATTTCAGATCCAACAAAATACTGTTTTACAATCTGTCCAGCCAAAACTGAATCCATGACAGTGTAGTTCATGAAAATATTCACGATGATTAGGCTTTTATTCTGAGAAAATTTGATTCCTCAAATTATTTAACTCTTTGTCTGCTGGTGTCATCTTCTGATAGTTTTTGTAAACAGTTTGGACCAAAATCAGGCCCAAAAAAAGTTCAACCTGATCTGGATCCAAACTATTATTTTGACATTCTTTATCATAATCGCATAATAGTTTTTTTTTTGAAAATGTTGCAACAGACAATAAAAATCATGAAAAATTACCCAGCATGCAAAGAGTAAAGGGCTTTTAACTGGGCTTTTCTTGGCTGGAAACCATGTATACGCAGGAAGATCATAACCTCTTGAGGTTAACTTTGCAAACATTCTGTCAGTCCTGATCTGGGTCCAAACTGTTCAACACTCTGATAGTGTTCCTGAATGTTTTTTTTGCAAAAAGTTCATTTTGAGATAAGTCAGTAGATCATACAACAAAAGCTTTAAAAATTACCCAGCATGCAAAGAGTTAAATAGAAGAGAGACAACCCCTTCTACAATGTTTGTATGTTTGTTTGATTTGATTCTTTACGTCCAAGTCAACAATCTTTTAGTAATGTTGGGACAGGTCTTCCTGGGTTAAACCCGTACTTAGCAGGGATTAATGTGTCTTGCTCAAGGACACAACGCAGTGACGCTGGTGAGGCTTCCTTCTACAATGCAGAACAGAAATATTATTACTCCTTGAGTTAGCCATAGACATACTCCCCAAAACGAGGGAGATAACTTATCACAATTCTTTTCACAATTCTAGCTAGTAAAAAACATATTAGTTGGCTGGAAGATTTATGACTTGAACCTGTTGTCTGTGAGAGGTTTGTTGTCTGCTGATTTTTTTTCAAAATCAGCCTTTTTCGAAAAATGTTTTCATAAATACCACAGTTTAGGCTCAGTGGTAGAGTGCTTGACTCCAGATCAAGAAGTTGTGGGTTGGAGCCTCAATGGAGGTACTGCATTGTGTCCTTGAGCAGACACTTTATCTTCTGCTTAGTCCTGGTTCAACGCAGGAAGACCTGTCCAGACATGACTGAAAAAGTGTTGACTGGGACATAAAGAATCAAATGAAATCAAAATCAAACAGTTTGGATCCATATAAGGACCGACCGTTTGCAAAAATTATTTTTAGGTTATCAGCAGACGACACCAGTAGGCGAAGAGTTCAATAGACAAGACCCATGAAAAATCATATGTTATGTGCTTTATAAAAAATTATAATTTCAATAAAACAAGCAGATTACAAAACTTTTAATTTGATGTGTGTGTGCCCATCAAAGACTCAACCGAGACTGGGCTTATACGCCCACTGGGCCAGGCTGATCCAAGGCTTTGCTGGGAACACAGGCTGTGTTGATGTTTTATCATGCATTAGCTACATTGTAAAGGTCACACAAACAATCTGGATCACTTATAATCAATTGGATGATAAAATCGCATATATGATTACTTGTTAAAGTGGCTTTAATTTGGAAATTTTGTCCTAAAAGTCAAAACTTTTTATCAAAATAGGATGGAACAGGCCTCCAGATATAGATAAGTGTGTAATAGAAAATGATTTTTCTTATTTCTCAACCAAAACATATGGGTACTCAAAAGAACCACCGTCTCGATGAAACTGGTGTTTAAACTGATAGATAAGGAAAACAACAACATTTTTACGCTCAAAAAGTTTGCTAAACTAGACCAGTATGATGAAATATTCTATCAGTCAAGAACTGTATTTTTGTAAAAAAAAACCCCTGAGAAATCTGATCTGTTTAATTTAAAAGTCATTAAGGATATGTATGACTCAAGTTATGTAATGTTTTAGTAATACAGAAATGTTTGCAAAAGACATCAACAATATATTTTAGCCTATTTCATATGAAAATGGAACTTATCACATAGATAACAGAAAAAGTGTATATGTTTCCTTAGGAATACTGGTACGAACCCCCTCCACCCCCCCCCCCCCCCCCCCCACACACACACACACAAACTCCCATTACCCCTCCCCACCTCAAGACACAGTTGTACCCCATCAGCTGCACCCTGAAGCCCCAGTCAAAGATTTCTGGATCTGCATATGTTTCATGCATCTTAAGTATGGCAGTAGATGAAGGTTCAGACAGAAATTTTGGGGAAAATGGATTATTTCTTCCTGGTTTAATATATTTCTCTGAAGATTGATTTGTGTCTAGCAAATAATGTAGACCTGACCCTGATAAAAATAAGAGTTAATTCTTTCTCTGCTAGTGTTGACTTTGTTGATAACCTTTGCAAATATTTTAGACTCAGATCAGTCTGACAGAATATTGAGCCTGAATTCTTTTTTAAAGAAATGATTTTAAAAAAAGTCTGCAGCTGACAAAACATGCTAAATAACCAGTATGCAAAGAGTTGAAAAGTGTTTTAACAGGGTATAGATCAATAATCTTGCCTTACAGGATCTTACAGTTCATATTTCTTTAACAGCCTGTTGGCAGAATCTTAAGTTTTCTGATCCAAGTGTATAACTTTTCATGACAAGCTTTATCCACTCGTTTAAAATAGAATTTTAGTTTCTGAGAACTTGCTGTTGGGAAAAAAAGAATTTTAGGTAAGTTTTTGTCTTTCAGTGAATAAATATTTTTCTTTCAGCTCTATAACCCGCTAGTTCGACTGTTCTAAAGGGAGCGAATATTTTTTTTGAAAAAGTTTATAAAAAAAAAAATCTGCTGACATAAAAAGCATACAATCAGTCTTGTAGTTATTCTTAAATCCATTTCATTCTGATGGATTTTTCAATGCATGTTGATAGAATAAGTATGGAATTGCCCATTTTATATTTTAAGGGGTCACAGGTAGAAATTCCTTAATTGTGATGCATTTCTGTCCCTGAAGATTGTTTTTTTCGAAGCAAACAGTGCAGACCCTCTTGAAATGCTGCTTTATGTGGCATTTCATCTGGGTCTTCACTGTTTGGCAAAGTACCTGTTTACCGGTATCCAATCTCAATGAAAAGGGTAAATTCGCAAAATCCATCATATAGCCCTGAATTCAGTGCTAGTAAACAATCAAGCCCTTTTTTTGTTTACGGGTGTACAGTCTATGTAGCTGAGCTGAGTACTTTGATTCTTACTTGGCTACAAAATTGAAGATCTAAGTCTCGGCTGAATCGGTAATATAATTGAATTAACTCTTTTCCTGCCAATTATCACTTTTGTCATTTTCTCTTTTGTCTGTTTATGTACTTTGTTAGCCTTTATTGCAAACAATATGGACCCAGATCAGAAGGGGAGCAGTATGGTCAGGGTTCATAGTGTTTGCTTCCATGGTCAAAGTTTTCTAGAGTGCATTTGAATATATGCAGCTGACGTAAAAAGCAGTCAAATTCATCACAAAAAAATATTGACAGGATAGTGGCTGATATATAAAAATTGTCAAGTTATTAAGGAAGTAGGAAATCCTAGCCATTACAATTGAATGTGATCATTCTTAACCTTTAACACACCAATCACAACTGCAGACGATAAATTTTGCGGTATTTTACCTTTTTTCAGGGAAAACAAGACCTGATATTTCTATAAATTAAGGCAGGAAATTCACATAAAATATCAAGCCTAATGTGCTGTTTTAAAGCAGTGACAAAAATGGAAAATGTCATCTGCTGCATATTTTTGGTCACCGTCACAGGCATATTATTAGGATTAGCCCTCGCTCTCAGTGTAAGCAGGTAGGTACTTGGGAAATCTTTATATCAAAAATAAGTTATTTTCTGTATATGAACAAACTGGTTGGAATCTTGCCTGGTAGGCAGTTTTTATAGCTACATGTATATAACATATAATTACAGTGCAATTCCTTTATAACAGGATATTTGGGGTCCTTAGGAACAAATCATGCTATAAGTGAATCATGTTATAAAGGGACAATTTTACAAAGAAATTATAGGAAAATGACCTAGGCAAATGATCTTTGGCGGTCATTTTACAAAGAAATTATAGGGAAATGGTCTTTGAGGGTCATTTTACAAAGAAATTATAGGAAAATGACCTCTAAGGGTCATTTTCCTATAATTCCATTGTAAAATTCCATGGTAAAAATATGGGAGCCACCTCATGACCATGTTATATCCAAATCTACAATAGAGTCATAATGCGGTGCATTATAAAGGGATTGCACTCTACACAGTATATATAGACGCAAAAAAGCCTATCCCTGAAAAACTGCTCTTCCTGAGCCCTGTCTATTCGCTCCAGAAAAGGAGCCTATCCGCCAAAACAAGACATGGGGAGAGGAGATACTTTAAATCTGGGCCAATATTAGATTATTTACGATGTAAGTAACATAAAATCAAACGCCACGGGACTTTTAAGTCTCTGACTTGATGGATTTTGAAACATATTATAAGGCTGATATCAAGTCACGTCTACAAAGTTAAACAGAAAATGACTGCTCTGTTTTTGGTGCTTTAGTTTGCGTTGGAAAATGAAGCAAAACTAAACAATTCAGTCAATTTCGCCGGCCTACACTACTGCAGAAAATGTTTTATGTTCCACCCCCTTACTTAAAGCGTCTGATTTGCTTTTAAAATTGGTTTTCCATAGAAAAGAAGGGTCATGTTTGGAAACAAGACGGCCAAGGAGCCTATACGTTGAGAGAAAAATGACCATTTTGTGGCACATGATAATGAGCCGTACCCGGGGCACAGGAGCCTATATGTTTTCAACTAAGTGCCATGGGAGCCTATAGGTTATAAAAGTAAGAAATAGCATATAGGATCCGTAGCTAGTAGCCATATAGGCTCCTTAGCCAAAGACAAATAGGATCCCTAGCCAGATTATTTTCTTTTCCATGCCATTTATAGAGAGAATAATGTATAATTCGGTCTGTGAAATGTATATAAGTCATTTTCCACATAAATTCTTTACAAAATACCATAAAACAATTGTGAGAACAGCCCAAACTGTTCGATAAATTTGTTTTCTTTGTTGTGTAATCGTCTGTGGACGTCGCCGCAATGAAGAGTGGGTCGCGCTATAAAAAATCTGCATCATCAATGAACGTGTGGCTGTTTGGTTTTTGTCTTATAGCTTCTCTGTTGTTCCGTTCCATTGCCCTTTTCTTCATGTAGTCAATGGAACTTATTATTTTACTTACCTTTTGATGTCACTGTCTATCGCTAAGCTTGTTTTTAGCTGATAAGCTCCTTTTCTGGAGCGGATAGGGCTCAGGAAAAGCAGTTTTGAACCGATAGGCTCCTTTGTGTCTATATACCGTGCTCTATGTCTTTTCCAGACGGTCATACTCAGAATGAGACTAGAGACCCATGATGGACTGGCCAGAAGAAGAAGTTGTGAAGAGACAGGAACTATTCAGTACCACCCTAGTCACTCAGTACATTAAGAAGATACACAAATACCAGAACTTAATGCTGAAAAACAAAGTGAACATTTCAGACAGCGGGTATGGTTCCTCTCTAGATACCGGTAAAGATGTTGATGATGACATAGAGCTAGTACTACAGGAAAACTCATCAGGTGATACTTGTAAGTCCTTCTGGAGCTACGGAGCAGGACTGAGTGTGTATAGAGTCGTCCAATGGGTCTACCAGATTGTTAGGCGGACCAAAGTGGCAAGGATCCTGAGTCACATCGATGCTGTCCCAGAGAATGAGATTGAGGACACAATAAAGGAAGTGGCTAAGGAGCTGAGTGTGGCCTATGAGTATCAGTTGATGGTGTTATATGGTGAGGAGGAGGTGATTAGACTAGCCGACCATGCTGTGTGCTGTTTGATGACCTACTTGAATTCCTCAGATTCTACATTTTCCTGCTCATCTCTACTTCAGGCTGCCATTGAGGTAATTTCTTTGTTTCACTGTTACACACAGGGCTGTGGAAATACCATGCCTGACTTGTCCGACCTGGTCCCATTTCATTCAGGACAAGTTGAAAATTTCTATTTACTTGTCCTTGGACAAGTTCAAATGTACAAAAATGTATTAAGTCAATACAATTCTGTATTTTTGATTATTACGAGCTTGCATTGAAAACAGTGTGGATCCTGATCAGCTGGCTTCTGAAGAAGCCAGCTGATCTGGATCTACACTGTTTACAAGAGACGCCAGCTGATCAGGATCTATACTGTTTACAAGAGAAGCCAGCTGATCAAGATCCATACTGTTTGCAAGAGTTGATACAAATGTATTTGGTTCCATACTGTTTTTGAAAGAGTCAATTGTTTATGCACAGAAAGGTATAAAGCTAATTTATTCTTTCGGACAAGTAAATATTTCTATGGACAACATTGTGGCCATTTACTAATTCCTGGACAAGTAGAAAAAATTACTATTTCCACACCCCTGGTTACACATGATATGAAAATATGTGCATGTCGACTTTTCTGCTCTAACTTATAGTAAGTTTGAAAAAAGTGTAATAAAAATCAGTATGATAATTACCAGCCTGATAAGCTGCGATGACTAGCAAGAATTCAGAATATTTTTATGCAGCAAGTTTTTTTTTAAAATTTTCATTTGAACTTTATTTCTCAATTTTTTCATCTATACATTTCTAAAAAGAAAACAATACATACATAAATCTTGAGAGAGAGAGTGAAAGAGAGAGCGAGAGTTTCGTAAGTCAATTATAATTTCGAGATAGCAAAGAACAGAGACACTGGTCTTAGCGTTTGTTGCTCACATGCAACAAAAGCGATAAGGCTCATGAAATAGTTTGGATGCACAAACTAACATATACATGTAGCAGTCTTTTACGTATGTTTATATGTTTGTAATTACATTGTTCATTATCTTGTTGAACCTAAGGTATTATTTTCGTCTGCAGATTTTTCAAAATCAATGTTTCAAAATAACATTTTGGATCCAGATGAGACCTGACATTTTGTCTAACCTGATCTGGGTCCAAGCTGTTTGCAATGGTTATCAGCAGAGGGCACTTATTACGGCTTTAAAGTATAGCAAACAGAGAGTTAATGTGTTGAGAAACTTTTACTTTTCCAGACAAAACCATGGACAGGCAACAAAAAAGAAATCTTGAAAACCAGGGAAGTTGTCTACAATGGAATCACTTATTGTCCACATTGGAAGCTTTGGCAAGTACTAAAACAACCAGGTCTTCGTCTTCTTGTGGATGTGGTTAATAGTACTCACTCTGACTCAGGCCATCTGCAGAGGGTTGATGTCATCAAGAATGCTGGTGAGAAAAAAGAACCAGAACAGGTTAGAATTGAGGAAAGCTATATTTGTGTTGCGGATGTGGAAGCCCAAAAGCTTAATCATCAAGATGTGAATGAAGTTTGCAGAGAAAGTAATGTTGTTGATGTGGAAATCCAAAATCCAAGAGAGAATGTAAGAGTGGGCCATTATCGACCCACCAGCGAAACACCATTGGAATGGCGTTTCGCTGGTGGGCTGATAGTGGCAAGTGAATGTTTGCTAGCTGGGAATGATGATGATCAAGATGTAAAAGATGTTAGTAGAGAGGGTTATGTTGCTGATGTGGAAACCAAAATCAACAGCCATAAAGATGTGAGCACAGAGAGTAGGAGTCCGGTGAATATACAAGACAATAAGTGCCAAGAAGTAGTCAATGATAAGGAATTTGTAGGACCAGAACTAGAAAGATTTGGGAATGCCAAAGCAAGAGAAGAAACTTCCGATTTACATACATTAGAAGTAAACGACAATGATATGTTTGATAAATCAGAAAAAATGGCTACACATTTTAACACTGTTAACACAGATTTGCATGAATTATCCACACAAAATTACAATAAGGAAAGCCTAGAAATACAACATGAAGTAAGCCTCAGTAGAGATTCCTCAGAACTATCAAAATCAACTGCTGGTGAATTTGTGGTTGGTCCAAAAACAGATTGTAGCTTACTTTCATTACCAGAAAATTGCCTAGCGGATGCTGTGGGAAGTTCAGAATTTTCAGATACCTCACAAAATTCAGCTGTTAATAACCAGAACAACATTACAAATGAAGCAAGAAAGATGTATCATGCAGTTTGTGAGGATGGTCTGGTGACTGTTGCTGAATTAGGCTCTCTAAATAAATTCAGAATTGAAGAGCAATCCCCTGATGTTGCTTTAATGTTTTCAAATAGAATTGAAGAAACAAGCAAGAATTGTGATTACAAAGTTGAAAAAGAAAATGAAGTTACTGAAGAAAATTTAAATTATAAAGAAGAAACAGAAAAAAGTAAATCTATAGACCTGACAGGCAACATTCCAACAGGCAATGCTAATTTCATGACAAAACCTCAAGATAATATTGATAAGAAGGTACATTTCAAGCACAATTTTGAAACTAAGGAAACAGAAAGCATTCCAAGCTGTAAAGGAAATAGTCAAGATAAAACATTGCTAGTGCAGATTCATGAAAACAGTATAAAGTCTTTATATGAAGAGGACCCTGTAAGCACAGAAAACAGTAGTGTTGAGCCAGATTTTATTGATAAACTTGGAAACCAGACCCATATACATACCAATGATCATGCCTTAATGAATCATAAATCAGTAAACTCTTTAGGCAAAGAAATTGACAGGATAGATGTTGTTTCTGAAGCTAGTAATGAAGGCAGAAGTGAATATCTAAAGAAAGTGTCTTCTGATCTATGTTCTAATTATACCGGTGAAAGATTTGATTTTGACATGCCTGATGATTCTAGTCACAAGTTTGTTGCTGTTCAGCATAATGACAACATTGTAGCTCACATTGTTAATTTGAAAAATGGTTTTAGTGATATTATTGTTGATTTACCTAGTCCTGTTAATGTTGATGCTGTTGAAAACTGTTCCGAGACGGAAAATGACAGTAAATATGAAAGAAATCTAGAATCTCCATGTGAGTTTAGCTATGAGGCTGAATACGATCATGTTCCTGAACCGTTTTATGACAACAATGGTGCAATAACTGAAAATGATACTCAATCTGTCAGTGATACTCAAAGTTTTAAGTCAGAACACAGCAATGACATACATATCAATATTGACATCGAGCGTGAACAGTCTTGTAAATTTTATGGATGTTTTACACCCTTTGGTGCTAAATGTAGGCCTGATGTATATGGTTTTAGATCTCCTTTGCATGTTTGGAATGAGGATGAGAGAAAATTTACATTCGTTTTTAATGATAGAGTAACAGTGGAAAATAGTCGTTCAAGGCAGATACCGATTGAAGAGGGTAATATTCATCAGGCCTACTGCCCTAAAACTTCCTGTGAGCACTCATTGGTTTGATCTCACTACTTTATACTATATTCAGTGCAATACATATCTCCGCTTCTGGGTATGGCAGCTTATATATTTTAGTCTTTCTTATTTTCATTAGATTTGATCTGAATGTTATGTAGCTCTAAAATAATTGAGTTGGATTGTAAGACTCAATCCAGCTGAAATCCTCATAGCTCAAAATATGTGCTTATGTCCAGTTAAATTTTGCATTTATTGAATTTCTTTAAGAATGTGGTAGTTCTGAATTCTTTCAATAATTTCAAAAGATATAGTTCTGTTAACTCTTTGCCCCCCAAGGAAATATTGTTTTTGACGTCTGCTGTTTTTTTTAAAATCAACTTTTTCAAAAAATTCTTTCGGGAATACCATCTGAGAGTCAAACAGATTGGATTAAGATCAGGCCTGATGTGTTGTCGAGCCTGATCAGGGTCCAATCTGTTAGCAGAGTTTATCAGCAGACGACACTAAACTCCAGTTGTAATGGTTTTAAAACTAATTTCTCACGATAACTTTTTACTGCGTCATTTATTGAAAAAAACTTCTCACGATGAAAAGTATCTAGGGACATCTCCGCCAACTTCTCCAAACAGATGCAACATCCAAGATACTGCAGGTTCCTCTGTGCTTAGATGCTTAAATAAACCAAGTCCAAGATGTCAGTCTAAAGCTTACATTGCACCGCCCTAATTCAATTACTAAAGCGATGGATGGCTTGCTCGAATATAATGGAAATCGCGCCTGATTAGCATGTGCGTTAAGCTTGTGGGGTCATCTCAAAACCGTTCATTTCATGGCACATGCATAAGAGAAAAAGTGAAGGTCATGCGAAAATCCAACCTTTGTTTCTACAAATGAGCCTACTTAAAGTTGATTCTGCATATGCACGGTCAATTCTGAGTATGTTTACGGTAGTTTTATGTTATGCACAACCTTTGAATACTGGGATATGCACCGCTTACAAATATATTTTTAGACTTAAGAAATAGATCAGCTCCAGCAGTGAATTGTTGAGTAATAATTCACTGTTTGGAGGTCAGTTGTAAAGAAGATCAAATCACGAGCGCGCAGCGCGAGTGATTTATCTTCGTACAACTAACCGACAAACAGTGAATTATTACTCAACAATTCACGCACTGGAGCTGATCTATTTCGATTCTAACACTCAATAAACGACAAAAACACATTCGAAGTCTTCAGCTTCTTCCAACTTTCCGCCATTGCAATGAAGAACTCCCGCAAATACTTAGACTACGTCGCATACGTTTACATGTAATTGTAACGTCTTTCAAGCGTAAAAACGACGTTACACCGTCTAACGCCATGAATGACGTCATTTTCCAGTGACGTCAGCTATCACACACTTTTGCGGTGAATTATTGTCCGATATATCACAGTTTGTTACCCTTGGCTCTATAGGCGAGGTGTGTTAGAATACCCCTTTCTGTCATGCCTATACAAATTTTACCTGTCAATAAAAGACTTAGAAATTTAGGACGAATTCAATTTATTGCGAAATCTTCATCTATATATACAAAAAACTGTTTGCGCCACAGACACCAGACCTTTTGGAGAAGTTGGCGGAAAGTCTCTGCTACAACTTTCATCGCAAAGACGCAAACACATTTTACTAAAACTGAAGATAAAAAAGTTATTGCAAAAAATTAGTTCTAAAAACTTAACAGCTGGAGCTTAGAAGGTACTGAGTTAAGTCAGCAAGTCATATCTTTTCATAGGAAATAAAGGAAAAAATAACAATGTCTTGAATATATATTCTTCACTATCAAACACCTGTTACTTATTTAATTATCATGATGTTTACACCTACATGTTTTCTCTGTGTTCAATCTCTGTACTGTATTATGTGTTCAAGTTTATTACATGAGCCACATCATGGGAAAACCTGTTTTTATTGTATGCAAACAAGATGGGTAGATATAGTATAATATAGACTCTTTAATCATGCTGCATTACATTAGAGTCGGCACTGTTTGCTAAGACCAAATCAATCTTCAGAGAACGCAAGAAATACATTTTTTTTTGAAAATTATAACCCGTTACCCCTACATATATACAATGGAACCTTGTACATCACGAGATATTTTGTACTGAAGTTGGTAAGGTTGGTATAAAACTATAAACTGCTCAAACATGCAAAACATATACATGTAATACTGAAGTTAAATAACAAAATGCTGCCATCTTATAGCCATATTGGGTAGCTGCCCCGGCCTGCCAGTGTACATTTAACCCTTTGTATACAAATGGATTTTACTAATTGATACTGTACAATAAGGATGGGATTTACCATTATATATTATAAGGGGTCACAGGCTTGAATCTCCAAATTAATATGCATTTTCTCCCTGAAGATTGATTTTACCTAAACAATGGTGCAAACCATTTAGATACCACGTTAATCACACCGGATGGACGGCAACAGAAAATGCTCATAACAATCGAAAAACGTGGATCAAAAATCCCTAGAAACAGTGTTTTCGATTGCCATTTGTCGCCAGTCGGGCGACAAATGGCAATTGAAAACTCTGTTTCTAACTATTTTTGATCTATGTTCGTCGATAGTATTAACATTTTTGATTGCTGCCTACCCGGTGGGATAAAATTAATAAAATAGATTCCACAATATGCACTTCTTGCCCAATTACTCATTTAGGAGTCTCCAGTATACAAATGGTCAAATATTAACGAATATGTGATACTGATCATTATCTCATTATCATGATCGGTACACCATTTGCCGCGATAACCCAAAGTCTGCATATGCAATAAGCTCTTTCCCGCCAACTAGTTATCTGCCTGCCATGATGATAACCGGAAGTCATGTACATGTTTTTGAATGGAGAGAGGTTATCATGTCCAGCATGATCATTAGATGATGGCAGATGTAAAAAAGTGGCGTGATGTAACACAAAGTTTACGACATTTCTACTGTTTACTTACATTTTTGTTTGTCAAACATGTTAAAACGGAATATGTGATAAACAGTTTATACCACAGGGTTTTGGTTATTGCCCTCAGTATTAATCCTCGACCATTATCAGCCAGAGAGCTAAAGGGTCTAGGGGTGATACTTTGGGCGATAACCAAAACATAATCTCTAATTATGTCATGGGCTACCTCACATATATACTTTAAAATGTTTTCAAGAGACTGCATAGTTCCCTTGAAACTAAATTCCATATATAACATGTATTTGAAAAGAAAAAAAGTCTATATTATTCTGTTAATTTTTATTGTCAAGAATTCTATAAATTTAAGTCTGTTTCATGTCAAGACATTTTTACATGTACTCTCATTTTACTTTGTTAATGATAACTCATTTATAGTTTTGACTTGCCAATTTTAGTGGTAGTTAGGTTAAGAATTCCATGGTTTTATGTGTTTGCCTACATTGTATATTGTTTTTCATCACAAAGCTTGCCTTTGTGGTAAATGTTCTAAAGGATTGAACACTTTTTTCTTTCTGTTCTTAAATAAAATGTCGGTTACCAGTGCTGGAATGATTGTCAGAATAGCAAACAGTGCAAACCCAGATCAGACTGCTTCTTCAGAAACAGTGTGATCTGGGTCTGCACTGCTTATCTAGGCTGTTTTGGCAGGCACTTTGCATTCGAAATTTTAGAACATTTACCATACATAAAGGATCTTCCATTGAGAATGATACTCAAAACACGTTTCCCTGTAGAGATATAAAAATAGCTATCTGATTACCCATCATAAGTGGGGATAGAGGGTGACAGTTAACTAACCCTCAAAGTGCCAATCATAGCAAAAGCTGTCTTCTTTTGTTGTCTGCTGAAGTGTTTTAGAAACCTCTTGGTCAAACAGTGTAGACCTAGATCAGAAGACTGCTACAAAGGAGCAGTCTGATTTGAGTCCACACTATTTGCCTCTATACTTATATTAGTCTATAATGTTAGCAAATATATGCAGGAGGCAACTTATGCAGACATCATTATCAAATGCCTTTTTTGCTGGCACCTCAAGGGTTATTTGTTTGATTTGATTCTTAACGTTCCAGTCAATAATTTTTCAGTTATGTTGGGACAGGTCTTCCTGGGTTGAACCAGTACTAAACAAGGATTAATGTGTCTTGCTCAATGACACAACACAGTGATGCCGGTGAGGCTTGAACCCGCAACCCCTTTGCTTCGAGACAAGAACTCTACCACTTAGCCACTGCACTCCCGCCTTAACGCCATAATAATGCCTTTGAAATGTCATGCATTTGAAAATATTATGGAAAACCAAAGAAGCAAATGCTCCATTTTCCATAATATTTTCAAAAGTAATCAAAACTTTCACTAAATTTTTATTGAATATTTTCAATGTAGTCCAAAAATAGAAAATGATGTCATGATCTAAAAATAGCCCATGGAGTAAAGGGTTAATATGCATATGATCATGGATTCCATATCATCTATATCTTGATACAAGGTAGTTTATGTACTGTTGTGTCGTATCCCTATATTGTGCATGTTGTTTCACTGTAATATTGTCTTGTGTCGACTCCCTGAAGTACTGTCTCATTTTGTTGAGACATGAGAAATCCGGGCTTTGGTGTATGTAGATAACAAAGGAGCAGAGCAGCCTGACCATCTGCACAGTCTGATCAGCGCCTTTGTTATTTGTTTTCTGGTAAGTATGGGCCTCGGCACGAGAAAACCTGTCTTCGGGGTTTGCGAACAATAAAGGCGCAGACCAGCCTGCGCATCAGCACAGACTGATCAGCGTCTTTGTTATTTGCTTAATGGAGAGTATCATATCTAGACATGCCACAAGCGAAATTTCAATTTTCTAGCTAGTCTCTGTAGCTGAGCAGACTGGTTTGAGTCTCACTTTTGTCAGGTTTTCTCCCATTTAGGCCCATATTGTCTAGTTTCCAAGTAATATTGTCTCGTTTTGTCTCCTTGTTATAATGTCTGGTTTGATGTATTCTTCCTGATAATGGAAAGTCACATGACCTATCATTGCACATATGTTTTGCTTGTGTTATGTGTGATTATAAAGCCCTCTTCTATCAAATTCCAATATAATGTCATTTATGTAAAGTTTTGCATAAAATGTCAACTAAAACTGTTAAAGCCTTTTGAATTGAAAGTTGAATTTCTGTCAAATGTTTGTGAGACAAAGAATCAAATGTAAAAGTTCAATGCTAACTGAAATATCTCATTCCGGGACTTTCGGTTTGGCTTATTTTTCTTTTGTATTAAAAAATGAATTCAATTTTTGGAATGTTCATGGAATCATGAATACTTCGGGTCTCTTGCAAAGTAAGTGAAGCTTCACATTAACTTTGTAAGAGACCTGAAGTATTCATGATTCCATGAACATTCCTAAAATTGAATTTATTGCTTATATTTACATTTTATTATAAATATCTAAAATATAAAAAATGTTTTTAATTTAGGAATTAAAACAGTTTTCTATTAAAACTGTAATCATATTAACGGTTTAGTCCGAGCATAATTGAAAAGGGGAACAGCCAGCTTGAACACGGACAGCCAATGGAGCAAACAAGAGGCTTGTTTTGCACATGCGACTCAGGTGTGACTGGCTGTCAATCATAACACCAGTATTACTTCTGGTAAATGAGTTCGATGTTTGGAGCATACATATTGCACAGGCAATTGAGCTTGGCAGCTGTCAATCAAATTTTTTTGTAATTCATGAGGCTATGAACAGTAGACAAAAATCTAAGATTCATTAAAGGATTGCTTCGAAAATGTAATCATTAATTCATATATTAATTCAGGGCATGCATATAAGATCATTCCCTATCTTGTGCTGTGCCCAAGGCTGTCTCCTCTGAATTACCAGTAACGAGATGAGATGATGCAAAACTCAGAATCTCTTTAGTGTCGGCACTGTATGCTGAGATAAAATAGTGTTTAGGAACAGAAACACAATCTAATTATGAACTTCTAATATGTGCATACATAGACCCAAATAAGCAAAAATGTTGAGAGTGAAATTGAAATTGTTTTTTGACACTCTAATGAAAATTTTTAAGCTAACTTTCTGTTGTTATAGGGGCAAATTCTTTCCTTTAAGAGCATTTGACGCTGCAGAGAAAAGTTGTTTTCTTGATACCGTTATTCATATATATCATCAATGCATACTCATTTATTGTATATGGTCTAACTAAATTCAAACCCACCTTTCGCAGTCTTTTATTTTTGGGATTTTGGTTGATATCGGATATTGCCAAACTAAAATTACCTCTAAATATGTGTTTTACAGTAACTGCCTTATGGAACAAGATTTCTTGAAAATTATATAACTGGAATGGATTGATGTGATTTTATAGTAGTTTAAATATTGGTTCTTTGTGGGTATCTTGCATGAGCCTGCATGTGACAATATTACTTAAAATAAAAAATGATAATGTTTGTTATTGTCCTGTTTGTTCTATGTTTGTATTGGTGTTGTGCTTGTCCTGTTTGTTACATGTATTATTGTATGTGTGTTGTTATTGTCTGTTTGTTCTATGTTTGTATTGGTTTTGTGCTTGTCCTGTTTGTTACATGTATTATTGTATGTGTGTTGTTATTGTCTGTTTGTTCTATGTTTGTATTGGTTTTGTGCTTGTCCTGTTTGTTACATGTAATTTGTCTGTTGTTTGCCTGTATATGGCCCCAGGGGGGGGGGGGGGGGGGGGTACTCTTACTTTTTCTTCATACATAGGCTTGGACCCAGCATCATCTGTTTACAAAAAAAATATATCTGAAATATCAGGCATAACCCAAAAAATATTTGAAATTTTAGCAACTCCCAAAAATATCCCCATTCTGTACATTGACCTTAAGAAAAAAAATATAAAAAAATGCATATGAACCCTAAAACCAGTCCAGTTTTGTGATGACCCCCAAAAATTATCCACAAAATCTTCTACCCAAAAAGGTATTCATTTTTCTGAAAACCCTAAAAAAGATCGAAATTCAAGGTTTTGAACACCAAAAATGGTCCAAGCCTACTTAATGAAAATATCAGAGTACCCCCGTGTGATATGACCTTTTACAATAATAGCTAAACCTTGTCATGTTACTAGGTAAATTATAAATATACTGAGAAAAACAATTGAAGTATATTAAAATTCTTTTGACTTTATAACATTTGGAACAATAATTTTCAAACAAAGTAATTTTTTGTATCTAATAGAACTATCACTATGCAATTCACAAATTAAAAATAAAATTTACGGGTCATTGGTTACGATACATTATCATATGATGTCACGTCTTGGAGTGAAATAATGCCATGCAATAAAATCTGTAAACCACTAGTGGTTTTTCGATTTTCGGGAAACGCTATGACGTCCATAACAACATTGCATACATAATGACAAAATTATAGCGTTTTTACGCGAGAATGAGATTTCAAAGTAATCTTAATGTCATATGATAAATAGAATCTAACATTCGTGCTCCTGTATTATTGAATTTATTAAACTCGTTGCAAAAAAGAGATAAAATGCTCGGCAAGCCTCGCATTTTATCTCTTTTCCCCAACTTGTTTAATAAATTCAATAAAACGGGTTTCAATCATTTTTGAACGCTTGTGACTTTTCAGTAAAGAGGGTTGCACCATTTTGATTTGTACTGAATTTAAAGCTTTGAAGCTTGACTGAAATCAAGCATCCATTTTGATTGCAGATATCTGGAACTATGAAATGCATAATTAGTTTAGTTTTGGTTGCATTGAATGTTAGTGATGGAACTGAATCTAAATATCCTTCAATGGTTTTTCTTAGTATACTTTTATATTTATAATTACAAAATAAGAATTTTTCATGCCTACAGTACACGTATTAGGTCAAATATGTTATACTTTATTCGTTTATATAGCTTTAAACACTTGTAAGAGCTCTTTGACATACACAAAAATGTCCCTATTCTTTTCAGCTTGTTCGAGTTGATGCTTTACATCCCAGTCAACAATTTTTCAATAATGTTGGGATGTTTTCCTGGGTTAAAACAGTATAAAGCAGTGAAGATAAAGTGTCTTGCTCAAGGACACAACACAATGCCTCAGGTGAGCCTCAAAATAGGCACTTCTTGATCTCAAGCCAAGCTCTCTACTAATGAGACACTGGGCTCCCATACCCTATTGAGACAAACTCTCTCTGGACAACCACAGAACATGAGCATGTTCTATGGGTTTGGAAACACAAGCCTGGTAATTAAGCTAATTCAAAATTGTTTCTATTTGTAGTAAAACATGTAATAATAGTGGGTTATGTATTTTTATGTTCATTTCGACAATTACTTCGCACAGAGCACATCTTTTGCTCAATATTAATGGATTTACATGACATTTGTATTCAGGTGCTTCAATGTTATTAATGGATAAAAAAATTATATGTTAACTTACTGTATATACAGGGAACACATTTTGGGGAACAAGACCGCTCACTGACAAGACAATTCACCAACACAGGTTTTGATGGCAGTTCACCAACAGACTTATGCTTTTTGAACTATAGGAGCTAATTATACTTATACTTTGTTTATTTAACAAATTCACCAATGATGCAAAGTATTCCATTTTAATTAATTTTAGAAAAGATACTTAGGCTGTAGGCCTACTTTTTTAAAAAATTATTTCTTCTCCAGGTTGTTTTTTCTATTTGATAATAAAGCAAATTTTTATATAGGCGATGCAGTGATCCCTCTTATGCAGATCTGAGTTTAGTACCTCGTAGGAGAAACATTATAGCAGCTATGACATCAGAATGAATGAGTAGGTCCAATAAAAATCAATGTGCAACAGCAAACATGTAAATTTAGTTAGCTTTACAGTAGGTCCTTGTTTAACATTATCCTAATTAGCAGTAAAAATTGGGACATTCATTATAATAATATAAAATTTGTTGGTCAACTGTCTTCAATTATATTTGTGAACTGACTACAATTCTGTCAGTGAGCTGTCCTCAAAATGCATTTTGGTGAACTGTCTTGTAAGGGAACCGTCATGATTCCCCCATGTTGCGTATTTGGGCAATACTAAATTAAATGGCTTCACTAAACATGTACATTGTATTTAGGTGATTCAATTTTATTAATGGGTAAATCATTTTTGATATATGAGCCAGTGCATGAGATTTCCAACAATGTGGTGTGTACGACCAGCAAAGCCTCAGATCAGCCTGCGCATACGCGCAGTGTGATTAGAGCCTTTGCTAGTCGCTTGAGTATTCGATGATTGTTAAGCTACTGACTGAACACCATTTGGAGTTTCTAAGCTTAAAAGGAGGCTTCACATACTTGTTTGAGTCTACACTTGTCAAAATACCACATTGTTGGAAATCTCATGCCACGGCTCATTATTATATTCAGAACCAAAAATAAGGGAACCCATGTATTTCATAGAATCTAAGTCAATATTGAGTGTGATCTCCATGTGCAGCAACACATGTATGACGCCTGGAGAGGATATGGGGAGGTCATTGGAGTCTATAACTTTTAAGTATATAATAAAAAAATACCTCAAAATGCAATGGTTCCCCTTTCTATGGTTCTGCGTATATATATGGCAATTAACTTCACATGTTATGACATTGTATTATAGGCAATATGGATGGCTTTTTGTTATAAATACAAAGTAGTTTTATTTTATATATGGCATTTAACTTACACGATACACATTTTGCATATATGGGCAATACTAAATTAAATGGCTTAACAATTAGGGGTCTCAATTTTATTATTGGGTAAAATAGTTTTGTCATATATGGCAGTTAACCACATAGGGGACTTTTTATAGGCTATACTGAATGGCTTCACAATACATGTGTACCTACTAATAGGTGTTTTAATTTTATTGTTGGGGAAATAGTTTTATGTTATATACAGAGGATCTTACACAAGTGACCATTTTATAAGAAATTTATTAAAAGAGCCTTTGGCGAGAATATGAAATTATCACAAATGTAAGATTCCACTTATCATAGGACCATTTAAATGCGATTTTATCGCCTTCCAAATTTGATTATTCCCATGAACATTTGCATTGTTGTCACGGACGTAGTCATGATGTTATTTTTTCAGGCTGAAAGTTTTATGTAATGAGTGGTAATAACATTATCTATGACATGACATTATACTCTGAATAACGGTAACACTATAACAAATGGCAATTAACTACACAGGGTACACATTATTGGCAAAGCTTTTGGTAAAATGTATTTGTTATACATGTATATGGCTTAATAAGCTCTAAAGGGAACTCATAGGCAATACTAATAATGGCTTCACATTAGATTTGTATTTAGGTAATGGGTAACATATTCTTATGCTATTTATGGCAAACACTTATGATAAGCTTTCCAGGGTACATATTATGGGCAATATTCTTGTCTTATTATATAACCCTTAGCCTCAGAGGAGCCAAAACTCCATAGTTTTGGCTCCTCTGAGCACTATAGGGTTATCAGTTGCAAATACTTCAAGTACATCTGTATTTTATGGTATGTTTACTTTGCTTCTCCTCTCAAGAGGTCCAGAATAATAATCTTTCACATAGATATTGTGTTCATTTGCTTAACTAACGAGTCATTCTGTTTATAGCATTATTTTAACCCTTAAAGCCCTATGGTAAATATTTTAAAATTTTGAGCACCCAAGTTAATATACTTGGTAAAATTCACCAGCAAATAGTGAAGATGTAGATGGTGAAGAAACAGATCATCCTTCACTAAATCCCTAATTTGACACATACCTAAATTTTGTACGCTGGCTTATTTTGTACATGTGTAGAGAGGATTCATTGTTAGTGGATGTCTCAATTGGAATAGAAATCCATTTCGGTCCTGAGAATGAATTTGTCATATAGGGAAATGGTGTTTTAAGGGTTAATTTGTTATTGAAGCAATATTGTTTTCATTATACAGCCTTTTATTTCTGTTATAATATTTGTTTGAATAAATTCTTTAAAACCATGTGTTACTAGTATGATTTACCATCATTACCAGCTCACCTTAACTGAAGGTTCAATCAGAAGGTGAGCTTATACAGGGTTCCCACAGAAATTCAAAAATACAATTACATGATTTTCCATGATCAACAATGTAATTTCCATCACTATTTAATACATGGCCTCCAACCTTCCCTTTTAGCAGCATATTCACGACGCTGAGCATGAATGCGGAATGCAGTAACAACAGCATGCTTGTAGACCATGCATGCATTTTGAAATAATAAAACTTGAAACCACCAGTAGCCAGAAAACTAGCTGTCGGACACACACAAGTGTCTGACAGCTAGTTTTCTGGCTACTGGTGGTTTCGGCAAATTATTTCACAAAATTCCATGATTTTTCCTTGATTATTCAGGTTTTTTCAAATTCCATGATTTTTCCATGCATTGAACTTTTTTTTAGTGATTTTCCAGGTTTTCCATAGCTTGTGGGAACCCTGTTATAGTACTGAGTTGAAAGAGCAAAAGACGAGTTTATGTACTCAAACAAACTTATAAAAGAACACCTGATGTTTTGCAATATAAGTTTGCCATTTTTGTTACAATTAAATCTTTGTATACGGGAAACTCCTAAATGGGCACTTTTACAAACAGTGAAGACCCAGATGAAATGCTGCATAATGTGTAACTGCTTGTTATAGTAAATAAAGATCTTCAGACAAAAACAAAATACAATATTTTGGGGGAAATTATGACCCGACACCCCTAGATGTCTTTTATATGTCCAAAGGACTATCCCAAGTTTATTGTATCAAATCAGAAGACAGAATCCATAAGTATACAAAGGGTTAAAACATTTTATGTCTGGCTTCTACAATTCATTGCCAGTAATCATGCGTAATCTAATTCAAACAGAAGCAAGTTTAATGTTATATTTTAACCCTTAAAGCACTATCATCATCCATCAAAATGAAGTTGCAGATTTTATCAAAAATCTCCCACAGCTGGGCTGTTACAGCTACATGTACGAATTTGACCAAGCCGGTCTTGAGGAATTACATCATTTCCATGAGGTAAATGTCCAATACATTCGCAGAGTTGATCATGAAGTAATTTCTACGGCCATTCTCCTCCCTTCTGCTGATTCAAGAAGGGTTGCTGCCTGTTACAAGCAATATCATGTGGATAAAGTACTGGTTAACCACTTGCCCAGGAAAAAGTGTAGTTAGGTGAACTGACCGTCCCGACATGACCATAGCTGTTGACTGGGACGTAAATTTGTCTGATTTGATTCTTTACGTCCCAGTCAACAATTTTTCAGCTATGTTCAGTTCCTGGATTGAACCAGTACTAAGCGGGGATTAATGTGTCTTGCTCTAGGACACAACGTAGTGCCACTGGTGAGGCTCGAAACCGCAACCCCTCAGTCTTGAATCGAGCACTGAGCCCACATGGGATGTAAAGCATCAAACTAAACAAAATCAATATTGGACAAAAACAGTGCCCTGAAAATCCTGTCCTTTTAAGGAAATCTATGAATTTCATTTCGATATATTCCTTGTTAAACTGAATTGTTATCACATGAACTTCATTTTGAATTAAATTTCGCATGATTATAAAGATGTAAAAGGTAGCCCTGGAATTTTTTAAAAACAAGAGGGCCCTGGGTTGCTCACCTGGGTCCTAGCACATGAATAGATGATGTATTGGCCTGTGGCTGCAGATAGAATTTAAAAATATGTCTATTTTTAGCTCTGGTAGCCATGTTGTTCAGCAAAGGAGAACCATCTGATCAATTTTAGTAGAGGGCAACATGAGAGCCATATCTGTGAAATTATTTCGCTTTTGGACCCGTGGTTCACGAGAAAAAGGTATTTAAAGCTATATCTTATCTAGAGCTCTGGAGTCTCTTTTGTTCTGCAGCGGAACCATTTGTGCAATTTTGGTAGAAGACATCAAAGTAACAATTCTATGAAATTATTTTGAACTTGGACAAGTGGTTCAGGAGATATCCTTTAAAGATATTTCTTAGCTAGAGCTCTGAGGGCCCTTTTGTTCAGCGGAGTAAACTATTTGAGCAATTTTGGTGGACGGTATCCAGAGGAACAATTCTGAGAATTTATTTGGACTTGTGGTTCAGATGTTGTTTAAAAGATTTCTTATCTGGAGCTCTGGCAGCCCTCTGTTCAGTGGGGCAGAACCATTTATGCAATTATAGTAGAGGGCATAATGGGGAACAATTATGTGAATTATTTTAAATTTGGACCAGTGATTCAGGAGGAGATGTCCTTTAAAGAAAAAGTTTACGGACAACGCATGAAGACAGACTGTATTATTGATTTTAACCAGCACCTTTTTATGCTTTTGCAAAAGAGCAGACTGATCAGACAGCTCTTGTAAGAGCTGCCTGATCAGGGTCTACATGAATTGCTTATGGAAATATGATATATCTGATCCTACACTAGTGGACCTGACAAGTAATTTCTTTGTTCTAAGTACCAACATGAAAGTTTATTCATATAATTATTCATAGTGGGTGGAGCTTAGCATGAATATTTATGAAGGAAAGGGCTAAAGTGCAAAAGGTGAGCTTATACAAATGTAGTGTAGCATAGGAACATCCATTGCTGACAGTGATCAGGATTGCATCCAAGTCCATTAGGAGTGCAATGGTTCTGTGGTAATATTCTCAACTTTAGATTGAATGGTTGCTTGTTTGCGTCTTCCTGGAGGCACTGTGTTGTGTCCTTGAGTGAGACACTTTATTTGCTGCTTAGAACTGGTTTAAAGGAGGAAATGACACATGACTGATAAATTATTATCTGAGACCTAAAGCATTAACACAAATAAACATTCAAGGCCTCTTGGCAGGTCTTGATCAAAGTGTATGTGTAGCATCATCAAGGATTTTATGGGTCATGCATGCGCAGATCCAGAAAGTTTTGTCAGAGGGGGTTCAACTCAAAATACCACTAAAAGCGGACCATCATTGGCCCGTCAGAGAAACGCCATTTGAATGGCTTTTCGCTGGTGTGACGATGATGGCCCAACATTGAATGCTGGCTTTGTTTTTCATGGGATCCGGACCAGTATTGCTAAGAAACCCTTCAGCTTTGTGATTTATAATTGTCCGCACCCCTGTCCCCCCCTCTGGATTCCAGTATGCCATGCTTGGGGTAAATTGGATAAAAGCTATAATAGCTGGCATGAAAACAGAAACTCCTAAGATGGATGTTTTTTGTTTGTTTTATATCCCAGTCAACAGCTATGGTCCTGTAAAGACGGTCAGTTAAACTAGCCACATTTTTTTTATTGGCAAGCTTGACTAAGCAGTCAAACAGTACTTCAAGCACACACTTTCCCTGGAAACTGACACCAATCCTTCAAGGAGTAGAATGACTTAAAAAATATATTTTATGATCAAAAGTATGGGACCAGGGTCAATGATAGGCATCTCCTTTTTATTAATTACATCAAAACTGTGGTTGCCGTGGAAACAGAAAACTCAATAAAGGCTTACCAATTAACCTCTGTTCTCAATTCTTTTGATTAGATCTTCAGTCAACAAGCTGGTAGCCATGAGAGCCACTTTTACTGGACAGTCTTAATTTGAAATCGGTTAACGTTGTCCCAAGGGCTATAAAACTTATTTTTTCATGATCACATAATTAACATGGAATTTATCATGCTCATACATGTTAAAATGCCAACAACTGTTGGCATTTTAACATTCATGAGCAAGATAAATACATCTGAGTCTTAAAGCAAGAGCAATCTTTTTCAGCATTTTAGTTTCTATCTGCTATTGAAATTACATGCTCAGTTGAGTTGAGCATGAAAAAAGTGTTATACCCTCGGTGCAAGTACTTTTCCAGTAACTAATAACTACTAAGTACTGTGTTATACTATTTGGACAAAGGCATGGATACAGGCAGGGAATCCTTGGGGTCCTCAGAGGCCAAAATTCATTGTTGAATCAATTTTGGCTGCCACAAGTTTTGCTTTTTTTTTTGAAATTATGCTCAGTAATATAGTCAAATATGGTGGCGAGAACATTTTTTTACTGCTTCTTTATAGAATTCTTGATTTTTATATTACATCGATGAAATTCTCAATCCAGTGGGCCTGGCCCCTTTTCCCCCAAAAAAATCAATAGGTTGTAAATGACCATATCAGGGAATTCTTGACATTTCTTGCAATAGACTCTTTCTCAACTGCAAACCCATATAGAGAAAAATCTTCAGGTTTTCCAAGAAAGTGAGGTTCAAACCAGTCTGTTTAGCTACAGAGATTAGCTAGAAATTTGAGATTTTGCTCGTAGCAAGTCTAGATATGATACTTTCAAATAAGCGGATAACAAAGGCACTGATCAGACTGTGCATGCTGGTCTGCTGCGCCTTGTTTCCAAACCTAAAACTGGTTTTCTCACGTCAAAGCCCATATACTGTGGACTCGGATCTCATCTGATGAGATGCCACGATGCCACAAAATGCACAAAAGCACCAACCAATAAGCTGTGACCGTTGCAATCCATAGAAGTCAAGATTATGCAAATCTGACCTGCTTCAGTCTGCAGTATGTTGACCGGCAAATATTGTTAAACAACATTGGCAGGATAATGAAATGAAAACAAACTATAGTGCTCATATAACTCATCTATTATGCCAATAAAATGGCATTTTCAATACATATTAAAATGTTTTTTGCAATAAATAACTACTAACTCTGTATTCAAAAAGGCAATATATAGGTATGGTGGGATTCATATACATATATAAGGATCAACAGTTAATGATGGATAAACAAAAAGTACACAAAAACGAAATTATTACATACTTTAACAGAAAAGACTTGGATGAACCAAAAATGTGCAGTCAGATCAGACTTCATTATAAAAGAAAAGAGTTTGATCACAATATGAACATGAAGAATAGTTTGTCTTAAATCCAACTAAATGACAAAGACTAGATTCAGGAGTGTGGAAATACCATGTCTGACTTTTCTACTTGGGCCAAGTTCATTCAGGCCAAGTTAGAAATTTTCATTTACTTGTCCTCGGACTAGTATAAAGAAAGTTGATACAATTCTTTATTTCATGTTTTGATTTATTATTATGTGCTGTATGGAAAACAGTGTGCATGATCCTGATCAGCTGGATTCTGAAGAATCCAGCTGATCTAGATCTACACTGATTTCAAGTATATATCGGGTTTCAAACTGTTTTCAAAATAGTCTATATATGATGCAGCACAGTAAGGGCTAAACTAAATTATCTGTTCCTTTGGACAACTAAAATTTTCTTTGGATAAGTACATTCTGTCTATTTACTTGTCCCTGGGCAAGTATCAATTTTTGCTATTTCCACACCCCTGAGATTCGGATTCTAAGAGATGTAGTAAAAAGAGGTACATATAAAGACAGAATAACATAATGCTCACCAAGTTCAATTCAGTCTGCTTTGGGCCCATAGGAATGACCGTGTTATGAACCATGTTATAAAGGGACAATTTTACAAAGGAATTCAAAGAAAATGACTTTTTCATGGTCCCTTGTAAAGTTACACGGTAAAATTTTTTTGGAGCTACAACAGGACTGTTATATCCAAATCTGTGTTATAGCAAGCTGGTTATAATGAGACTACACTGTAATAACATCAGGTTAGCTTGAAATAACTTCATTCTAACAGTATTGAGAGTTACATGGCTTTAGTATTGATACACATTACGGAGTATACTGTCGTGGAAAGATCAGTTGAATGATGTCAAAGAAAGTTTTGATAATTGGAAATCAACCATTACACAGGTTTAGATTAACAAAAAAATTTCAGAGGAAAATTGTAAATATTCTCTTACCCATAATTTTAAGCATATGTTTTGGGTGCTCAAACACCGTCTCATTGAGACGGTTCTTTTGAGTACCCACAACATATGTTTTGGTTGAGAAATAAGATTTTTTTTCTGTTACACACTCTTAACTGTTATAAACATTGTTATAAACAGGTGACACAATATATTAATTCTAAAGGCTTAATCGGCAAGCTGTTGCAGCTGGATATATGGTCAATTTATATTTCTTAACTATTCACTAGGTTTTATCTGGATTTTTACCAGTAATAACAGTATAAAATGTCTTATTTGATATTCCAGTAGGAACAATTTAAAGAGATTGTAAGAAATTATGGAATATAGTGACATCAACACAAATCATTCTGAATATATATAATACAGCACTTGTGACATCTAGAAGTAGCCAATTAGCATGAAGTTGAGTCTGATAGAATACAAAATTTGATTCAAAACCTGAAATGAACACATAATGGTGCTGGTTAGCTTTGCGAATTGGTTAGTTGTTTTCAAACACAATTATCTTATTCTCATATTCTTCAACAGTTAAACATAAATTGAATTTTTATATTAAACTATTCATTTAACAGAATGCACATATATATAAACAAACATTTCTAACTATACATGTTCAATGCGAGCAGATCTTTAAATTCAGCAGCCTACTTTATCATAGATCTAACACCCCCCTCCCCCCACTAAAAAACACAATAAACAACAACATAAATTGTGCCAGCACATGAGATTCTGGTATGTATCATATCATCGAGCAACGCAAGGTCATGCAAGTCTGCAATAAAGCACAGACTTGCCAGTCTTACCTGTTTGTATCAAACTATGGATATACAGTAAAACCTGTCTTTAGCGACCACTTAAAAATAGACAAAACAAAGATCTTAATTACAAATGGCAGCTTAATGAAGGTCAAAAGTATTGCAAATTGCTCCAAGGGGAGCATTCTGCAATACTTTTGACCTGCATTAAGCAATAATTGGTCTTGAGTTCCAATTTTTGGTCTTTTTAGAGCGGCCATTTTAGACAGGTTTTACTGTAGATGACGACTCA
This sequence comes from Loripinus fragilis, assembly GCA_964019695.1. Classification (NCBI taxonomy): domain Eukaryota; kingdom Metazoa; phylum Mollusca; class Bivalvia; order Lucinida; family Lucinidae; genus Loripinus; species Loripinus fragilis. The sequence continues at coordinate 46,694,594 of OZ026519.1, read as the reverse complement.
GATCAAAAGTTAGACCTCTAACACGACTGGATACATCAGCTTGGGCCTTCATTAGAGGCATTAGCACATACGTGACAATAACCAAAATCTTGTGTGTTGGCCAAATAATAATGCAAACAATCTTGATCTTGAATCTGAAAATGTCCCTTTGAGGACACATGGACCATTTGAGTGGAGATCAGGCCCTAAGGTTATAAAACTTTGTTCATGCTCAGCTCAACTGAGAATGAAATTTATCATGCTCATAAATGTTAAAATGCCAACAGTTGTCGACATTTTAACATTTATTAGCATGTTAAATACAACATCTTAGGCTTTGAAAGCAAGTAAAGTCTTTATTATTCAGCATTTTAGTTTTTATGAGAATTTGAAATTTCATGCTCAACTCAATTGAGCATGAAGAGTTTATTACCTTGGGGCAAGCTCTTATGTAGCATAAGTATAAGAGTGGGAGGGGGGATTTATTCACTAACATTTATCTAAGTGTATTGTTTATTGGCAGACAATAAAGGCCACACTCAGACATACTGTGCATTTCTTGCACACTAGATCCGGGTTTCAACTGTTTTTATCCGTTTAAGATAATTCTATCTCACATACCCCATATAAACCCTTTGGAAAGATAAAATCGAACAGCTGCACACTGGAAGACAAGGGACATCATTGTTATGCTTAAGTGATGTCATAATGTTATGTCACATCTCAGCGTATTCCGAAATTTCTGGGAGCCTTTTTTTAATTATAAAAATGCGGTATTTAATGGCGAAGCAGAAAAAAATCCATTATTTGTACGAGGATGGATAGAAAAATCTGTCCCTCATGATCAACGTCTGCCAGTGTGATGCCTAACGGTGATCAATAGGAGGTATTTTTCTGTCCCATCCTCACACTCATGATAGATTCTTATAGTCCAATAAAGGCCTGCTTTGTCTGCATGTGTCCCAAGAGACATGTTCTCCCTTTACTATTCATACAAGACTAAATTTCAGGCTTCTAATGTTATGAACAACAGTAGACACCTGTATATATACATGCTTCTTTACAGCTTAGCAATAATTAAAACAACTGATATTTACATATATAAAATCACTGGAGACTTAAAATTACATGATATGTATATTACTATCACAGGCATTAGGACGGTTTTATAAATACCATCATGAGATTCTAAATGAGACAATTAGATGAGAGGAGACCTAGGCTTAACCCTTTGTATACTAATGGATTCTTCCATCTGGTTTGATACAATATACTTGGACTAGTCCATAGTACATATTTAGGGGGTCAGGTTATAATTTTCAAAAATATTGTATTCTTTTGTCTAAAGATCTTTTTAACCTTTACAAATGCATTATGCAGCATTTCATCTGGGTCTATACTGTTTATAAAAGTACCCATTTAGGAGTTTCCTGTATATAAAGGGTTAATATGAAGCAAAATTATATACACAGTATTTGAGCCAGTACATGAGATTTTGGTATTTATTGCATAGGGGAGCAAACAAGACTCCAGTTGCGCAGCACATCTGTGCAGTCTCACCATAGTCTTCGCTGCTCTCTTCCACAAAATTGGAGTAAGAGAAAGGCTCAGACCAAATATTGGACCTCTAGCCTCACTAGATAGCTGCACACGTATGATTAAAAGGGAGGCATTACACAAATGCAATAAGAACCATAATCTCAAGAGCTGGCCCTTTTATTTAACCCTTTGTATACTAATAGTTTCTTCCTTCTGCTTTGATACAATAAACTTGGGCTAGTCCATTGTACATATCAAGGGGGTCAGGTTATGATTTTCAAAATATATTGTATTCTTTTGTTTGACATCTTTTTTACTTTTACAAACTGTGTAGACCCTGATGAAAAGCCGCATTATGCGGCATTTCATCTGGGTCTCTACTAATTGTAAAAGTGCCCATTTATAGGGGTTTCCCACATAGTTTGGCGTAAAAGGAAGGCTAATGTCAGGTTATAATTTTTAAAGATATTGTACTCTTTTGTCTGAAGATCTTTTTTACCTTGAAAAAAAAATCAGTGTAGATCCCAATGAAATGCCACATATGCAGTATTTTATCTGGGTCTTCACTGTTTGTATAAGTACCCATTTTGGGGTTTCCCGTAAACAAAGGGTCAACCATAAAATCCAGATCTTGACTTTTTGTTTGTGTTGCTGCTTTATGTCCCCGTCAACAATTTTCAGTCATGTCAGGATAATTTCCTGTCTTCCTGGGTGGAACCAGTACCAAACAGCGGATAAAGTGTCTTGTTAAAGGACACAACATTGTGACTGGTGAGTTTCAAACTAGCAACCCTTTGATCCCAAGTCTAATGCTCTACGAATTGAGCCACTGCGCTCCAAATCCAAATCTTAAATTTTGAGATTGTCTTAAAAGAGAGAAAAAATCTTAGAGCTGAATTATAGACAACTGATTTAGAGCCCTGAGCTTTTTATTCATGTTTAACCAATATGGATTGATTGTGTAGATTAAAAACAGTGTGGCTTCTGATCAGCTGATTCCAATTTCATGTAACGTATCTTCTAATCATGCGCCTTTCCTTCAGCTAGCAACTGAAAATGAAAGTATATTAGTCTGATATTCCTGCTACCAGTCTCCAACATTTACTGGATATGAAGCACCTTCTCTGGTTATAAAGCAATATATACTATTTTCTCTCTACTGATCCATCTTAGCTGCACAAACTAGTCCTTCAATAAACCTTGGATTTCGGTATACCATACCAAGCACATTGAGACCTTGTGTCCAAATATAAGCAGCAAATGCTACCATGTACTCAGTATTCTGGTGGTCAGTTGGTAAATGGCTACACTACAACACATGGAAGGTCATTCATCCCCAGGGATTGCCACCAGGATCCAAAGAATCTGGAAAATAATGAGGGTTAATGAAAAATTGGCATGAATACATGCATTTAGTCCTGCTTAACACTTGTCCTGCTGAACCATGAAATATTCATTTTTTTAAACACTGTAGGTCCAGATCAGCTGGCTTCTGACATAGCCATAGTTGCCAAATAGTTGTGGGATAAGGGTTAACAAGGTAAGGTTTAGGCATTATTTAATTTAACCTTTTCCTTCATGAAAAAGTAAGCATGAATATTCATGCTAAGCTTCATCCACTATGAGTAATTATATAAATAAACTTTTACGTTTGTACATAGAACAAAAAATTACTTGTCAGATCCACTAGTGTGTTGAGCAAGACACATTTATCCTAGTTTAGTACTGGTTTAACCCAGCAAGACCCTGTTTAACTGAAAGATTGTTGATGGGACGTAAAGAATCAAATCAAACAAACAAAGATCCACTAGTGTAAGATCATATAAAATCATATTTCCATAAGCAAACAGAGTAGACCCTGACCAGGCAGCTCTTGTACAGGAAGCTCTTAATATAGCTGCCTGATCAGGGTCTACTCTGTTTGCAAAAGTGTTAAAAGGCATCTCTATGAGGTAAGGGGCTAAGTACCAAAATTAAACCTTTCGATAGAAAACTTTTTATCATATTACCTACATACCAACTATCTTGAACTCATATTACTGATAATTTAATAGAGATATATCTGGTCCAGTGATCTTTGATGACTGTATAAAACATACATACCTTGGAGTGGTTGGGAATTAACACTCTCTTTAAGGTTGGAGCGTCTCATATGCACTTCTGCCTCAGTCATCAGGCGCAGATCTTTGCGTGATATTTTTACCGGTGTAACTCCAGCTGCAGGTTGTGATGTCTTGGCTGAAGTTGGACGACTGCCATCTTCTCGAAGACTATCACCAGACGAGCGTATGTCTCTTGACCTGAGAATCAGATATTAGAAGATATTTTTGTCTGGTTATGCTTCTGTAAAAGTATTAAATTATATTGCCATTATTTGGTGCAGTATATACATGCTGCACCAAATAATGACAAAATTTTTACACTGATTCAGTTTCTATTAACAAAGGTAAGTCCTTCAAATGCCGGTAATAGTACATTTCAAGCACTTTCAAGGCCTAAGCATGGTTTTCAAGTACTTTTCAAGGCATACTTTGTTTTCAATTTTTCAAGAAAGCCCTCCAACTTTTTAAGCTTAAGCAAACCCCAATATATGTGCCTATAAACAATATGGGGCTGTACAAAATAAGACAAATCTCAATTTATGAGGTAATTTAGAATTTCTAACTTACTTGTAACGCTTCATATCTATATCATATACAAAATTTTTATAACAATTAATTTTGTCCAGTGGGTACTGAGATTTGTCCAAAGTCGGGTGGTTTGGGGCGTGCCCACAGTTGAGCATATGAGTTTTGAACTTAAAAACCATGTTGCAAAACTTCATACTTATCATATTCCCAACTTTCACGACAACCCAACAACTTAACCAGTAAAATTTTAGGTGCAAGCACGGCACATACCTTGTTTGTGTCAAAGTTATGACTTTGAGAGTTGTTGGCATAGTTTTGTGCCCAACACACCTCCATTCTGTGGGTAATAACCATGTAAAGTTTAAATGAATTTGGTCTATCCTTGTGAGAGATCTGGCCAGGACACAAAATCCAGATGGATTGACAGACAGATGGACAATAGCAAATTAAACCTATAGTCCCTGACACCAGTCCTTGACCAGCAAGAGAATAAGTAATAGATAAAGGATACTTTTCCGAGGCTTTCTTGTTTAAACCGGGAGGTGGGCGTAGCCCACCAAGCGGTTTAAATAGAAAGCCGAGGAAAAATCCTTTATTTAGCTTGTAGTTTGGCGCAGGTGCAAATAAACACGTGTTACTGACACCTGGCAAAATTTACATTCGCTCCTCCCAGCATCCGGCCTAAGCTGTCAATTATATTACATTTACCTACGGGTTAATTTGTAGCTATTTAGGAAGTTCCCGCCTACATCGCTGTTTAACTTAAATTGGAAGTTAGAGTACGGTTTTAAGCTCCTCCTTCGTCTTTATTCTAGGCTGTCTGATTTAAACATCAGCAAAGATCAAAGAAAAAAGCACCGGTCATACTACAATAGGGTATTGTTGAATTACCTTGCTGAATGAGATTCTCTGTTGTGATTGGCATGGCTATTGTGAATGTTGGGCTCTGGAAACATGTCTCCTGCTGAACTCTGAATGGATGCTCGCAGATCTACTTCTGAAAACACATATGAGAGGCAACTTTACAACACATACCATAAACTCTTTGCATGCTGGGTAATTTTTCATAATTTCTTTTGTAGACTGCCAATGCCTCTGATACTGAAGCCGCATTTTTAGACTTGCATTTGTCAATTTCTAATGATATTGTTTCTACCAAAATTTATGATAAACGTGACGACTTTGATTTTGAAATTGTCAATTTCCCATTTTTAGATGGTGATGTTCCTCGTTCTACATCCTATGGAGTCTATATCTCTCAACTCATTCGTTTTGCTAGAGCATCTAGCTATGTTACTGACTTCAACACTCGCAATAAATTGTTAACTCAGAAACTTCTTAAACAGGGCTATCGGTATCATAAACTTCGCAAAACATTTTCAAAATTTTATAGACGATACTATGATTTGATTTCTAAATTCCAAGTTGGACTTAAATCTCTCTTGCGCCAAGGACTTTCGGAACCTGATTTCTATGGTGACTTGGTGTATAAGTTGAAGAAGATTGTTGGCTCTAATAATTTTTCAGCGCAGTTCATTAAAATAATTTCCCATTATAAAAAGATTGGCTATAACATTAATGTATTGCAACAGACTGCATGCTTGGTAGTCAACCCAATCACGGTTGGCAACTTTGCTTTCCTCTTTAATTGCACGCTGGTGGGTCGGACTTCAGACTCTATGATGGTTCCGACTTAAAGACTTATCTATTGATGAGATGGTAGGGGCCTGATGCTTTGGCTGTTTGTCGGGCCCACCGGGGTTTACCTGTTGGATTTCTTTTGCTCCGGTATTCAGTTTAATTTACTGTTGAGTCCTTATCCTTGCTTTATCTCCTTGTTATACCTTGATTTATATGTTTTAGGAGATGATGCATTGATAAGTTAGGGGTCTTTCATGCAAACCAAATATCTATGTGTCTTGATCCACATCTGAATTAAGGGTGAGGTTGGCGCCGTTAAACCGGTTTAAGCCCTCCAGTAAAATATTTTACTGACCGTTCCAAGGCGGTACTTCTTTTGTGGATCTTTTATGTTTTTGTTCTGTCTTGTGTTTGCTATGTTTTGTGCGCGTCTGTTTATATGTGCTTTGTGGTCACCTGCTGGGAAAGGGCTGACCTCTTGGCTCTCGTTTGTGGTGTCTTCTGTGAGTTTGTCACTTTCCCATTGGTATCCTGGGTCAGGTGTGGTACTTGATTGTATCGATTCCTGATCTTTGCAACCTTATTACTTTGCTAACTTTTTTCAAAATTACTTTTTTCAAAAAATTCTTTCAGGAACATTATCAGATTGGCAAACAGTTTGGATCCATATCAGGACCGATATTCTGTCGGGCCTGATCTGGGTCCAAATTGTTTGCTAATGTAACCAGCAGATTTCAAAAGCTGCCGCTAGCAGGCTATGAGGTAAGAGGAGCACTGTGAGCTGTGATGGGAGCGCAGTGGCTCAGTGGTAGAGTGCTTGACTCAAGACAGAGGGGCCGCAGGTTTGAGCCTCACTGGTGTCACTGCGTTGTGGTCCTTGAGCAAGACACATTAATCCTAGCTTAGTACTAGTTCAACCCAGGAAGACCCGTCCCTGTTTAACTGAAAGATTGTTTATGGGATGTAAAGAATCAAATCAAACAAACAAATCTGACATGAGGAGAAAGGTAGAGGGTTTGGTCCTCACTAATGACAAGAGTGTGTGTCCAAGAGCAAGACACCATATCCACATAGCTTACTACTATTTCAACCAAAAGAGACCGACCCAAAAGTGGGTTTAGAAGAATAATTGACAAATAGCTCTTTGCATGCTGGGTAACTTTTCATACTTTTGTTGACGCCTGCTCCCTTTTTTCAAAACTAACTTTTTCAAAATATTCTTTTTGGAGCATTATCAGAGTACCCAGATCAGGCAGTCCTGATCTGAGTCCAAACTGTTTGCAAAAGTTATCAGCAGACTACAAAAGTTGCCACTAGCAAGGAAAGAGATGCTAACACATGTAATTGAAAATTTCTGAGAAATAAATGAGACCACAAAGTCATGAGATTTTCTTACTTAATACATCTGCTAGATAAGGGTATGTTATTAAAATAATATTTTTTAAATTTCTAAGCCAAACCTAAAGTGTTGTGGGTACTCAAAAGAACCATTTAAATGAGCACTCAAAACATATGATAAAACTGAGTGAAAAGAAATTATTCTCAATTTTACATGCAACATTTTGGATTATCTGGACTAATGTGTTATGTTACCAAAACATATATTTTTTCTTATTTGTCCTTACCCTGAGCTGGTATAGTACCACTGCTAACATAATCCCTCAACCTTCTCTTCAGATCACGACTAGTCTTCTTGTAGTAATACAAATCTTTTTCTAATTGTGACACTCTGAAAAAACACAAAACCAGTGAAAAATCATTTGAGCCAGTACAAGGATTCAGGTATTCATCACATATGCAAGCAGTGAAGGCCCTGATGAGCCTGCACATATGTGTAGTCTAGCCAGAGCCTTCACTGGTCATATTCATAAAGTAGGGCTATAGATGAAGGCTCAGGCCAAATTTGAGAACTATAGCCCTATTAAATAGCTGTGCTTGCATGTTTAAAAAGTTTATTTTTGCATATACCATAAGTATTAAAATCTCACGAGCTGGCCTATTAGTTTGTAAAAAGAATTTGCTAAGCCAAGATCTATCCTTTTATGAAAAAAGTGTAGATCCAAATCAGTTGGCTTTTGAAGAAGCAACTGCTTAGGATCCAAATGTTTTTCATCAGCTTGTAAACCCATAGTAATTTAGTGGAATCATTTAACTAAACCTGTTCTAGAATAGAAATGCTTATAATATTTATATACATTAAGCAAGATAAAGGATACATTTCATACATCTCTGGTCTGAAGCTTATAAGTTTAGTATATAAAATGCTTTATAATCTTGGGCCAGGTCAAAGCACCTTGTTCCATCATGAAGATCCTAGCAGAAAAGGTGACTGAAAAAAGCCTAGTAAAGCTGCAGGCTAAAGTAATAATTGTGTCTTATCTTTGTTCTTATGATATATCCCCAGCAGCTCACAGGGCCGGTGCCAATCCAGCTTAACAATATGTCATCTCAGCTAATTACACTGAAATAGACCATAAAATAAACTTTTTACTTTTTCTGCTGCTGTGAAGCAGCTGGTGTAGAATATAAAGTTTCATCAGCTGATGCATTTAAAACTGAATCATACCTTAGCTCAAATAATGAATCCCTAGCTGCTAGTGAAGAATTGCTACCCTGCATTTAACCTCAGCTCTAATGATAGATCCCCAGCTGCTGGTGCAGAATTAATCCCCGACTCCATGAGTTGATGCATTAACAACTGTATCTTACCTCAGCTCTAATGATGGATCCCCGGCAACTGGCACAGAGTTACTCCCCGACTCCATGAGTTGATGCATTAACAACTGTATCTTACCTCAGCTCTAATGATGGATCCCCGGCAACTGGCACAGAGTTACTCCCTGACTCCATGAGTTGATGCATTAACAAATGTATCTAAAGATGGGTCCCCAGCTGCTGGTGCAGAATTACTCCCATACTCCATCAGTTGCATTAACAACTGTATCTTACCTCAGCTCTAATGATGGATCCCCAGCTGCTGGCACAGAAATACTCCCCGACTCCATGAGTTGGTGCATTTACAGCTGTATCTTACCTCAGCTCTAATGATGGATCCCCGGCTGCTGGAGCAGAATTACTCCCCGACTCCATGAGTTGGTGCATTAACAGCTGTATCTTACCTCAGCTCTAATGATGGATCCCCAGTGGCTGGTGCAGAATTACTCCCCGACTCCATGAGTTGGTGCATTAACAGCTGTATCTTACCTCAGCTCTAATGATGGATCCCCGGCTGCTGGAGCAGAATTACTCCCAGACTCCATGAGTTGGTGCATTAACAGCTGTATCTTCTGTTCATATTCCTTCTGTTGTGTAGTCAGTCTTCTGTCTACCTCTACACTAGCTTGCTGTAAAGCACCCTGGAGATCATGAATCAATCTCTCCTGTTCATCTAGTTTCACCTAGAAATGGAAGAACACCAGTCCAATACTCTAACATCTGTTATTTACACTGTACATATAAGTGCAGTCCCATTGTAACGCTATGTTCGGGGTCCATACGAATGGAATGTGTTATAAATGAATCATGTTATAAAGGGACAGTTTTACAAAGAAATTATAGTAAAATGACCATTTCATGGTCATTTTCCTATAATTCCTTTGTAAAATTCCATGAGAAAAAATTTGGAAGCCATAACATGACTGTGCTATATCCAAATCTGTGTTATAACAAGGTGTGTTATAAAGGGACTGCACTGTGTACAGTCAATATAATAGGCCAGCTCATGAGACACTGTTACTTACATCCGTTGGCTTGATTGAAGGTGGTTTACTTAAGATTGAATTTCAATTCTTGGATGTTCATGAAAGAGAAACATCATCAGTTCAGTTCAAAGTGAGTGATTCCTGCAACAACATCTACTGCATGAATTCAGAATAAATTTGGACAACAGATAGTTAGAGGAAAATATATGAAAAATAGATCATGACATGACATTGTTCACAGCATGCCATCTTCACTAGGACTGATATGGGAGTCTCCAGGTTGTTCAGGGGTATAAAAAGTTATATGATAAACTGTATTTATTTAATATGCATTAAGTCACTATTTAAACATGCATGAGTTGCTGTCAGGATAGCCGACCTTCCAAACTTTGTGTATGTGAACAGCCAAAACTTTGTGCATGTCAGTGATTTTATTTGGCCATTTTTAAAGTCTTATATGGGAGTCATTCCCAATCCAAAAATGGCCTTTATTTTCCCAATTTCGTGTATTTAAGTACTTATTTTCCCATTTTTATGATAAATTTTCCCAAATGTGAAGGAAAAGGTAGCTTCCAAAAATCCCAAATAAAATCACTGTATGTGAACAGCCAAGGCTTTGGCAAGACGGCAATAACGCACCTGCTTATTTAAGCATTCAATTTTGGCCTATGCAACAAGTACGATAATCTGATGTAAAAAAAATACTATTTTCCTAGAATATCGGTGAGAAAAATATTCATAAAATTTGCTTGAAAAAATGGTCATTTTTTTTATATTTTCTTGGTAAAATCTTCCACTTAATATCAAACACAATTCACCTGCATTTCTCTCGAAATGGTACTTACCATAATTAATACACCCCTATTTCACTATTATTCATTTTAAACGCTTTGTCTGCTAGTGTTGTCAACTGATAACCTTTGCAAACAGTTTGGTCTCAGATCAGGCCCGATAAAATGTGGCGCCTGATCTGGATACAAAACTGTTTGACGCTGATGGTATTCCTGAATTTTTGTAAAAAGTGATTTTGAAAAACAATCAGCAGACAACAAAAAAGCATGGGAAAATTACACATTGTGCTGAAAGTTAAACACAATTCATCAGCACTTTCTCTTTACAAAGTTGCATCATAACCCTTAAAGCGTCAAGCAAAAAAATGTATCTGAAAATGTTGTCTGCTGAAGTCGTATGGTGCAAATAATTGCCTTACATTATCGACAAATTAAGTATAGAAGCAAACAGCGTGGACCCAGAGCAGACTGCTCCTATAGGAGCAGTCTGATCTGGGTCCACACTCTTTGCCATAGAGGCTACTTAAACATTTCAGCAGACGAAAAAAGCAGACGACTTTTGTTGTGATTGGTGCATTAAGGGTTAAAAAAAAAGTCAACTTCAAAAAATCATCAGCAGACAACAAAAAAAAAAACACAACAAATTACCCAGCATGCAGAGTGAAATAATTCATCTGCATTTTCTCTTTACAAAGTTCCTATTATAATCTACTCACCTCCATCTCACTACTATGTAAACTTATTTTCCTCTCATGTTCTCGTAAGCTAACCACTTTATCAAAATACTTAGTGAGTAAACTCTTAGTGTCTTGAGAAGTAAGAGAATTAAGTCTGTTCATTAGATTATCTTCACTGTGAGCGAGAGCCTGCGAGTGCCGCACTTCCAACTGACGACTCTGAATCACTTCTGTTTTATATTCTATGGCAGCATCTAAGGCCTCTATTCCTTCATCTAGTTCTATCAACCTGTAAAAAGGATAAAAGACAGAATATGGATGTGACTTCTACGGAGTCATGTGATGGAAACTGTGATGGAAACTTTTCTCACATGTCATGAAAAAAAAAAAAATTCTGCTGTAAACCAAAAACAAAGCTCTTATCACAGGGTTCATACAGGCAAGTTTGAGTAAAATTCAAGGACTTTTCAAGGTCTTCTTAAAGCCTCTTGTACAGTTTTCAAGGACTAAAAGTTAACGAAAAAATACTGATCTAAGTGTTAGAATTCTTTTTCAGAAATGCTAGACTGGGATAATGGAGATATACTAAATAGAAAATTAGTATAGAATTATTGTGCCTATATTTGGTGCAGCATATGCTGCACCAAATAGAGGCACAACTATTTTATACCGATTTATCTGTCTATCAACAGTGCTTAGTCCTACAGAAAATAGTAGAATTCAAGGACTTTTCAAGGCTCTTGGGTGATTTTTCAGTTCTTTCAAGGCAGATTTAATTTTCAAGGACTTTTCAAGAAAGCCCTCTAAGTTCAAGTACTTTTCAAGCCTGTGCAAACCCTGTATCAGCAGTCCAATCAGCACCTTTGTTATTCAGTCACTGGAAAGATTAAATTGATATTTTGGTACTTATCGCATCAGCCGGTCAGCTAAGGCTCAGACCAGCATGTGCATTTGCGCAGTCTTATCAGAGCAGTCCCTACTTGCATAAGCACAATATGGAAGATGATGATGGTTCTGTCCAAGTTAGGCCTCTAGCCTTACTAGATTGCTGTGCATGCATCTTGCTTTATGCATATGCCATAAGTTTACATAAGTATGAACACCTCATTTGCTAGCCCAAAAAGCTAAACTTGCTACATGCCCATTTAAATGATTGATTGTATGGCTCGAAACAGGTTTTCTTGAGAGGGGTCAAATATGTAAGTGATATTCAGTGTCATAACTCCATACAAATAAAATCACATGACCAGGATTGTCATAAAATAACATTTGGTTGATCGGGTATAATGAAATGATTTTGGCTGTGACAACATTATGTCTTCTGATAAAATTCAACTATACTGCAGTCCTTTTATAATGCTATGTTTGGGGTCCATAGGAATGGACATGTTATAAAAGAATTCTGCTGTAAAGTTACAATTTTACAAGAAATTTAGGAAAATGACCAATTCATGGTCATTTTCCTATAATTCATTTGTAAAATTATTTGGTGAAAAAATTTGTAAGCCACAACACAACCTTGTTATATCCAAATCCATGTTATAATGAAGTTTTTGTTTGTTGTGTTGCTTTATGTCCCAAGTCAACAGCTAAGGTCATGGCGGGACGGTCAGTTCACCTAACCACACTTTTTCCTGGGCAAGCTTGAACAAGTAGTTTTGTTTGTTTGTTTTTGTTGCTTTACGTCCCATGTCAACAGCTATGGTCATTGCGGGACGGTCAGTTCACTTAACCACACTTTTTCCTGGGCAGGCTTGAGCAAGCGGTTAACCAGTAATTTGTGCACATACTTTCGCTTGTAACTGACAACAACCCTTCTTGAATAAATCAGCGGAAGGGAGGAGAATGACCGTAGAAATTATTTCATGATCAATCTCCACGAAAGTATGGTACGAACAAGTAGTTAACCAGTACTTTGTGCACATACTTTCGCTTGTAACTGACAACAACCCTTCTTGAATTATTCAGCGGAAGGGAGGAGAATGACTGAAAAAATTATTTCATGATCAATCTCCTCGAAAATATGGGACCTGGCCGGGGTGGAACTCGTGACCCCTGCCTGGATTTGCAGTCAGACTCGCATCTGTAGCCAGAAACATTACAGACTGCGCTAAGTGACACGGTATTATAATGAGGTGTGTTATAAAGGGATTGCACTGTAATTTATCTACCAGATGATTCACATGTAATGTCAAGACTTCATTTTTCCCCAAACTAAAGAAGAGATTACAAAATTTGTTGTACCCGTCAGTTTTTATTGGCATTTTAAGGGCTAACTAACCTTCTTTCCTCTGAGGCTGACAACAGACTCCCCTCATGTAGTTTTACATCTAAGAGGCCCCTCTGTTTCTGTAACTTGTCTCTGACTTGCTGTAGTTTGTCCATTTCCTCTTTGATCATCTCACTACGATTCTCCGGTGTATGGATTAATTCTCGACCCTTCTCCTCCAGCTTTCTTTCTACAACTTCGAGTTTTGATGAAACTGCTACAAGGCTCTGAAAAAATAAGATTCAATCTGTTTGTTTGTATTGGTGTTTTATATCCTGGGACGTTTTCCTGTCTTACTGGGTTGAACAAGTACTTAGCAGAGGATAAAGTGACTTGCTCAAGGACACTACAAAACACAGTATTTTGGAATTCACAAGAAGTTCAGTTATGTTTAACTCTTTTCTTGCTAGTGACAACTTGCTGATAATCTTTGCAAAAAGTTTGGATCCAGATCAGGACCGACAGAATGTCCATCCTGATCTGGGTCCAAACTGTTTGACACTCTGATAGTGTTCCTGAAAAACAGTTTTGAAAACGTCAGCAGATGACAACAAAAGCATGAACAATTACCAAGCATGCAAAGAGCTCAGTCCGATAAACTGTCCAAGGACAGTTATCTGTAACAAACAATCAAATAAACATTCAATACTGTAAATAGTATTCTAACCTATAATTATGAATAAATATGATTGGCTCTCTTTCAATATTTCTCTTCCAAAACCCCCAAAATTTAATAATACCTTCGCCAGTAACTGATGGTTGCCCTGCTTGTATCAGAAGTAGGAAGAGAACAGTGTCAACAATGACATGATGCTTTACTCAGGGTTCCCACAGAAATTCAAAAAACACAATTCCATGATTTTTCCATGACTTTCCATGATCATTGATGTAATTTTCATGACTATTTAATGCACAGCCTCCAACCTCCCCTTTTAGCAGCATCTTCACCACACAGAGCATAAATGCGGAATGCAACAACAGTCATATATTTAAACAAACATGCTTGTAGACCATCCATGCATTTTGAAATAATTAATACTTTAAACAACCAGAAGCCAGAAAACTAGCTGTCAGACATGCAACACTTGCGTGTCTGACAGCTAGTTTTCTAGCTACTGGTGGTTTTGTCAAATTATTTCACAAAATTCCATGATTTTTCCATGATAATCCAGGCTTTTTCAAATTCCATGATTTTTCCATGCATGGATGTTTTTTTCTTGATTTTCCAGGTTTTCCATGATTTTCAGAGCTCGTGGGAACCCTGTTTACTTTGACTCTAACTCTAGACCCTACATTCATGTATTACTGAATTTTTTAAATGAGTTCAGGAAGAGATAAAATGCAAGGCTTGCCAAGCATTTATTACTTTTTCGCAATAAGTTTAATAAATTCAATAATACAGCAGTATGATTGTTAGATTCTATTTATCAATTGACATAAAAATAACTTTAATATCACATGATTGCTGTGAAAACATTAAGATTACATAACGTTAAATAATATTTTTATCAATTGTAATACATGGAGTTATATAACTCCCAGACGCGGCGTCATATGATATATAACATTACCTACTTACTTTGCATATTTTATTACACTAATATGATATCAATTTAAATACATGACCTTATTACACTCCTAAGTGCAAAATGATAAATTTAGAATATCCCTATCAATCCTACCTTGTTAACAACTTGACTAGATCTCAACCGTTTAATCTCCAGTTCACTTTTCTCGGCAAGCATGGCTTCTTTCTTAGCAATAATACTTTCTCTTTTCTTCAACTCCTGCAAAAGAGAACAGGTCTTGCTTTCTTGAAAATAATATAGACCCGGGTAAAGTTTCACTGTTCACCATTATTCAAGTCCTAATCACTACTGCGGCAGATAACATATTTTTATTTTGAGGAAAAATAAGCCTTGGTATTTCATGCAAGCAGATGATTAACAGGAAATACATAAATAAAAAAATATATGAGTGCTCATTATCCCCACCCTTTTTTAAAAAAGCAAAGGGGATATTGTTATCGCCTCCGTCTGTTTGTCCCTTAGTTATGCTATCTCCTCCCAACCCGTTGGATGAAATCCAACCAACTTTGGTGTGTGAGTGGGGCATACAACAGCGCAATTTTTTTGGCCCCATCCCCTGGGGAGGGGTTAAAGGTCAAATATCATTAAATTTCTATTACAAAGTCAATTTCGAAGCTTTTTATACCAAACCTTGTGTGTGTTCTCACAAATAAAACATATCAAACAGGATTTTCATTCTCTTGCCTGGGTCATGCCCCAGGGGTGGGACTTTGGGGTGCTAGGGGTGCCCAGGGGGTTAAAAAGATGTTATTTTTTTCCCGAACATGGTCATGTGGCATATCAAATTGACGGGGATGACGAGCAGTACAGCATGCAGGGTTCCCACACTTTTTTCACTTTCAAATTCAAGGACTTTTCCAGGACTTTTCCAGGTTAAACAGGTGATTTTCAAGGTCTCATCAATGCAAAATTCCAGGACTTTTCGTGGCACAAAAGCCTAAACTTATCAGGATTATGTATCTACATATAGCTAGAACATGTAAATTGCTTTGAAATGCTCTTTACGTTGCCGCATATTTTTCTATTTTTAAATCCTCTTCAGTATTCACCCATATCTATAACTATGGATGTAAACATGTATTAGCCTATGCTGCTCTTCAAACAGTTTGGACCCAGATCAGGCAGGTACCTGCAAGATATTTAAAAAAAAATGATTTTTTAAAAAAAAAATCAGCAGATGACAAAAAGGCATGCATTCCTGAAATGACCAGCTTGTAAAAATGACTAAGTTAACACACTGAAAAAAAAAATTGGGCAGGGGTTCCCCTACACATAATGATTTTTCGTTCACCCCCAGCCCTTTCCCCGGCCAACATAAAGTGGGGGTAAGATAGAAAAATGAAGGAGTGGGGTGGGGTACTTGGAACTACAGAAACTTACACCAAAGTACCAGCTCCTTCAGGTCTGATAGAAGAGAGACAGTTAAGATAGTCAAAATAATATCTTACCTCTTTAATTTTCCATCTCATTTGAGTCCCATGTAGCTTTTTTATTTACAAATCCTTGGACAGATGCAAACTATGAATGCTGCCTTGTTTATTTCTGAGGCTGTCAACATTCAGATCATGCACTCTGTAAGTCACTCAGGTAGTTTGTAGCAGACAACGAAATTTTTTTACCAAGCTTCGATCTTTCACTCTTTTTATTATTTTGTTACAGAAAGAATTGGGATTAAATATTAATATTCGGTGAGAACGCTAGATAATTTCATGATATGTAATATACAAACCTTCAATGAGGACAAAATAATCTAAAACATGTGGGAAGAAATGCTCAAGAGAACGGTAAAGTTTTGTTTCTTTCTTTCTTTCTTTCTTGGATGTATTTTCCGCCTATGCAGGCGCACCACCTTTCGGCGTAGTGTTAGTGTTAACAAAAATATCTAAACTACTGTAGAAAATAGTAACTTTAGAAACTTTAAACAAATATGTACAGGTCCTTGTGGTAGAGAATCAAGCTTTCACAGTGTCCGACTTCTTGGCCACAACCGCACAAGCGAATCGGTGAAAGTCCCAATCTTTCCTCTGGCACTGAACGCTACAGTAGCGGGTTATATGACAGCGCGAACAACGTTTAAGGTCCTCTCCTTTTTTGGCTGGATGCTTACAGTTTGAACAAACACTATATACACTGCTCACATCGTCGTCACTATCGTCACTATCAATGGTGTCCAGAAATTCACGAAGAATTGCCTGTTCGTGTAACACTAACAGGTCAGGATCAGTAATTGGACTTGGTGTTGGATTTTCCGAAGACACCAGGTCACTGTTACTACCACAAGAAAGACTGGTATTTTCCAGTTCCTTTACACACACAGAATTATCCGAATCTTGCTGCTCCTCTTCTGGCGAAGCCAAATCTGGTTTTCCAGCTAACTTCTTTTCAAGGAACCGCGCGTGTCTTTTCCTAGAACGAGCCAACGCAGAGGGAGATCTGTTCTTCTTCCGACGACGTCTCTTTACTGGTTTCACAGTTGTACGTCCGGTTACCTTGTTGTTGTCCTTGGCTTTGTTGGGAGTTTTGGCGGGAAGTTTGCAACTGACAGTTAATGAGAATTTGTCCTGACTCCGCGTGAGTTTCCACGAGAATAGGTTGTCCTCATCGTTCTCCAGCCTGTTTAGAACTTCCACGATCGATTTAGGTATAACACTGGGCAATCCTTCCATTATTAATATCCAAAAATCACGGTGGCGCGAATTCTACGTCCACTCGATCCACTCGATTCGCCATCTTCCATCATCCCTCAACTCTGTTTTGATGTGTAGTCCATTCCAATTAGAGTTACTTCCCTTGGCTATCGGATGATATTGGCCGGTACCAATAAATACTCCCCAGTACTTATCCCGTCGTTCATTTTATCACAAATGCCGTAGTTGAGCTACAATTGAGACGTTTTCTCGCAAAAAAAAGAGTTGGTAGACTAAGTTCAACATCCAAGCATAGCTATGGCGTTGGGGATGGGCGAGACTGCAAATTTTCCCGGACAATTCACGGCTCAAAGCCCCAAATGTACTAATTCCCAGACTTCTCATGGCCTTGAATGACCAGTATCTAATTCCCGGACTTTTCCCGTTTTCCCGGTTGTGTGGGAACCCTGAGCATGCAAGTAAAATTTTCACCCTAGGGTCAAACTGGTGACCTTGGGGTGAGGTCAAAAGGTCAAATATCATTAAATTTCAGTTACAAAGTCAAGTTCAAAGATTTTTATACCAAACTTTGTGTGTGTTCTAACAAATAAAAGATAGAAAACATATTGAATGGAATTTTCAGTCTGTTGCCTGGTTATGCCCCAGGGATGGGACTTGGAATGCTGGGGGGTGAAAAACTTTAGCATGGAGATTTGTGATGGCACCCTGTCGTCTGAGCGTTCTAGTGTTTTATTGAATTTATTCAGGGTTTTCCTTCTGAATTTTCAATTAGGGACAGTGAATATTGATTGTACATGATTGCCACAGATTAGATTTAATAACATTTTTGTTGCTAAGCATTAAGCGATCTCAATTTCCATCAAACTTTTGGATATGTTGTTGCATGCAATACAAGTAATGCCACCTAATGGTTACATTTGTGATGTTTAAATGGTATGAACTTGTATATCATAAGGAAAATCCCTCTATTTATTAGATGACCCTCATATACAAATACTCATACAAAACTTAAGATCTCTAGACCTTCTGGATATGTCAGTACAGTAAAACCTCTCTTAAGAGGCCACTCAAAAATAGACAAAACAAAGACCTTAATGACAAATGGTAGCTTAAAGAAGGTCGAAAGTATAGCAGAATGCTCCTCTTGGAGCATTCTGAAATACTTTTGACCTGCATTAAGCGATAATCGGTCTTGAAAACCAAATTTTGGTCTTCTATTTGAGTGGCCACTTACGACAGGTTTTACTGTATGTGCATTTATTGAAGGCTTTTTGGCGCTAAATCTGATGTGCTGGTACATAATAACAAGGCACCCACCTCTTGTAAGTGTTCGACCTCTCTCTTCTGTTGAACAATCTTCTCCACCTCACAGTCTAACCACTTCTTCTGCTCTTCTATCTTATCATGGTCTTCTCTGTAATGTGTAAACTAGAGTGCAGTCCCTTTATCAAACACCTCGTTATAACACAGAGTTGGACATAACACAGTCATGTTGTGGCTCCAAAAAAATTTTAACAATGAAATTTTACAAAAGAATTGTAGGAAAATGACCATGAAATGGTCATTTTCTTACATTTCATTTGTAAAATTGTCCCTTTACAACACAGTTCACTTATAACGTGGCCCAATTCTATGGACCATAAATACAGCCTTATAAAGGGACTTCACTATACATTGTAAACCCTCTAAAGCCAAAGAACAGATAAACATGTCGACTAACAATTTGTTAACCCTTGTCCTGCTGAATGTATCAATATGGTACATTCACTTCTGTTTTGCAGACAAATCATTTGTGTGATTTCAATTAATACAGTGGATTCTGGGGCTGCTTGGAAAACACAGCATATCCTGATCAGATGGTTTCGTTAGAAGCCAGCTGATTTGGATCTACACCGTTTTCAAAAGAATATATATCTGGGAGAAGCAGGACAACAGCTAAGAACCAGTTGAGGTGCTTCAAAATGCCATTCTGCCTTTATTGCTAAGATAAAAACATTCTCCAGGAACAGACATATTTTGTAATTTGAAACTCTAACCTATGACAATGGATTAACAATCACATTCAAGGAAGACCTGTTGACCCTTTATGCACTCAATGGATTTTTCTTCTGTTTTGATACAATAAACTTGGGATAGTCCATTGTAAATATTGAGGGGTCATAGATTATAATTTCGATATAAAATTGTATTTCTCTGATGATTATTTTTAATTTAACAACCAGTGTAGACTATGATGATATGCCACATTATGCAGCATTTCATCTGGATCTTGAATGTTTGCTAAAGTACACATTTAGGAGTCACTAGTATGCAAAGAGATTTAAATGCCTCTGCTTGACTGAACAGTTTTTGCACATCACTTGTCAAGCCAAATGCTATTATCCAGATTCCAAATGATCCATGTGGTAAGAAAACTTGACTTGATTGTCAGACACAGACCAGCCTGCACCTTTGTTATTCACTGCATGTAAAGTGTAACAGCTATAAAAGCTACATCCAAATTTTCAGGATTCAAGCTCGTCTCTGTAGCTGAGAAGGAAGGTGTAAGCCTAATCTTGTCACTTACAGGACTCTTTGCTATTTTTACCCTTTACCCACCATTTCCAACAATTCCTGTCTTTTCTCTTGCCAGCTTGTACACTTTGGAAGCCTGTATTGCAAACAATATGAACCCTGATCAGACTGCTCCTAAAGTTCATAGTATTTGCTTCCATGATCAAAAGTAATTTGAAGTGCATTTGAATATTATGCAACAGATGAAAAAGCAGACAATTTCATGACAATTTTTTTGCAGGTTCATGGCTAAGGCTCAAATATGACAAATGACGAATTTTGTTTAAAAGCATTAACAGTTTGTACTTCATGATTTTCTTTGAAAGTTGTACAAGTGTCGCTTGATGCTGTGGTTATCAACAAACTTCAATGTAGACTAGTCAATCAAATGCCTATTTCAACAGTGTAGAAACATAAGTGACGGACACGATTTATATCATTTCACTGTAGCAAAACAAGGCTTTCTTGGCATTTTTAGGACTGGGACATATTTCAAAAGGTTTTAAGTGAATGATATTTGTCAGAAATAATGCTTCACATCATGTGAAACATAATGACATCAGTGTTTGGCCTGGTGCACCACCAATTTGCATGTGACACCTATCATAAGGCACACTCTATAGACTTTCTTTAAATGCTGATTTCTTATGTTTCATTTGTTAAAATATAATTTTCTAGGTGCAAACTTTGTTCACACCCAATGCTATACCCAATAAATACACTGAAAAAGCCAAATCAAACAAGAAATGACTAGGGAAATGTTAGGTTATGCTTTCTGTATTTTCCTTTGAGTATAAATAAAAAGTAAATTTACAATTTTTGGTAAATACCAAATATACTTATTTCTTACAGTGAAAATATCAGCATTTTCACTCATGCTACACACTTGTGAAAAATACTGATTTTTTTGCCCCACTCAATGAAATATATTTGGTATTCACCCCAAAAAAGTAAATATCCTCTATGTTTTCACATTACAACTAAAAAGATTTGCTCACTTCCTAGCTAAAGTTATAAGCAACTAATTATTAAAGCAAGGCTCAAGTGTACAAAGATTATTGCATTTGACAATTCATCAGTACTTACATATGTATAGGAGGCAGTGAACCTGCAGCACTTCCATTGCGTAACCGTCTCTTTGCAGAGGCTATCTCCTCATTCTTCCTCCGTAATATTTTCTGCTGTTGTTCATTCTTGATCTCAAGTTCCGTAACTCTCTGTAACTCTTTCTGCAATTCATGCTGAAATAAACATAGTATGTATGCTTTTATCATTTGGGCCTTGTCTCGAGACAACCAGGCCCCGAGTTTATTTAAAAATTCATGCTCAACTCAACTGAGCACAAAATTTCAACTGCTCATAAACACTAAACTACAGACAAATGAAGAAGTTTCTTGCTTTAAGACTCTCAGATGTTGTATTAAGGTTTACCATGCTTATAAGTGGAGTATGAAAAAAGTTTTATAACCTTGAGGCCTGTCTTCAGGTTTGCAACCAGATGATTCTCAAACTAATTGGCTCAGTTACACAGACTAGCTAGAATACTGAATGTTTACATGTAGCATGTGAGAGAAGAGATAATTCATTACAGAAAGAGAATTGCAAAGAAATTGTAGGAAAATGAACATTTTTCTTTGTAAAATGTTCCTCTTCATAATCAAACACAATTCTTCTGAATTTCATGTAATTTGTAATTTTGTATGAAACTAACTATAATAGTGTTATAAATGAGCAATGATGCAAGAAAACCTGTCTTCGGGGTTTCTGACATAGTGAGATTCAGACCAGCCTGCTCAACTACAGAGATTAGCTAGAAAATTTATATTTTGCTTGTAGCAAGTCTAGATATGATACTTTTTAATATGTGAATAACAAAGGCGCTGATCAGACTGCGCATATGCGCAGGCTGGTCTGCACCTTTTCTTGTTCGCAAATCACGAAGACAGGTTTTCTCGCGTCGAGGCCCAAATAGAATGCACTAAACATATTTCAATCTCTCCATCTCCCATAGATATTTGTATTTCATAAACTGCAAAAAAAACAAAAACAATAGACACATACCCCTAAATGCTCAGCATGAAGTCCTATGCAAGAAGAGTAAGCAAAATTATTGTTAGTTTTTTAACTTTACAAGTTCTTACTAACCTTGCTTATTCTTTAAACTGAGCATTGGAACTATTCATTTTTAAACAGCATAGCAATGCTGCAAGGACAGTAAAGTTGCCCTCATAATTCTTAAAGCATTGTGGGGACAATATCCACTGCCGTTATATGACATCATAGAAAATAACATCTGGGGAATAGTTATTATAAGTAGAAGTTCCCAAATTATTTTTTTATATCAAAACTTATGCTGTGTGTACTGTTTTAGAGAGTTCCAAAGTTTTCATCCACAACCAATGTTTCTCGAAGTAATGAGATTTTCATTATCATTATTGGCTGGAAAAAATAGTTGTTAAAGATTTTCTTTGAGACTATATTTACCTCAAATTTCGCTTTCTTGTCACTTTCATCTTTTAACTTCTTATGTAACCTCTCTTGTTGCTGTTTCATTCTCTCAACAGCTAGCTCTAAGTCGCCAATTCTGTAATTAAAAGCATTTACATGTATTATAATATTAGCTTAAGTAAAATAGTAACTTAAAATCTGAATAAGTTTGCTCCCATAGCCAACCTTCTTTTTATGTTGAATTGTTATTTTTATAACAATTTTAGCATTTCTTGCCCCCACCCCGTCTAAAAAGATAGTACCATATTTACCCTAAATATTTGGTCAGATAAACTTAAAGTAAGTAGACTAAACCAACTGACCTGATATCAGTGTTTATCAGTCACCCCTAATATAAACTGAATTGCTTCAACATAACCTAATAAACGTTTCCTATCTCACGGCATGTTACCTTTATCAGGTCATGATGACCTTGCACTTTTTGAATGACGTCGCTAATGACGCTGAATCAACACAAAAATTGAAAAATACTTCATAATCGCTAGTTTGAAGAGTGTTCAACAATGGGCAAACTGATAAATAGAATACCAGGTTCGCATCTTTTTATATGAAGTTTACCAGGCTCGGCTTTGAGAACACATGTTGAATAGCTCAGCAAGCCTCGCGATGTCAACAAGCGTTCTCAAAGCCTTGCCTGGTAAACTTGATATCAAAAGACACTCGCCTAGTATTCTCTATATATTGCCATTTCATCACCTCATCACATTGTAAAACTGACTTACTTAAATTTGGGAGATTGAGAATTATGATAAGATCTATAGGTGTTCGAATCCAGTGCAGTCCCTTAATAGTAAGTCTCATTATACCACAGATTTTGATATACAGTAAAACATGTCTTAACAACCACTCAAAGAGAAGACTAAAATTTAGTTTTCAAGACCAATTATTGCTTAATGCAGGTCAAAAGTTTTGCAGAATGCTCCCCTTGGAGCATTCTGCAATACTTTTGATCTTCATTAAGCTACCATTTGTCATTAAGATCTTTGTTTTTTGTCTATTTTTAGTGGCCGCTGAAGACAGGTTTTACTGAAACCTTATCATGCTTTGTGTCCCAAATGTTTTACCAGGAATTATAGGAAAATGACCACATACATTCCTTTGTAAAATTGTCTCTTTATAACACGCTTCACTAATAACGCAGTCCATTCCTATGGAACCCAAACATAGTATTATAAATATAATGCACTGTCTTGAAGGTAATTCAGCAAATATGAGAAAGGCTGAACATACTTTTTATCATTTTGATTGGCTATATTTGCTATCTTCTCTGTCTCTTGTTGTTTTCTTCGTAGAGCTGACATCTTAGCCTTGGCAGCCTCTACTTTCTTCTTGTACTCACTGTAATCAAATATTACTTTACATAAATGAAAAGGCCTGAAACTAGATATTCATGTCCAGATAACATTAGCCAACTCACCACAAAATCAACTAGATATTGTGTTTGCAAAACACTGGCCACCCTTACAAATGCTTGTTCATAAGGGTAGTAATCTTTTTTAACAAGGGCCATATCTCTGATGGTATTTTTCAGAATTCCTTTAAAATTTAATCAGATAATCCACTCATCATTAATATGAGCTTACCAAGTATCAAGACAGTAGCTCTTATAGTTTATGAGACATCCTTCTATGAGTGAATCAGGAAGATTATATGGGCCCTGATCCAAAAAAACCTATCTTCTGGTGTTCTGATCAAGTAAGGTACAAACCAACCTCCTCAGTTAGAGACTTGTTAGAAAATTGAAATTTTGCATGGACAAAGTTGTACTTCCAGGCAGCAAATAACAACTGATCAAATTGAGTGGATGTGCAGGCTGGTCTGCATCCTTGCTGTTCGCATGCAACAAAATCAAATTTTCTCCCATCATGGCCAATGTTGAGTATGCCTAATTCTGTGGAATGCTGGATTTAGGCATTCTTTTGAAAACTTTCACCCATTTAACCACTTCTTTTAGAATGCCGTGATAAGCACAAAGTGGATTTGGGCTTCCCATATATGTACTTACATATCTGTAAAATTATACATTAAAATTCATTGGTCCAGTTAAGGGCTATTACAGAAAAAAACACCTGGGGGTGGAAGACAGCACCTTTTTTTTTACCCAACCACCCATGGAATTCAATTTCCTTGGACACCAACCACCCATGTAACTAGAAAGCTTCGTACACCAACTACACATAGAATTAAATTTTCCTTTGGCCCAGTGGTGTAAAATTCCCCATCCGCTCCCTCACATTGGTGAAACTTCGAGTTAGACAAGTAAAATGCATTTTATCCTTTAGAGAAGACTAAACAAAGGTAAAAAATACAGATGGTCGATCTTTTTCCTCGCAAACCGGATAATTATATCAGACAGTTACAAGTACGCATGCGCATCTCTGCGATTAACTCCCCAACTCCCCAGCGGCTTGGTTGCTGAGCCCTCCTCTGGACTCGGGGGTGCAGACGACGGAGATCGTCCAAAACAGCGGGCCAATTCAGAAAATGAACACCAAATTTTTGCTTACACCAATGCCAGTCTTTGGTTCCACATTTGCTGTCCAAATTAAATGTCACAGCAAGCCATTGGATCGTTTTAAGGAAAGAAAATAGGGGTAGAGGGGGGATCATGAGAGACTGAGTGTGCCATAAAGCAAATTGAAATAAGAAAGCCTCAGCAGTGAGAATAATATGAACTTAGACGCTACTTTAATTGTGCAAAGCAATCAAACAGATCAATTCACAATTATTATGAGTGTAATCAACTGCACATCTTTCTCAATGAAAGAAATGGTGCAACACATTATTCCAATGTCCAGTTTCAGTCTTCATTGGTACAGGTTTTTACAGGTATTGGCTTTGACCAGTAGCCTAACTACCCTATAGAGTTGTTTCCTTGAATAAATTCTTCTGAAAATACATGTTTCCCAAGTGAGGTAATGACCGCTACAGAAGCCACTATTGGGAAGTTTATTTTGGTACCGTTTTTTACCAACGTTTGACGGAAACATCCGAGTTTTGACGATTGCGTATAAACAAAAATGGCCGTTTCCGATGCGGTTTGCTAAGCTCTTCGCTTTCTTTCGGCTAGATTTGATAAAACTTCTCTCTTTTTTTGCAGATAATATTCTTTCTTCCCTTTCAACACAGCCAAATACCAACCACCCATATAATTAGATTTGGTCGGACACCAATGACCCATAAAATTTGAAAACTTTAAGCACCAACCACCCATAGAAAAATATATCTCCTGCCGTCTTCCCCTCCTAGGTATTTTTTTCTTGAATAGCCCTAAGCACAAAACTGTAATTATTTCTTATTCATCAGTTTATTTGAGACGGTTCTTTTGAACACCCAGAACATATGTTTTGATTGAGAAATAAATGGAATAATTTTCAATTACACACTATTATCTTGAGGCCTGTAACTGAAGAAACAAAATAATGAAGAAACAGATCCTTCTTACCATTGTAGCTTTTGTTTATCAGCAGTTTCTTGTTGTTCTTTAATCTCTATACCCTGTAAAGCTTTCTGAGTCTCTAACAATTCTTGTTTCACATGCTCTCTCTCCTGGAACAACAGTTAAGCAAGTGCATGTCAACACCAACAGAATATGTTGTGTATCAGTGAACACTGACATGTGAAACTGACCCAGTCAGATCAGAAACAGCATTTAGGCAAGTGCATGTCAAAACCAACAAAATATACATGTACTCTGCATCCAGAGAAAGAGGTTATCCTCATATGAGCCGTGACACGTGATTTCCAACAATGTGGTATTTTGACAAGTGTAGATTCAGACGAGCCTGTGCAGCCTCCTTTTAAGCTTAGAAGCTATAAATGATGTTTTGTCAGTAGCTCAACACTCATTGAATATTCAAGTGACAAGCAAAGGCTCTGATCAGTCTGCGCATATGCGCAGGCTGGTCTGAGCCTTTGCTGGTGGCACATACCAAATTGTTGGAAATCTCATGCGGCGGCTCATGTACTTGTGTGATATATAACTATGTACTAGTAGTTGCGCTTCAATTCTTATGACAAAGAACAGTTTAACTATCTAATGATATACCCATTTTGTGCAGAGAGGACAATAGTTCATTGAATTGATATAATTCGTCGACTTGAAGTTTTTACTGAACACTTGATTTGATCCATTCTGGCTTTCTAATGAAAAGAAGATTTCCAGGGCTAAGCAATCAAGCTCTCAGCAAACGTTTTCTAACTGTTCTTTCATTCAGAAGATCAAAACACACATTTGGTTTAAGCTTTGATTATTTCACTTGTAACAAAAATCAAGCTCTCAGCTAACCTTTTCTAGCTAACCTTTTTCCAGCTTACCTTTTCAAGAGCTGTTACTTTATCAGCATATTGTTTATTCATCTGTTCAGCATCTTTACCAGTCTTCACCAACTCTCGGATCAACTGTTCTTTCATTCTAATGATCAAAACACACATCAAGTCCCAAGGTTATAAAACTTTTTTCATGCTCAACTCATCAACTGAGCACGAAATTTATCCTGCTCATAAATGTTAAAATGCCAACAATTGTTAGCAGGATAATACACCAACTAAGAGTTTGACAGCAAGAAAAGTCATTATTTTTCAGCATTTTAGCTTTAATTAGCAGTTGAAATTTCATGCTCAGCTGAGATGAGCACGAAAAAAGTTTTATACCCACGAGGCCAGGTTTAAGCTTTCATTGTTTCTTTCACTTGTACCATTATCCCACCAGTATTTTTTGTTTTTTTTCTTTGGCAACAGCTATGGTCATGTCCGGATGGCCAGTTCACCTAACCATGCTTCTTTTTCCTGGGCAAGCCTGACTAAGCGGTTAACCAGTACTTCGTGCACATACTTTCCCTTGTAACTGACAACAACCCTTCTTGAATCAGTGGAAAAGAGGAGAAAGGCCGTAGAAATTATTTCACGATGAATCTCTGCGAAAGTATGGGACAGGGGGAACAGACAAAAGCCCACTGGACAATATCCCACTGGACAAAAGCCCACTGCTTAATTTGGCATAATTGGACAAAAGCCCACTCTTTGAAAAAAATGGTTTAAGTCTACTATAAAACTGGTAACCCTGATCAGACTTCTCCTTCAGGGTAGGTCACACCTGCAGTGTGTTTTCACTGACATTATTATTTCTCCTGTATGTTGTGACAAACAACTTAATTTAGGTGTAAAAAGCCATTGATAATTTACAGTTTGGGTCAAACAATCTATTATAATTGGGAAACATATGTCCGACTAATCCAAATGCCCTTTGATCTGGTAGTAACAATTAGCATGCGCTTTTATGAGAGGTGCCAAACAAAAAAGAGATGTTTGAAATTTCAGATTTGAGAAGAAGGGAGATTCGTCATCTTAGGTCTGTTTCTCCGTTGTTTTTTTTTTTTTTTTTTTTTGGGGGGGGGGGGGGGGGGGGGGGGTACTCTTATTTTTTCATTCATACGTAGGCTCATCATCTTAGGTCTGTCTCTCTGTTTTTTTTTGGGGGGGGGGGGGGGGGGGTACTCTTATTTTTTCATTCATACGTAGGCTCGGGCTATTTTTTGGGGGCTAAAATTTACAATTTCCATATTTTTGGGGGGTTCTGAAAATCAAATATTTTTGGGGTGTGAAGATTTTGTGGATATTTTTCTGGGTCATCACAAAATTGGACTATATTTAGAGGTCATTTCTATGCATTTTAGGGTCTTTTCTGAAGGTCAAGGTACAGAATGGAGGATTTTTTGGTTTGCTAAAATTTCAAATTTTTATTTGGGTGTTTGAAATTCTTGACATTTTTTGGGGGTGAACGGTAGATGCTGGGCCAGAGCCTATGTATGAAGAAAAAATGTGAGTACCCACCCACCCCCCCCCCCCCCCCCCATGGGGTTTGTCCATCAGTTCAAACCTATCCCAGTGGGCTTTTGTCCCAGTGGGCTTTTGTCCTAGTGGGCTTTTGTCCAGTGGGCTTTTGTCCTAGTGGGCTGTTGTCCTAGTGGGCTTTTGTCCTACACTCATGGGACAGGGCCAGGATAGAACTTATGACCCCTGGATCTGCAGTCAGATAAGTTACAGACTGCGCTACCCAGCCTGGTAGTATTTTTTTGTACCGAAAATTTTGTCCACTTTTTACATTTGCTGCATTTCGGACTAGATTTTATTATGAAAGCAATCACCATGAACCCTGATCAGACAGCTCCCCTGGGAGCAGTCTAATCTGGGTCTGTATTGTTTACAATATAGACTTCCTGAGAACATAATCAGATGATGAGTTGACGACAAAAGTCATAACTGGAGAGAAAAAAGTTAAGTTTTCGTTGACTTCTAGCATAAGGAGAATCTTCACCAATATTTTAAAACTACTACAGATGTTCAAAAATTTTGAACACTATTTCCTCACCAAAAATGCCTCGGCAAACAGGGCAGACCCCAATCAGACTGCTTCTGAAGAAGCAGTCTGATCAGGGTCTTCCCTGTTTGCTATTTTGACTGCTTGCATGTTAATTTCACTAAACATATCAGAAGAAATGCTAGATGTTCCTCAGGAAAATTGTTGTTGTTTTCACTACATTAATATATACGTTAATGTGTTACACACAGTGTAGGCTATAAACATTGTTATATGTTTAATGCTGAATAAATATATTGTATTGTATTGTAATGTCTTTTGTGAGTTCGAGCCTTGATTATCAACATTTGTTTTGAAAACAGAAAGAGAAAAGTGTTCAAAAGTTTAGAGCATTTACTGTACTGTTGCAAGGTGTTTAATCACAGAAAATTTACAAAATACTAAACCTGAGAAATTTTGCCATTACAAGGTATGCAAAGAGTATGAAATTATTTCAACAATTGCTCCCTTGTATTTCCCATGATTTCCACATATTGCAAACAACACTAGTATTATTACCTTTCATTGATTCCCAGGTCTTGTATTTTATATTGACTATTCCCTTGTATTCTTCCATGATATCTACATAAGGCCAGAATTTTTTTATTAGTTGATTTACGGGAATTTTTTTCAGACTTAGGGTCGGGGGGACGAAAAAAAATAAATAAAAAAGCTCTGAAAATGACCAGTTAACTGGTCATTTTCAGATTTTTTTTTTTTTTTTTTTTTTTTCATTTTCAGAGCTTTTTTTTTTATTAATATATCCACAAAAACAGTAAAACTAGTATGGTAAACCAACAGTCTGTATTAAATCTTTAAATATTTCATAATTTTCCTAAGAATCTGAACAGGACAATCACTTTTAACAGTGTCACTCTCAAAAATACACAGACAGAACCTCAAAAATACATTATTTACAGATAAATTATAAAATATTTTTAGATATTAATTTTTTTTTTCTACTTTACGGAAAATTACAGTAGGAGGATTCGTAAATCAACTAATAAAAAAATTCTGGCCTAATGCAAACAACTTCAGTATCATTACCTTATTCCCAGGTATCTTATTTTATACAGACTATTCCTTTGTATTTTTTCTTGATATCCTAATGTATCCTAATGCAAACAACACTTGTATCATTACCTTATACTGATTCCCAGATCTCATATTTTTTAATTTGACTGTTTCCATGATATCCACATAATGCAAACAACCATAGCACCAGTTAAGCAAAAATTTCAGCATAAAAGTGCAATTACGTTTAAACATGTGTTTTGGGTACTCAAAAGAACCGTCTCATTGAGACAGTCTTTTGAGTACCCACATCATATGTTTTGGTTGAGAAATAAGAAAATAATATTTAGTTACTAACTCTTATCTAGGGGCCTGAAACAACACTAGTATCAATACCTGATATTGATTCCCAGGTCTCGTATTTTCTGGTTTGACTGCTGCATCTTTAGCTGAGCTTCCTTAATCTTCTTCTGAACCTCTGTACTCCTCCCTACATCTACACCTAACTCACCATTCACCAGTCCAAGTGCTTTCCCGGAACCTGTAAAGTTGAAAAGAAAAATCAGTGGTTAGTGAAAGTTTAGCAAGTAACAAAATTCATGTATATAAAGAGAATTTTACACAGGCTTAGCTCCCATTGCACAGTTACACACATGTGCAATGAAAATTGAACACATTCAATTGAAATATTCTAATGTTAATCCATACCACAAAGGAAAGAATTTGCTTACTCTGAGAGCAAATCTTTCTTTTAGAAGTCCCCATTTTGAAAATGGATGCAATGGATAAGAATCACTGCTCATTATCTCAGTAGTTACCCTTTAATCTGCATAACTATTTCAGCATTCTGGCTTTGTACTTACACAAATGGTCATTTAACATGATGTTTTAGAAACAAGCTTTAGCGAGTTTTATGAATTACATAAATATGTGTTTATTTACAGGATGTCCTGATCTGGATCCAAACTGTTTGACACTCTGATAGTGTTCCACAAAAGATTTTTTGAAATAATTCTGAAAAAAAGTCAGCAGATGACAACAAATGCATGAAAAATTACCCAGTACGCAAAGAGTTAAGTGCAAAAATATAATGAAACATATGGTCATAAATGTTATTATCACACTTTAAATGACTCTTATGCTGTTCATGCCAAGATGTGTTTGTGAAACCATGATATGCACCTGGTGCAAATTCAATAAACTAATTTTAAAGTTTATCAAGCACACATGCAATCATACAAACCAAAAGCAATGGGGGTGGGTAAAGGAGGGAGGTGTACAAAAAGCTTGCACTTTCAACAAATGTATCACCGTTTACTTACCATCTGAACTTATTTTTATCTCTGGCAGTTTGTTTTCTTTATTTTCTTCCTTCTCTCCTTTTTTAACACGGAATGTTCCCTTTCTAACAAATGTTCCTTCTCTGAAATACAACCAATTAAGCAAAATTCTTGAGCATGAAATATTATTTTTTTCCTATCCATCAGTTTAAACACATGTTTTTGGTACAGCATATGTTTTGATTGAGAATTAAGAAAAAATAATTTTCAGTTTTGCACTATTATCGGGGGGCCTGTGTGATCTCTTAAATCTGAAAATAAGCATTTTTAAAAGCAGTGAAGATCCAGATCAGCTTGCCTCTGACTTTTGAAGCTAGCCTTGTCCCAACATTCAATGACAGTTTGCAGGGAGTGTGCATTTTTTATTTCTGGTCAGAAAAAAACCTAGTGAGTACTAATTAGAACTGTATTGTAAGTACAGATAAACAATTTTTTAATGTGAATATTTTCTTATCCATCAGTTTAAACATTTGTTTTAGGTGCTTGAAAGAACCATCTCATTGAGACAGTTCATTCAAGTACCTGCAATAAATGTTTCAAAGTAAATACTTAATACTGTAGACTCATATGGTTCATTTACACAATATATGAAAGTGGGAAGCTGGGTCCTTTAAAATAATTCAGATTATCGCTCATGATAATCCATTTTATTACGGGGCTGACAGTGTGTTGGCACTGTGACGTGGTTTTGGTTCATGTCATAAGCAATTTCGAATAATTTAAATAATTTATACCTTTATTTTGCAGAACATAAACTTACTTCTGCAGTAATCATTATGCTAAATAGACAGATTCTTGCACCTCCCTTGCAATCAATGATGCATGCTTCAGAATGACATGAAGCAAAACCGTGTCACACAAGCCCTTTGATCAACAATACCCTGCGCATAAATCTGCGCAGCTTCCTTTTCTGTTCTCTCGCTTAATGATCAAAGCTTTCATTACTTGTAATATGCTTGGTTTTATAGCAAAACCTTACAGTCATAACAATGGGAAACTATATTGTTAGCTCACTGAATATCAGTGGTGTGAGAAAATAGTAACACTGAGGTAGGTACAAAAACCACATGAGCAAAAGCCTTTTATAAATGCCTGTGCTGATGTATCCAGCAGGGCTATAGGTCTAAATTTTCGCCAGTTTATTCATTTACATCCATTCATATGCCCACAGCAAAAGGTCTGGTGAGTCTGTGTATTTGTGCAGGCCAGCAACCTGAACCTTTGTTGCTTTACAATGTAATAAATACCGAAATTTCATGTGCTTGTCCATTTATTCAAAATAACTCTTTGCCTACTAGTGTCATATGCTGATAACCTTGGCAAACAGTTAAGAGCCATATCAGGCCTGACAGTATGACACAAAACATCGGGCCTGATCTGGATCCAAATTGTTGACACACTGATGGTATTCCTGAAATATTTCTTTTTTTTTAAAATTGATTTTGAAAAAAATCAGCAGATGACTAAAAAGCGTGCAAAATTACCCAGTATACAAAGATTAAGCCAAAGTTTAATGTTGACAATGTGTGTAAATGGCAGAAAATCTTGCCAGTTATGGCCATTCTAAACACAACATGGTCCACTGACAGTATTTAAGGTGTGTAATTGCTACAGCACGTGTGAAAATCACAGTGAAAAAAATAACACACAAATCAGTGGATGGTCCAGTGTATAGCAATGCAGTTACAAGCTTAACGTTTGAGTATCAATCCTTAGGGTAAATGTTCTAAGATTTTGAACAACAGTTGCCTGTCAGAAAAGCCTAGACAAACAGGGTAGTCCCAGATCAGATTGCTTAGAAGCAGTCTGATCTGGGTCCACCATGCTTGCTTTTCTGAAAAGCAGTTTGTGAGTTCCAGTTTGAGAAATAGAAAAGTGTTCGATATAAACATCCTACCAATTTTTTGCAAAACAAACTATATGGTGACATTTGAGAGCAAGAGGAAATACCTAAAATAATCCAAATCATGTATAATTGTATGACACCAATAATTCACAAAAGCTGTGTATGATATGGATCTGTGGGTTAGCATTGTAAATCTCACAAATAAATTAAATACAGATGGATTAAGGTGACATAGTGTAAAAACGAGGTAAAAGGATCCTTTTATATTTTTCACCTTATTGATGCTAGGCTTTCTCCTGGCTGATAGAATTTTTCAACTTCTTTAGATAGACTGTAAACAAATTATTATACATTCTAATGCACTTGCCAGTATACAGCAACATCTGATTTGATGTTAGACATTTGCTACAGCTAGTCTTGCAGTCATTCAAAAGAGTTTGACGTAATTAATTAACTATTTCATCATCTTATGTGTGGCTGGCTATGTTCTGATTTGAGGCAAAACAAAGATTTTTACCATAAACGAGAGTAGAAGTGCATTTGAATAGGGATTCAAAATGTTCATTTGGAACTATATTGTCTGTTTTACAGTTGCAAATAATAGTTTACTGCTCTGTTGATATGTCACTGAAGAGCTGCACTTGTGACAGTAAAACCAGTAATATAATTGAGCCGCAACATGAGATTTCCAACAATTTGACAAGTGTAGACTCAGATTAGCCACTGCAGCCTCCTTTTAAGCTTAGAAACTCCAAATGGTGTTCAGTCAGTAGCTGAACAATCATAGAATACTCAAGCGACTAGCAAAGGCTCTGATCAGACTGCGCGTATGCGCAGGCTGATCTGAGGCTTTGCTGGTTGCACATACCACATTGTTAGAAATCTCATGTCGCGGCTCATATTGTTTGTTTTACAGTTGCAAATAATATTTTACTGCTCTGTTGATATGTCACTGAAGAGCTGCACTTGTCACAGTAAAACCAATAATATATCTCCACAATTTTATAACAGGTATCTCCTAATTAAGGACATACGAGGGCTGAGCAAAAAGTTCGTAGAATTTCTTCATAACTTTTTTATTTGAAGTCCTATTGTAATTAGATTTTTACATGCGTAAATATGGTCTAATATCAATTTCCAAGTAAAGTTTTATAAGTCTTAACTCCTCTTTAAATAGTTTTTTTGAAACTTAAAAAGTGAGGGGTTCACTACCCCGGAGCACGCCGTTAATTCACTGATGTCATGCTTTAAAAATCACCAAATTTCAAAATTGTCTTATTCAAATCTGCTGAAAATACATCAACGTCAAGAATTGCGCCATTTGACGTTCCATACTAAATTTCCGACGTCACTTTCGAAAAATTAAGGAATGAAGATAGTTTTTGTGAGCCCTATTGGAGGAAAAATACAGCAAACTGTGGTTTGACGGGATGTGAAAGAAACTCACGCAGCGATAAAATTCTTTTTGAACTTATGATATTTGCGGACTGAGACCTTTTATTTATTACAAATAGCTAAGGAATCATCAGAAATGATAAACAAATGACAGTGTTCAAGCAGCATGAAGGTTTAAGCAAGTATGAAAGACCTTTGCATAAGGCCAAGGACTGGGCGTGCATAGATAATAAGCGATAAACTTGTGACGTGTACCTGTGAGGTCGTGAAAATGACCGCATGCAACGGTTAGAGAGATTTCAGAGGTTGTATGATGCTCGTATTAAAATGTTAGAACTATTTTGCATGATTTCTTGCACATGCATCATCTATTCGCATAACGGGTGCAAAAATTATTGACATTTGAGGAGGAGGAAAGAGGGGCTATTGTCCAAAAGCAGTTTTTGACGGCCAAATACGCATGAAGGTGATAGGTTCCTTGACATAATTATCATGTGTGATGAAAATCGGCTTTGGCAGTTCAATTCCAATATCAAGCAACATTCTTAGCATTAGAACAGAAAGAGCTGGAGGTCCAAGTTGCCAAGAGTTGAGAGAAATGTATGTTAAAAAAGTGTGGATAAGTAGGGAATCTTGTTATGCCAAGCTGTAACCATGAGGGTTACGGTCAGCTCACAGTATCATGTAAAAGTCTTCCATTTATTCTATAAATTGCTACTCGACTAGATATAAATTATTTTACATATAGATTTATTAATTACCGCTTATTATAAGGTACATCAAATGTGCATATATGCAGCAAAGACCATAGTTATAAACTGAAAGAGCGCCGTCATAACGTTTAAAAGGTTGTCAAATGACGCTAACGTCATGGCGTGCTCCAGGTACCCTTTACATGCATTGTAGAAGGGGCCATAGCGACGAAAGCTTTCCAGCGATTTGTCTGAAATTTTCAAATTTTGTCTGGATTGAATGAATCTTAACGATGTAAAAAAATGAGTGCAACAACGCTAGTACTTTTGTTTTTATTAACAAATTCTATGAACTTTTTGCTCAGCCCTCGTATGCTACTAAATACTTCCCATATTGAAATATTTTCAATACTTTGCATACAGTTTGTTTTATGCATGGGCTATCCATTTATGAAATAAAAAGGATATGTCACCGTGCTTATTTTTTCAGAATCTCATATTGAAGTTTACAGCTTTTGACCAATTTTCTAGAAATATAAAATAATAACACAAGTCGTAATTATCGAGCTAAAACGATTGTAATCTTCAGTCAGCTTCTTTCTTTTAACTTAAATTACTGCCCATGACCTCAAACTTTTAAGAAAATGTGCATGTTTACTTGTTATCCCATGCTGTGACAACATACTGCATGATATATTTTGGCAATTCGTCGCAAAAATGGAATTTGTTTTTAGAATAAATCATGTATTAAAAAATCTGATATTGAAAATTTTGAAAATTTATTTTTAATTCATGGACTATTATAATACCTTTCAGAAAAAAGAATAAAAATCTGGGGTCACCGAACTAATTCTCTTTCTAGAGGGCCAAATTTAACCCCACCCCCATAGGTTTCATGCGTAATTCAATATAAAAAGTTCGGGGATGACCGTTTCGGTCGTTTTGATGATGCCAATTTACTAGTATATGAAGTAATTTAGCATTAAAATGTTAAAAAAGAAAGAAAAAACACACTGAAAATATGTGCGCATCCGGGAATCGATCCTGGTCCTCTGGCTTTGTAGCCAGACACGCTAACCACTCAGCCACGAGGTCAGCTTGTGCGCCGCTCGAAATAACCTTACAAATAGTATAGACTCGGCCACTATCGTATTCGTAACCAGGGTTATTGTGTACGTCGTTTGATTTCAACTGAGCTACATTTATCTGTCTTTAGTGCTGAGACGATCAGTTCTGAAAAGATGTCAATAGATATTTCGAACACACTTTTATTAGTTATTTTGTGAAGAAAATGTCGGAACACCGATATGACATAAGAATATCGGAAGCTGTGTTGATCCGAATCCGTTAAGGGTCGAAAGACAGGACCCAGACAACTTTCCCCGTTTGCAGACGCGGGAAAGTTGCGCATTGGAAATAGCCGCATATGTCTTTAAGGGCATAGTCATTCAAAGAAAAGTTTCACAAATGAATTTGTTCAAGCCACTATATACTTACAGAATGACTGTTTCTTAAAAAAATCATTCAATGTCATATCTATACAACTTATATATCTATACAATCTTAATTAGTATATTGTCATTACATAAAATCAGATCATTGCCAATAATATAAAATGCATTTATTCAAGTTCCATTAAAATCAATCATAAATTAGTTAAGTCTTGAAAAGAAAGGGTATTTAAATTTTGTTAAAATAAAGGCAACACATTAACAAAGTATGATTACAGAGCAGTCCTCATTACACCTCATCATAACAGTGGTGCAGTCAGAACAGCATGTGATATACGGGTTGATGGCAGGCGGGGGGCAGGGAGGCCCAAGCTAACATGGAAGAAACTGACAGAGAACGACTGCCATGAGTGGAAGCTCATTACAGTTGAGCCTCAAGAAGGAGCATCTGGAGATCTGCTACAGGGCTTCAGATTTATTTCAAATTTGGTGTGCGGAAGTGACCCATGAAGCAAAAAAGGTGGGTCATTTTCTGAAATTATCGGCTCAAGCATATCAAACTAACCACAGTTGACATTTGGGTATTGTACTTTACCTATACACTGACACTGACACAGACACTTGTATGCATATGTACATTGACTGCTGATGATATAGTAAAACCTTTCTTAAGTGGCCACTGAAAAAAGAAGACCAATTATCGCTTAATGCAGGTCAAAAGTATTGCAGAATGCTCCAAGGGGAGCATTCTGCAATACCTTTGACCTTCATTAAGGTACCATTCGTTAATAAGATCTTTGTTTTTTGTCACTTTTGAGTGGCTGCTTAAGCCATGTTTTACTGTATAGACTACATCCATAAACTTTCTTTTTTGTGGAGTTTGTAGACTCACTGTAAGGTGAATATTTTTTATTAAAGTGAGATTTTTTCACAACTAAAAAGGATGGGTCCACTGGGCCCACTGCCTTGGGAAGTGATGGGCCATATTTTGAAATCATGGGACAATGACCCGGGCCCACCATAAATCTGAAGGCCTGCTGCTATGCTTGCAGCTAGCTAGCCAGCAATCTGATGTTGATGATACCCCTGCACCTGCACGTTAATCAAAAATCTGATTATGATACACAAATCTGGATAAAACACAGTCATGATGTGGCTCCCAATTTTTTGGTTACCACTGAGTTTTACAAAGGAATAATAGGAAACATGGTCATTTTCCCATAATTCCTTTGTAAGGAATAATAGGAAACATGGTCATTTCCCCATAGTTCATTTGTAAAGTGCCAAACTTATAACACAGTTCATTCCCATGGACCCTACACATGGTATTATAAAGGGATTGCAATGTAGTTGTACTATCTTTACGATTCTGTGCTAAAACAGATTTTTAATTGACAATTCTGGTGGAAGAGATTTGGTCATTTGGGATTAGCATTGTGACTAAGGTTTACAAGTTCAGTAAAGAAGAGGTCAACTTGTGCATTTCTCAGCAACCCAGATGGGCACTATAAACAAACAAGTATGTTTGACTACTGATGAGGTGTGTAGAATGTAGCACTGGAATGACAAACAGGATAAACCCTGATCAGACTGCTCCCCCAGGAGCAGTCTGATCTGGGTTTAAGCTGTTTGAAGGAGCAGTCTGATCAGAGTTGATCCTGTTTGATCAGGTCTATCTGTCCAAGTATTTATGGAAAATATGGCGTCGATCAAAAATAAAGTTCAGAAATACCATTCCTGATTGTTTTTTCTGTCCTTTATCCCCTTCCAGTGAAATATGGTAGTTATCACATATGCACTTATAATGAGATGAAAAATAGAATTCAAAAACACAAATGAAGTAACCAAAAACTTCCAACAAACCCATAACTTCAAATAACTCATAACTCAATAAAATTACTCACAACTTAATAGTTTTCAGCTTTTTCCTAAAATAAATATGCCATAACGTAAAATATTGCAAAGTATATCAATACTTAGCCCATAGACCCTTTTGAATTTTAATCTTTTGTTAAATTTAAATACTGGTAGCCCATGTAAATATAAGTAGGAAAGGTTTTAGCATACAAATGATTTCAGACTCTAAAAGAGAAATTCAATTGCAACAGACATAAAACCATAATACATTTGAGTGTTGTAATCCCAAAGCTCTATGAGACTTTTTGGCAGCTCACTTCAAATGCTGCAGGTTCAACTTAAGCCAATCTTGGAGGAGAGAAAAAATCCTAATATTGTACTCCAGTCATTAATACAAAGATGCCAACAGTGAGATAGGAAAGCATTCCTTCATTTTCTGGATTATTCCAAATCTAACTTACTTTTAGTAGGACTTTAGTTAAGAGTGTGTACCAAACAAATATATTTTTATATTCCACAACCAAAACATATGTTGTGGGTATTCAAAAGAACCACCTCAATGAGATGGTTCTCTTGAGCACCCACAACATATGCAGTGTTGTGCCTAGAGCGCCGCATTGCGGGGTTCCCATGATTTTACCATCAGTGTCCCTTAGAAACAAACCCAGCGCTGGCCTTAGGATGCGTTGTTGAAAATCTGCGGATATTTTTTGCTATTTATAAATGTTTCCTTATTAAGCCTAACCTAGTAAAGGGAAGTAAATAGCGCAATTTAGACTGTGCACGAGGTATTAACTTATGACAAATGTAGCATCAGTATTAATTTCTCAACCAGTCCAATACAACAACAATGGCGGAAAAAGCAAATTTAAAAGGTCAGAAGCTTATTTAATTTAGAAATAGTAAATTTGCTGGTGAATTCAAAACTACGACAATGGCAGAAACACGGATGTATACTACCTGGATAGGAAACAGCTATAGATTTGCTAGTAATTGTTTCCCGATAATTGCCGCGTCGAAATACAGGTAAATCCGATAATTTGACTGACCACTTTACAAATATCGAGTTCCATACGTGTTAGGATACTTTTTCCTAATGTTCTAGCAACTTGGGGGAAACGGTAGTACAGTGAATTTAATGCCAATAAACTGAGAATTCCTCTAGCTACAATTTGATACCAAACAAGCTAGTATTCTCGAGAAAAAATACACAAGAAAAAATAACACGCATCAGGCTTTCCTACGCTACGCGGACATGGAACACAAAGTAAGGAAGAAGGCAAAAACTCTTTTCATATAAGTCTAGCGTCCTTTTTGTGAGACATAGGCAAACCGTGCAGACCCAGATCAGACACAGCAGAACACGGCGTCTGATCAGGGTATCCACTGTTTGCTTTCACAATGTTCTATAAAAATTCGAATAAAAATAAAAAAAAGCCACCTAACACCCCTTAAAACGAAAATGGACTGGTCCAATTGACTGGAGTGGGAAATTCTATTGTGCGTAAATGGGTTTAATAGTGTGATTTAAATAGAAATTTGGTACCTTTTGTTAAATTCTTGTGACATAAATCTGTTAATTGGCTATTAATTTATTGTCTCACTTAAAAATTAGACAGTTTGGTTGAAGAGATATTTTAACACAGTTGCGGAAATAATTACTGCTCATAGACACCCTACCAACTCCCTAGTTAATTGTTAAACAAACACTTAAGGGGATTAAATGAAATGTATCTATGGCTGACAAAGCATCATTTATTATTAAAGATGTTTTCATGCTTTTAAACTCTGCAATGTGTTTAAATTCTAGAGGCAATGTTTAGGTTTCTAACATTTCCGCCATTTTGTTATGTGAAAATACGAAAGAAGACGAATTTGCCAGCATCTTAACTGCATGGTTTTATTTTGTTTTTGCTAAAAAACTCAATATTCCAGTTAGAAAATATGTGCACTTCATGTATCAAGTGTCAAGTATATCCAAATTACT
The DNA here is from genome assembly GCA_964019695.1 of Loripinus fragilis. Classification (NCBI taxonomy): domain Eukaryota; kingdom Metazoa; phylum Mollusca; class Bivalvia; order Lucinida; family Lucinidae; genus Loripinus; species Loripinus fragilis. Next base: position 46,654,129 of record OZ026519.1, on the reverse strand, counting down.
CACATTAATTAGCTTTAGAACCGACGATTTCGGTGGTAAAATGGGATGTTTATCATTTTACCTCTTTTTCATATCGTCTCTGCAACCTAAGTTCGCAATATAACAATATTCTACAAAGAACCAATTAAGGACAACTATATTAACGTTCAGGAATTTAAAGAATTACACTCATTGAACTCTTAACATTGTCACAATTAAAGTGACAAATGCCTCTGTAAAATTCTGATTTCCACCATTTTCAAGATGGCGGATTGTACCCGATTTACGCGTAGGCAATAATATTGGTGAAAAATGATATGTGCCCAATCCAGGTAGTATACATCCGTGGCAGAAACTACTTGACTGTCATCTGCACCTCTTCTCAAGCCAAAACTATCATTATTGAGCTCAAAATTGAATAAAAAACAAACAAAAACTTCCCAAAAAATGTATTCAATTTAACAAGTAAAAATCGAAGAGATTTGGTGTGTCTCCCAGAATTAGCAAATGTCCCCCTGAAATTAGGGTTGAGGGACACTGGTGTCCCCCAGAAATCTTGACCTAGGCACAACACTGCATATGTTAAAATTGATGGGTAAGAGAATATTTACTATTTTACGCTCAAAAATTGTGTTTATCTAAACCTGTGTAATAGTGAGCAGGGGGCCAAATATATCAATATTTCTTTTATTATTATTATGATGTACAACTTAATAACCTGGAAAATCCGCTGATTTCACACCAAACTCTGCACTTTTGCTTGATTTCTTGCAAACGATGTACCTATTCAGGCTTTCATAAAAGCCAAAATCTGAATAGCAAAAGAAAATACTCATGTCCTTATAGATAGTTTGCATGTTTAAGAAATCATGTGTTGTCAGTAATCTAGATACGTACCCGTCTTCATCGCTGTCTGGGGAGGCTTCTCCAGCCTCATCACTAAACTCCAGGTGTAAGACTTCATCACTATCCTCCAGTCTAGACACTAACAGCTGACTTCTAGCACGAAAACTCTTCATCACACGCTCCAGGGTGAACAACGCAGGACTTGTCTTAATGTTGCGTGATGGCGGCCTCAACTGAGAATACCTCTGCTGTCAGAAAGGAGTTGAGTGAATTGATGGTAACAAAGCCTTATATCAGACAGGCATCTGCTGTTTGTTTTTACAACATATGAGCCACGACATGTGATTTCCAACAATGTGGCATTTTGACATGTGTAGACTCGGACGAGCCTGTGCAGCCTCTTTTAAAGCTTAGAAACTCCAAATGATGGTGCAACAAGCAAAGGCTCTGATCAGACTGCGCATATGCGCAGGCTGATCTGAGGCTTTGCTGGTCGCACATACCACATTGTTGGAAATTCAATGTCACGGCTCATATGCTTACAGTCACAATATAAACTACCAGTATATGGGCATTGAGAGAAAACCTTTCTTTGGGGGTTTGTGAACAACAAAGGGGCAGACCAGCCTGCACATCGGCGCAGTCTGATCAGCGCCATTGTTATCCCCTTATTTGAAAGTATCATATCTAAACTTGCTATAAGCAAATTTTCAATGTTCTACCTAGTCCCTGTAGCTGAGGAGACTGGTTTGATTCCCTCTTTGTCAGAAACCTGGAAGACAGGTTTTATCATGTAGAGGCCCATATAAACAAACATGTGCAGCTTTCTAGTGGGATAGTTATTTTGTTGCTTGAAAACTATGGAGAAAAAGCTTTGAAAAATTCAATTTTAAATCACAAGCAAAAGCATTTAAGATGTGTAGGTTTTAAAAAACCCAGTTCCAGAGCAAAGTCTACTTACGTCATCCTGATGTAACTAAATTATATTCGCTTCTATGCACATAACTGATGGCCCAAGATAGCATATATGTAAAGTAAAAAGGCTATGCATTAATAGCACTTGAATTGCCTAGTAATATGCATGGGTTTGTGCCAGTTAAAACATGACTGTTAATAGTGTGCAGCAAAGCAATAATTATTATGCAATAATGTGGCATTTCATCATGGTCTATAATATTTGCTAAGATAAAAATAATCTTCAGAGGCAGAAAATCTGACCATCAATGCAATACTCACACTGGTAAATGTATACGTCGATTTGGTGGTATTTACGCGTATTGCCGGTACTTCATAGACCGGAAGTGGTAGATATTGGTGTTAATACTACATTTGTATATAGAAAAACATGCCATATGCCTAAAGGACTATAGACTTCAATCAATTTTAAGTATTTAGTATGTGCAACACGATTTACATAAGATTCTATTTGATATAAATTTAGTTTATCTAGCAATTTTAACTCTTTTTGTACTGGGGACCCATTATCAGCTACTTTTGCAAACTATGGACCCAGATAAAATGCCACTGATTGTGGCACTTTATCATGGTCTTTGTTTGTTTGGTTCTTAACGACGCATCAACCCTTGTGGGTCATTAGCGTCAGACGATATTAAACTAAACATGATGAAGATGGAAAGAGTAAAAATTTATGAGATAAAAGGAATGATGTTGATGGGATTGTATAATGATAATTAGTTGAAATACGATTGTTGACAGGAGAGACCACGTACAATATCTGACAGTTTCAAAGAGCTATTCAGATAACTGTACATGTTCTCTAACTGAACAGAATACAACATTAAAAAATCTGTATTATGGTCTGATACAAATGTAAAACAAAACATGATTTTAAAAATAGCAATTAGATTTTGTTAAAAAGATTTATTTGTCTTAAAAATATCTTGAAATAATTCTTTCATGTTATCAACATGGAAGCAATTATTTCTTACTTGTGCAAAATCGCCACACTCCAAAAGGAAGTGACGTACAGTGAATGGTGCGTCGCAACCAAAACATTGTGGCAGCTCTTCACCTTGTAGTAAGTATGAATGAGTGACTCTTGTATGACCTAAGCGGAGTTGAGCTAAAACTACTTCTTCTTTTCTAATGTTTCGAACAACTGATTGATATTCACTAATAGTTGGTTTTATGTCAAGAAGTTTATTACCAATGCTGTTATTCCATGAAGTTTGCCATTCTTCCAAGATATATTTATTGATAGATGGCTTAAAATTGGAAAATGGAATTTTAAAAGAAGTAGGTTCTAATGAAAGCGATGTTTTTGCTTGCTTATCTACCATCTCATTCCCTTGGATACCTATATGACTAGGAATCCAACAGAGAGCAATTTCTTTATAAGCTAAAAGCTCATGACATTTTTCTAAAAGTTTCTGAATCTGTGGATTCTTTGAACTGGTATGGTTCATTGCTTTCAATACAGAAAGCGAGTCAGAAAATATAATAAATTTATTGTTAGCATCACAAGTGCTTATGAAATCTAAAGCTAGATCAATTGCTTTGGCTTCAGCAGTGAAAATTGATGAATCGTCAGGTATACGTTGCATATTACTATGGTTGTCTGATATAACAGCACAACCAACCTTTGAGTCTTCCTTTGACCCATCAGTATAAATTTGTTGGTAATTCTTATAACGACTTTGCATTTTTCTGAAATCATCTTTTAATATGTGTGGATTTGCTTCAGATTTTTCTATCATGGTCTACACCCTTTGCTAAGATAAAAACAATAGACAGAAAATCTGACATGTGACCCCTTTAAGTGTATAATAGGCAATCCCTTCCTTATTGTATCAATATGTATGGTAAAATTCATCAGTATAACAATGGTTCATGTTCTTAAATTTCAAACACATTTTATTTTCTATTCTCAAATACAATGCTAGCTGTCACGGCTGATATTCACAAAATGCCTGAAAGAATAACAAACAGGGAAGACCCTGATCAGACGGCTTCTTTAGAAGCAGTCTGATCTGAGTCTGCACTGTTTGTCTAGGCCTTTTCAGCAAGCAACCAGTGCTCAAAATTAAAGATTTTAGCCTGTTTTGATTCATTACTTCCCAATCAACAATTTTTCAGTCATGTCAGGATGGGTCATCCTTGGTTGAACCAGTACTAAGCAGTGTCTTGTCTTGCTCATGTACACAACGCAGTACCTCCAGTTAGGCTCAAATCTGTAACCCTTCAATCTCGAGTCAAGCACTCTACCACTGAGCCACCACACTCCTCATCGAAATTTAAGAATATTTGAGCCGCGACATGAGATTTCCAACAATGTGGTATGTGCGACCAGCAAAGCCTCAGATCAGCCTGCGCATCAGCGCAGTCTGATCAGAGTCTTTGCTAGTGGATTGAATAATCTATGACTGTTAAGCTGCTGAACGAACATCATTTGGAGTTTCTGAGCTTAAAAGGAGGCTCCTAAGGCTCGTCTGAGTCTACACTTGTCAAAATGATACATTGTTGGAAATCACATGTTGTGGCTCATTTACTGTAATGCAAAGAGTAAAGATTACCATATCTCCTGGCTGCCTATGTAGATGTATAGGTACAGATTTAGGTCTGTTCTGTCTTGATGTCACTGGAGCACTGGCAATCACAGCATCGGTACTCAAGTCTTTACTGTCACCAATCAATGTCACCTACAATAAATTTGCCAACTACAATATTAAAACCTTGATAATTCAACCTCTTATAGCTTATTGTACCTACTTTATAAGTCAAACCTCTAAGTAATAAATAAAGGAAACTTTCCGAGGCTTTCTTGTTTAAACCGCTTGGTGGGCGTAGCCCACCGAGCGGTTTAAACAGAAAGCCGAGGAAAAATCTTTTATTTTGCTTGTAGTATGGCGCAGGCGCAAATAAACACATGTTACTGACACCTGACGAAATTTACATTTGCTCCTCCCTGCATCCTGCTTAAGCTGTCAATTATATTACATTTACCTACAGGTTAATTTGTCCCTATTTAGGAAGTACAAGCCTACATCGCTGTTTAACTATAATTGGAAGTTAGAGTACTGTTTTAAGCTCCTCCTTCATCGTTATTCTAGGGTGTCTGATTTAAACATCAGCAAAGATCAAAGAAAAAAAGCATCGGCCATACTACAACTAAATTTAGGTTATCTTTTATTCAGATAATAGAAAAATTTCAACTTATCTGTAAACCAGAAATAAAACCTGCAGAAAAAATGCTGGAAAAGTGTGCCAAGAAAAATCTAAACTGAATACAATAATAAAGCTTTGATGTTTGTTTTGTGCCCCTGGGATGATTCTTTAATTCCCAGTCAACACTTTTTCAGTCATGTCAGGATGGGTCTTCCTGGGTTGAACCAGTACTAAGCAGAGGATAAAGTGTCTTGCTCAAGGACTCAAGGCAGTGCCTCCGGCGAGGCTGGAACCCAAAAACCCTTGATTTTGAGTCAAGCACTCTACCCCTGCTAAAATTTTTATGAAAATACAATTTAATGTAGGTTTAAATAATTATTTTAAATGCAAGACAAGTTTTTTGTAATAATTCACAGTGTTATAAGTCTTTATAAGTTTTGACAAGTTTATATCTTTAAATATTACAATGCTAGTCTTAGAATATTAAAATGTGAGACTGTGACATTTCTTTCATCCATACCACCAAGCCTTGATTGAATCTTACATATTTTGTTATTGGACATACAATTGATTCATAAAAAAGCATGGATCTATGGCACTGTCATGCAAATGTCAAGAGCCAAGTGCCTCTGTGCTTGAAATTATTTAATCAAAAATAATAAGCATTAGATAAAATGATAAATAAATCAGACATGCAAAATGAGTGTGAAGTATCCAAGACACAAACTTTTGAAGAATTACCAGTGATTTGGTGGACCAAAATTAAAACTTTATTGGAAACAAACATGTAGAGCAACAGCACAAGAAAATGCCTGCATATACACAATGTCTTATTTACCCTAAATATTCAGATACTTTAACCTCTTACCAAATCTAAAATAGAATTGATTCATGTATGAGGATAAAAAATATATTTACATGACATGAATGTGACAATGTCGTTTTTTTAATGAGTAGTTTTGTACATTTTTGTATAAGTAATATCTATCTAATACATCCCTCAAACCATCATCTAAAATATCTGATAACCTCTCCAAGTAACATATAGTACAGACAACAATAAACAGGTGGAATGTTTTGTACAGACATCAAAATAATTCGCTTATGGAGATTTCTTTTAAGCCAGTCCATAAAATGTTGATACTTTTCACACAGGTGACCACCAAATTCAATTTTAATTCCTTTTGCACTCAAAATGGTAAAAAAATAACTCCATGGAGTTTTAACCATTCTGAACACAGTAGAAATTAACATACAGTAAAACCTGTGTAAAACAGCTACTCTCAAAAAGACCAAAAATTGGTTTTCAAGACCAATTATCGCTTAATGCAGGTCAAAAGTATTGCAGAATGCTCCAAGGGGAGGGGAGCATTCTGTATTACTTCTGACCTTCATTAAGCTACCATTTGTCATTAAGATCTTTGTTTTGTCTATTTTTGAGTGGCTGTTTTACACAGGTTTTACTGTAGTAAAATGTGGCTAAATTCCCTCTGCTTATTGTTGAGCACCGAATATTAATGTTATTGTTCTACTTAAGCTACAGGTAACATTTACAGCTATCTTAACCCTTAATGCGCCAATCGCAACCAAAGTCATCTGCTTTTCTCGTCTGCTGAAATGTTTAACAAGCCTCTATGGCAGACAGTGTGGACCCAGATCAGACTGCTCCCATAGGAGCAGTCTGTTCTGGGTCCTCACTGTGTGCTTCTATACTTAATTTGTCAGTAATGTTAGGCAATTATTTGCAGCAGACGACTTCAGCAGATGACATTTTCAGATGCAGTTTTTTCTTGGCGCTTTAAGGGTTAACTTGACACTGACCCTTTCCCACCATTCACACCAATTGTCGTCTGCTCTTTCATCTGCTTATACACATTGGAATGTCATATTGTACACACTATGAACCAGGATCAGAGCAGTCTGGTCAGGATTCACAGTGTTTGTTTCCATTGCAAAATTATTCTAGAGACCCTTAGAAATATATGCAGCAGACATAATAAGCAAACATCATTTTAACCCTTAAAACGCCAAGAAAAAATGCATCTGAAAATGTCGTCTGTTGAAGTCGTCTGCTGCAAATAATTGCCTATCTTTACTGATGAATTAAGTAAAGAAGCAAACAGCGTGGACCCAGAATAGGAGCAGTCTGATCTGGGTCCACACTGTTTGCCACAGAGGCTTCTTAAACATTTCAGCAGATGAGAAAAGCAGACGACTTTTATTATGATTGGCGCATAAAGGGTTAAGGACAAAAAAATGACAGGGAAAGGGTTCAGCTTGTTAACAGTTTCCAATTTTAACACATTATCACTACTTCAGTGGACCCCCATAACCAAAAGACTGATAAAATCATCATCTCTTTTCACATCACAAAGTTTCAAGTCTGTAGCTCTTAGTTTAAGTAGGGGTGTGGAAACGGCAAAAAAATTTACTTGCAAAGGGACAAGTAAAAGTCCATAATGTACTTGTCCAAAGAAAATTTTAATTGTCCCAAATGGAAGACTAGAGGACCTGAAGGTCCTGAAATGCTCACCTGATCTCCTTAATAATGTTAAAATAGGTCAAGGTCAACTTTGGCTTATTATTCAAACATATTTTTTTTTACCACATATGGGCAGTGGCCATTTCGATCAAGTGACCTAAAAATAATATCATATTTATATTGTTTTATCTACTGAATACTCCATATGAAATTTGAGTTCAAACAGCCCAGTGAATGCTTAGATATGTATAAGGCAGTCAAATATGAGTGGCCTTGGATGAAAGGTCAAAGGTCAGCTTGACCTTTGGTGCTTATATAAAACAAGTGTCTCAATAAGTTTAACATTTTTTGCAAGTATTATGATTTCCGCTTAAACAGTTATATAGAAAAATGAACATTTCTTTCCAATATAAATGCATTATGAATAAAATTTGGCCTTGCCGTAAAAAAAGATCAAGATCAACCTAGATTCATCATTTGTGAAAACCTGGTAGAGCCCACATCACCAATGCTATTGACCAAGTCCCAAGGCCATTGGCCTTTTGGTTCCAGAGTAGAAGATATTTAAAGGGTTTTTACCTTATATGGGCATGGCCGCCATCTTGGTGATGTGACCATTAACATTTGGTTAAAATTTACTCTACTCAACTTAAGGAGTCTTCAAATGTTTGAGTTCAATTTGGGGAGTGGTTTCTGAGAAAACTGTGTTTTGACATATTGATGGGCCTCCAATATGACTGACCATGGTTGAAAGGTCAAAGGCTAACCTTGGCATTTGAATCTGCCTCTTAACATATCAAGTGAGAACAATGACTTTGGCTTCAACAGTATTAAGGAAATCAACTTTAAAAAAAAATCCAATTGAAATGCATTAGGTAGCAAATTTGACCTTCTTGCTATGTAGGTCAAGGTCAACCTAGGATCATCATTTGAACAAACTTGGTAGGCCCCACATCCCAAATGTTACATACCAACTCCCAAGGTCATCTGCCTTCTGGTTCTGGATAGGAAGATTTTAAAGGGTTTTTACCATATATGGGCATGTCGGCCATCTTGGTCACATGACCAAAATAATTTGCATAAATCTTGGCTAACTTATTGTAAGGTACTTGATTGTATCGATTCCTGATCTTTGCACCATTACTTACTTTTCATATGAAATTTGAGTTCAATTGGCCCAATGGTTTCTGAGAAAAACTATGTTTTAATATATTGATGTGACTCTGATATGAGCGGCCTTGGCTGAAAGGTCAACCTTGACCTTTGGTACTTATTTTTAGCCATTGTCACATTAAATTAAACATATCAAGTGAGAATAATGACTTTGGCTTCAATAGTTTTCAAAAAATCAACTTGTCAAAAATTTCCCCTTTTAAATGCATTAGGAAGCAAATTTGACCTTGATGTTAAGTAGGTCAAGGTCAACCAAGGATCATCATTTGCACAAACTTGGTAGGCCCCACATCCCTGATGCTACATACCACAAAGTCCCAAGGTCGCCGGCCTTCTGGTTCTGGAGAAGAAGATTTTTAAAGGGTTTTTACCATATATGGGCATGGCGGCCATCTTGGTCATGTGACCAGGACCATTTGAACAAACTTTCGTTCTCCCATCCTAAGGAGTCTCCATATGGAATTTGAGTTCAATCAGCCCAGTGGTTTCAGAGGAGAAGATGTTTGAAAATGTTGACGGACTGACGAACAACGGACGGACGGACGCCAGAGTCATTGGTATACTAATAGCTCACCTCGGAGCCTTGGGCTCAGGTGAGCTAATAATGCACAGACAGCTTAGCTTAGCCCTTACTGTGCTGATACCAAATGTAATTTTTTTGGAAAACAGTATGAAACCAGATATAATCTAAATTGAAACTGTGTAGATCCAGATCAGCTGGCTTCTTCACTGTTTTTCAAACAACATGCATGATTAAAATAATTAATCCAATATAAAATACAGAATTGCATTTACTATTTTATACTTGTAAAAAATTTCTAACTTGTCCTGAATGAAATGTGACCAGGTTGGACAAGTCGGGCATGGTATTTCCACAACTCTGGTATAAGAGATATGCTGCTAGCATAGTATAAGTGACTGATGGATGGACTGATCCCTCACCCCATCATCTTTTTCAAAACTGGGGGCATAAACAGTCAAGAGCCAGGTCAAACTGCTCCTTTAGGAGCAGCCTCATCTAGGTCTGCATTGTTTATCAAGGCCTTATTGAAAATTTCAGTGCATTTATCTTTTTTTATGTATATGTTATATAAAGGTGTAGCTCCCCTAATTGTATGGGCCAGTATTCTGACAACACCAACAAAAAATACTGTGCGCTCAGCGAAGACTCAGATCAGCCAGGGCATGAAACCTGTTGGATCATCAACCCTAACGGATCAGTCTTTTCAGAATGCTCAGCAAATAGCCAAGAGCTAAGTCTTTCATGTGATCCAAGTACACTAATTATGAATAAGAAACAAGTGTTGAGTATAGTCCTTTCATAATGCTATTGGGGTTCATAGTCATGGCATGTGTTTAAGGTGATTTATATCATATTATAACCATTTATAGTGCAACAGAGTCATTTTCTTATATATGTAGTTTCTTTCTTTGTAAATCCTTTAAAAAATTGAAAAGTTTGGGCATTTTCTATAGTTTCTTTCTGAAAGTTTTAAATTTTTGTCATTTCTAAAAGTTTCTACGTAAATTATGAGAAATTCCTATTGCTTCTTTATAAAATTCCAAATAGTGATCATTTTCAATAGTTTCTTCACTTTGTAATCTTTTTAACATGAAATCACCATTTAATGAGTAGCATTATAAAAGGACTGTCTTGTATTTAGAAATGAAGTTGTTAGTATAAGGAAGCAGGTGATGTGCATGCCCATTGCTGAATGCTAGAATGATGTACAATTCACAGCAAAATGTCTTCTTATCCCTTTGTATTTGGGAAACCCCTGAATGAGTACTTTTGCAAACAGTGAAGACCCAGATGAAATGTCACATTAGGCGGCATTTCATCAGGGTCTACAATGTTTGTTAAAGTAAAGATCATCCAAAAAAAAAAAAAAAACAACATTAGAGCCAATGCATGATAAAACAAGACAAATTCGACGAATTTATATCCCCCGACGAAATGTAAATCACAAAACATAAATCCCATTTATCTAACCCTTAGTTCACCTTCAGTATTATTCAGATCATAAAAAACACCTATCAAGCATGTTTTAGTGCTTAGTTTAATAAAAAATATACTTATATCTGCACGATTTCAATATCTGACCTTTAAACCCAACCCCAGAGGTCAGGGGTGTGTGTAAATTCAAAGTGTTACCTTGCATGTAGGTCTACACTTCTTCCACTTTAATTTGATATGCAACATGACCTCTTTTAGAAAAGAAAAATAGAATGACCTTTTGACCCCACCCCAGGGGTCGTTGGTGTGTGTAATGACAGCATGTTTGCTTTCATGGTGCTCTGTGCTCAATTCCCTTTAATTTGATATACAACATGACTACTTTCAGAAAAAGATATAGTTTGACCTTTTGACCCCACCCCCTGGGTCGAGGGTATGTCTGTAGGCAAAATATTTGCTACCATGTTGCTGCAAAAGTCGTCAGCTTTAATTTGATATGCAACATGACTACTTTCAGAAAAATATATAGTTTGACCTTTTGACCCCATCCCCTGGGTCGAGGGTGTGTCTGTGGGCAAAATATTTGCTAGCATGTTGCTGCAAAAGTCGTCAGCTTTAATTTGATATGCAACATGACCATATTCTGAAAAAGTTTAATTTTGACCTCGGCCCCACCCCCTAAGTCCACCCAAGGGGCTCGGACCCCGGCCTTCAAACTGAAATCCCGTTTGATATGTTTCATATCTATTGCTGCTCTGCCTGTATGCAAAATTTCAGCAAAAAATATTAACAATTGCCTTAGTTATTGCGAAATTTAAATATTTGACCTTTGACCCCTTAGGTGGGGTCAAAGGGGGTGGGGTAAAACTTTGACACTGCCATCCTTATCTACAGGCACTTGGCAATCATGGTCTAATAGTGAGAAGTTGTTAAATATAATAGCTTTGATGAAATGTGAAGATCATCACACAAAAAAGCTAATATAGGTTTTGCCTTATAATTGCCTATACTAAAACAAGGGCAATAACTCAAGTGTTAAGGGGTCGATTTTGACCAAACTTATAGGATATCGAGAGTCCATGGTACTTATCATTTGTGCCAAGAATGAATCAAATCTGACCAATAGGTACTGAGATATGGTTCCGGACAGACAAAAAGTGCGGACGGATGGACGGACGGAATGGACGGACGGAATGGACGGACGGATGCACGGACGACGCCAAAACTATATCCCTCCGACTTCGTCGGAGGATAACTAACAATTTGAATGTGTACCCAGCTAAGACTCAGATCAGCTAAGGCAGCAATCCAGTCTGACCTATAGCATTGATACTGACAAAATCTGGCTAGTTTAAAAAACAATTTTCAGGTTAGCAATTTAAAAATTTAACCAATTTAAGTTGAATGGTAATTTTTATCAATTTCCAATGTTAGTTTTGTTGGGTGATGTTTTTCACTTTCATTCGATATTTTGATAGAACATTCTGTAAGCAAACAATGAAAACCCTGATCAAATGCAGTTTTCTGCAGCATCTGATCTGAGTCAGCACTGCAAGCTTTTGTCCTGTGAAAAGGAAGGTAGATTAAAATGGGCTGAAATTGTTAAATTTTGCCAAAAATCGCAAAAGCCAATTCAAGTTTTCTACATTAATTCAATTTTCCACGGCAAATTTAAGTGTTTTTGACCAAAAATGATAGAATAAATGATGTAAACAGATGATGTGAATAAAAACTTTGAATGGCAATTTACTGAATTTAGTGGATTTAGTACTTGACATTTTGCTGGGAGCTGTAAACAAATCTTTGACATTACCTCAGAAGACAAACCATCAAGCTAGATAACAACACACAAGAGTTCAAACTCAAATACATAACAATGATATGGGTAGAAGACACTAAATCAGCTTTTTAAATGTCTGAAAAACCCTCTATCAGGCTTCACAGACATAAAAACACCTTATTTTCAACATCAAATGCAGGCCAAAAAAAAAAAATCTGCATTATAATCCTTAATGAAACTCTATTAGGGCAGGGGCCTTTAACTATGGGTTTAATTGTCAATTTGATGAATTCTATTAAACATTAAGTTCAACCAAATTTTTCATCTGGTAATTTACAAACATGACTGTGAGCATAGAAGTCTCACATTGGCTCACCAGAGCCTTCACTCCTTGCAAACACATATAATATACATTAAATGTTCTAAAATTTCGAACACTTGTTGCCTGCCAAAAAGGCTTACACAAACAGAGCAGACCCAGATCAGACTGCTTCTGAAGAAGCAGCCTGATCAGGGTCGTCCCTGTTTACTACTCTGACAAGCATTTTGTGAATTCCAGCCCTGATAACCAACATTTCATTGGAGAACAGAAAGAGAAATGGCGTTAAAATTTTTAGAACATTTCCCGTAGACCTCTAGCCATGCTGGATATGTCAGCATGGTGTTTTTGCGCAAATGCTATAACTAGGTCAAGTAAAAAAAAAAAATAAGTGTGTTTCAGGTAATGGGTCTGAAAAATTAGGTAGGGTAGGCAAACATATTTTTTTTAATTATTTTTTTTGCTTAAAAAAAGTAATTTAATGCATTTTGCCTTTCAAAATGCTTTTTTTTTTCAGAAAACCTGAAAAAATTCTAGATTTCACCCGTAAATTTAGGTAGGGTCGGGTTTCCCTAAACACAGGATTTTTTTTATTTGGCCCTACTAATGAATGTAAGGAACATTATCTGAAATCAAAACTTGTATACTTTTTTGTGATTTGCATGTTTTCCAATTCAACCATGCATATACAGCAGCCAGTGAAAATATAACAACCAAACAATCTCCCCTGGGGTGCTAGTTCTAACCTCTGTTAGTCTATCTGTAGTTGCCTCAGTGTCTACAGACTTCAAAGACGATAAATTTTGCTCTGGCTAAAATAACCACAATAATCTCTGTAAAACTAGTTCAACTTGATTACTTAGGCAGAGATGTTTTAAAAGTAGTATGTTTACTGCGTATTGGTCTGTTCACAATGTAATTTCAGCCTTTTGTGTACCTCATATACATTAAAAATTGCGATACATATTTTTTTTTTCGATCAAACGCATAGACAGATAAAATTTCTTGGCAAGTACACAAACATGAGTTGTTGAGTGCTTTATAGTATGTGATTTTTCTAGTATATGGTATGAAATGAGCATCTTGACAACTTTAAAAGTAGTTATCACATGACCACACGTCTTGGAGAGAATTGTTTTGTTTGATTTGATTCTTTACGTCCCATCAACAATCTTTCAGTTATAAAGGGACGGGTCTTCCTGGGTTGAACCAGTACTAAGCTAGGCTTAATGTTCTTGCCCAAGGACACAACGCAGTGACGCCGGTGAGGCTCGAACCCTCCGCCCTTCGGTCTTGAGTCAAGCGCTCTTCCACTGAGCCACTGCGCTCCCTCGTCTTGGAGAGATATAAGGCCACGACTAAAATGTGATATCAAAGTAAAATTTATCATGTATGATAAACAGAATCTAACGATCATGCTCCTGTATAATTGAATTCATTTGAATTATTGCTTGAAAAAACTTGCATTTATATCTCTTTCCCCAACTCTTATAATAAATTCAATAATACAGGAGCCTCTATGAACGAAATATGTTACATATACTAAAGCTGAATACATGAACAACATGTCTGAAAAGAAATATTACATGCATAAAGTGTGTTTCAATTCTGATAGAGTTCATTTCTTTGTTTTGTTTGAGGTTTTATGTCCCAGTCAACAGCTATGGTCATGTTGAGACAGTAAGTTCACTCAACCACACTTTTTCCTGGGCAAGCTTGATTAAGCAGTTTTAAAACCAGTAATTTAGCTTGTAACTGACAGCAACCCTTCTTGAATCAGCGGAAGGGAGGAGAATGGTTGTAGAAATAATTTCATGATCAATCTCCTAAGTATGAGATGGGACGGGGATCAAACTTGCGACCCCTGGATCTGCAGTCAGACTGCATCAGAGAATTCGGGGGTCAATATGGTGGTGTGTAATTTAGGGTGAATATGGCAATATAATACCTTCAAAGCTTTCTGAAGTCTTGGAATTTTAGGGTAAGTATTTTGAGGTGTAATATAGGGTAAATACAGTAATAGCACACCTTCAAAGCTTTCTGTAGTTCTTCTATTTTCATGTTCTGTTCTATGAGTTGTTGTTCTTGACTTTGTAATTTCTCATCAGCTTGTATCATACCATGCTCCCTCTGCTCTACCATAGATTCCTGTAAGTACGAGGTACAATACTTTACTCTTTGCAAGCTGTGTAATTTTGCATGTTTTTTTTTTTGCTTTTTTGACAACTGCAGTTTTTTCTTTAAATTACAGTAAAACCTGTGCAAAAAGGCCACTCTCAAAAAGATCAAAAATTGGTTTTCATAGCTAATTAACACTTAATGCAGGTCAAAAGTATTGCAGAATGCTCCAAGGGGAGCATTCTGCAATACTTTCGACCTTCATTAAGCTACCATTTGTCATAAAGATCTTTGTTTTGTCTATTTTTGAGTGGCTATTTTACGCAGGTTTTACTGTACATTTTTCAAAAGCATCTTGCAGGAATATCTATATAGTGTCATAAAGGTTGGATCAAGATCAGCCCTTAACAAAATCTCAGGTCTGAACTGGGTCCAAGCTGTTTGTAAAGGTTATCAATGTGCAACATAAGTTTCTACTGGTGGGAGAAGACTAAGTTTTGATTAACCCTTAAAGCGCCAAGAAAAAAGTGTATCTGAAAATGTTGTCTGCTGAAGTCGTCTGCTGCAAATAATTGCCTTAAATTACCGACGAATTGAGTACAGAAGTAAACAGTGTGGACCCAGAACAGACTGCTCCTATAGGAGCAGTCTGATCTGGGTCCACACTGTTTGCCATAGAGGCTTCTAAAACATTTCAGCAGACGAGAAAAGCAGATGACTTTTGTTGCGATTGGCGCATTAAGGGTTAATAAAAAATCAATTCTGTACCTGGAAAGAGGGTATTGCCTGTACTTTCTCAGTCTGATCTTTGTCTTCATCAGACAAACTAAAGATATAGTCATTTTCAGTGAGAGTGTTTAATATATGAGTAAAATAAAGTTCATTAATGCTGTGCATTACATAGATGATCTTACACTTGTGGTCATTTCAGGTTATGAAATTTATCAAACAAGCCTTTGACAAGTTTAATAAATTTAGTATGAAATGATCAAGAGTGTAAGATTCTGTTTATCAGGTGACATTTTGAATATGATTTTTTTCACATTCAAAGTTTGTGTACTTCTTTAAAAAATTGCATTGTCGTCATGGATGTCGGCTTGATGCTACTTGTACACGCTGAAAGCGTTACATTACCCACTGAATAACTATGACGTCATATGATAAATAGATTTAATGCATGAATGCATTACACAGCTTCTCAAAACCCCATAATCTGAATAATCTTATAGGCATATCTGAAAAACCATTATACCTCTTCTTATCATATATATCCCTATGGCCTGGGTCTATCATGGCACCCATTACATCCCAGTCTTAAGGAATGCTACAAAATGCATACCCTACATTAGTGTTTAAAGGGAAATTCCGTATTTAAAAAATCTAATGTTTTACCAGTTCCTCTATGCGAGCTTTATGACTAGTCAACTCCTTGGCTTTCTCAGCAAAAATATCTTCATCACTTCTCAAATCTTCCTTAGCCTGGAATAAATATGCAAAACAGTATACCTAATGGCTGACAGGGTTGAGAGCTTGTGTTAAATACAAACTTGAAATCGACCAAAATATTTCTAGACCTTTGCAGAGAAAAACATGCTGTAAACCACTTATATTATGGGCCACACCGCGAGAAAACCTGTCTTCAGTGGTTTGCGAACAACAAATGCGCAAACCATACTGCACATACGCGCAGTCTGATCAGCGCCTTTGTTATTTGTAAAGTATCATATCCAGGCTTGACACAAGCGAAATTTCAATTTTCTAGCTAGTCTCTGTAGCTGAGCAGGATGGTCTGAGTTGCACTATGTCAGAAACCCCGAAGACAGGTTTTCTTGCGTCACGGCCCATATTTGCTGCATCAAAATTTGGCAGTTTTAAATCACAGACATATTGATATAGTTTAGTTTTCGTAGGGGCTACTTTTATTGGAAAGAACGGGAGCATATGTCTCTGTCTCTGTTTATACACAAACATAATCAGATTTGTTGAGTGCTTTATAGTATGTAATTGCAAGCATTTCCTAATATACTTTATCATAAGACGTTGAGTCTGGGAGTGAAATAACGCCATGCAATAAAATCGATAAACCACTAGTGGTTTATAGATTTATGGGAAACGTTATGACGTCCATAACAACGTTGCGTACATAATGACAAAATTATAACGTTTTTTACGCCAGAAATGAGATTTCAAAGTATTTGTCATATGATAAATAGAATATAACGTTCGTGCTCTTGAATTATTGAATTTATTATTCAAAACTTGTTGCGAAAAAACCCTTGGTTCACCTTCAGTAACATTCAGATCATAACAAATGCCTGTCAAGTATGTTTTAGTGCTTAGTTTCATGGTGCTCTGTGCTCAATTCCCTTTGATTTGATATGCAACATGACTACTTTCAGAAAAAGACATTGTTTGACCTTTTGACCCCACCCCCTGGGTTGAGGGTGTGTCTGTGGGCAAAATATTTGCTACCATGTTGCTGCCAGCTTCGTCAGCTTTAATCTGATATGCAACATGACTACTTTCGGAAAAATATGTAGTTTGACCTTTTGACCCCACCCTTGGGTCAAGGGTGTGTCTGTGGGCAAAATATTTGCTACCATATTGCTGCCAGCGCCGTCAGCATTAATTTGATATGCAACATGACCATATTCTAAAAAAAGTTTAATTTTGGCCTCAGTCCCACCCCCTAAGTCCAACCAACAGACTCGGACCCAGGCCTTCAAACTAAAATCCTGTTTGATATGTTTCATATCTATTGCTGCTCTGCCTGCATACAAAATTTCAGCAAAAAATATTAACAATTGCCTTAGTTACGGCAAATTTAAAATATTTGACCTTTGACCCCTTAGGTGGGGTCAAAGGGGGTGGGGTAAAACTTTGACACTGCCATGCTTATCTACAGGCACTTGGCAATCATGGTCTTTAGTGAGAAGTTGTTAAATATAATAGCTTTGATGAAACGGGAAGATCATCACACAAAAAAGCTAATATAGGTTTTGCCTTATAATTGCCTATACCAAAATAATAGACGGATGGCTGAGAATGGGTTTGCTCCCCCCCCCCCCCCCCTAGGGAATTTTGCAGACATATCCTATCTTGTAGAGAATTGAAAGCCGAGTCTTTTAAGAGATGTTTGCACTCTGTGCTCCGGGGCGTTAGTCTGTAAGAGCCTGTAACATATGTTACTTAATCAAACTAAGAAAAAGTAAATTGAAAGTTTGGGCTACAAATTAAAGACATTAAAATATTTATTTTTAAAAATCATTTATATAGTCTGCATACTGGATATCTTAACTACGTATGACAGCCATTCGAACAAAATTGCGGCTTCCTAAGGTGTCATATACCTTACATAAATCAGATAACCCATTAAAATTTGCAAGTGTGGTTAACATCATTTACATTCACAATCTCTCTGTGTGTTTTGCAAAATGTTTTTAACCATGTCTGACTAGCTTATGCAATTGGCTAACAGAAAAATTAAAGTTTGTCTTCCTAGCTTAAATATTTTTTCTGAAATAAGCAATTAAACAACCCTACCCCTACCCAGTTTTAAGGTGAAATGTTTGGTACTAAAACTAAAGTAAAAATAGTTAAAAAATAGTTGCAGTTGATGAATGTGTTTCATTGTTTGGGATTTATTTGCTTATATGAAAAGACTCATAAATCTGCAAGTTTGTTGCAAAAATTTTAATATCAGAGGCTGTAACATATGTTACCTGATGTAATAAATGGGCAAGCTCATTGTCTTTACGTAAGATATGCCTAAAAATGTTTTAATCTCCTCGAGAGAATTTTGCAGACATAATCCTTCTTATAGTACAACTCAAGCTGCATTGAATAAGGGATGTTTGCACGCTCTATGTTGGGGCGTTAGTCTGAAACAGCGTGTTACATGCGTTACTATATCAAATAAAGGAAATGTAGTTTGAAAGTTTGAGCTAAAATTGTGAAAAAACTTGCAGCTGTTGGATATCTTACATTGTTTAGGGATTTTAAACTGGCTCCTATGATAAAGACTTATAGATCTGCTAGTTGTCATCAAGTTTTAAAGATCAGAGAGCGTTACATATGTTAGCGTGATAAGTAAAATCATCAAAAAGTATTTTGACATCAAGCTGAGTAAGGGCCTGCTCCATCCTAATCCCCTTTAGAATTCTGCAGACAAATTACATCTTATGTAACCATTCAAGGTGCATTTAATAAGAAATGTTTGCACTCAGTAAGTCTGGTCGTTAGCCTGTAACAGCTTGTTACATATGTTACTATATCAATTTGAGAATAAGAAATTTGAATGTTTGAGCTACCAAAAGAAGACATTAAAATTATCTAATAAATTAACATTCTTATTGTCTTTATACTGGATGTCTTTACTACATATGGAAGCTGTTTAACATTAATATGGCTAAATGTGGTGTTATGTGCGTTACATGAACCTAATTATAATTTAAAAGCTATAATTGAGGCTATTGTCATGTAGTTAAACAACTACTATGACTTGGTTTCAAACTGTTTTATTAGATTTTACAAACATATACTCAATTGATGAATAGGAAAAACCAAGTTTGCTTTTCTATCTTAAAATATATTATCTTATAGGAGCTAATACACAGCCCTACTCCCAGTTTTACAGAGAAGCGAATTTTGTTATTACCGTTTAAGTAAAACACATGAAAGCGATTACAGCGTGTGGATATTTTTCATTTTCTTAGTCTGTCTTGCTCATATATCTACAAGATGTCATTAAGTTTAAGATCAGGACACTTAATGTGTACTTATAAGTCGTTGGTGCCAAAACACTAAAAATTATATTCATTTCTGATTATCAAGCCCATGGACTGGTGTTACAGATGTTACCATGGCCTTTTGGGCACATTTCCTAATACTGTGCATATAATGCTAAATATAGAGCCACAAATAGAGAAGATAGTTTTACATTTTTACAAGAAAATACAATAAATGAAATGGTCCAAACTATTTCTCATCGATTTAACACTCATGTTAAACGTTTGTCGTTGTCTGCTTCTGTGGTAATCATTATTATCACACTCCTCCTTGCAACTAGTAGAATCATCACACAATATTTCAATCATTTACTGTTATTCAATTTTACCACCAGTCCACTCAAAATTGATGAGCCATTATCAACTTTCCAATTTTGCCATTTATGGCTTGGAACATTCGGAAACTGATATGAATTCCTAATAGTTGGCTCTTTGAGTATGTGTTTCAAGTGATACTCTGCAAGTAAGAGAAAGACTAAAGCTTTACAAGCAGGAAACTATGCCATTAAGAGCAATGAGTACCTGGACTAATGTACCTTGATATTTCTGTGAAAAAGAATCATATCTTAGCTAGTTAACTTTTATAAATGTAGCCTTTCCATACATGCAACCCACATATTTTCATCTAATAATGTCTCTGCGCTTATTATCTTTCCCCAAGCATTCAAAAACTTACTTGAAGTCTTAGTACTTCTGAAGTGCTGAAACCGAGGTAACTCTTTCCCTTCAGATAAACAAACTAGATGTATCACAGCAGGTAAAGCAATGAAATGCAGGATGAACAGAGCGCAAATTAGACCCTTTCAATTCAATGATTCACTAAGTTTCTAAGATAAGAGCGCTTATTAAAGGATGTAACATATATAACTCGTCATAATAAATGATCAAGGGCATTGTCGTGACATCCTTTTTGATTACAAAGTTAGAGGCAAGTGTTTTCAATTTCAGTGTTTTAAATGGATCATGAAATGAGGCACCTTATAAACTTGTTTACTCTGTATAAATCTTCCATAGAGCATAATATAGAACTACTGGTTATCCCAATCTACCTATAGTCCACTTTCCTTCTTTTGAATGCAACAGCTAACGATATGGCTGCAAAAACTGAGAAATCATAGGTTTTACATTATTTTAAGACATGCTTCAATGTACTGACATCAAAAAACAACCAACTGCAAACATAAGTGATGGCAATGTCCAACTTCATATTCTTTCTCTTATACCAGATAACTTTCAAGGTGTAACAGAAAGTGTTTCAGATGGCTGCCAAAACCATCAAGAGTCAACATTGTAACTAAAGAAAACTTATAAAGTTCGTTGGGCGCAGCAAAATACTATTGATCTAAGATCTGAGGACTTAAATGCCAAACGACTGGATAGGTTCCATGGCAAATGATGCAAAAAGCAGCCTATCAAATTTCTGTTTGACCAATGTCAGAAATCTTTAAGTATTCTTAAAGGTACACGGTAGAGACATCGACTTTTGCAAAATCAGAGCAAAGATATCATTTGACTAGCACGGATGCAGAGGCAGCTGCAGTTAGATTGCTCTTGCCACTTCACAGGAAGAGATATATACCAGAGTCATACTCCATTGTATGCATATATGTGAAATGGCATTAAACCCATATTTAATCAGGTGTTTGGTCCCATGACACTGACATGCTGTTTCTGCTTTTAAAGAATGCTAAGGATTCAAGTTTGGCTGAGTCAAGTTGTTTGACGCTGACACTGGCCACACATATCAAGAAAATTAAGTCTTTTTATGGCAAAAGAGGAGGATCACATGAAATGCTTATAAGTGATGTTTGTCACAATTACCAATTTTAAAAAGTAATCTTAATTAATGTAACACATATAACACCATAGGAAGCTGTATATTTGTTAAAAAATCTTTTCTTATGTATCAAAGGTATTCAGCATGCAAACTACATGAATAATTCAAATAAATAGATAGTTTTATGTCTTCTTTCTGTTTCTCAGACTTTCAATTCATTTATTCTTAGATTGATATGGTAACATACGCATCATACCATTACAGGCTAACCCCCTAGTCAATAGAGTGCAAACATCTCTTATTTGATGCTGCTTGAATTGTTATGTCTGCACAATTCCCAAAGGGGTGGAGAGGAACAGGATTGTACTCAGTTTGCAGTCCTAATACAATGCCATGAATCTACTGGCTGTGATGAAATTGGTGATTATTTTGCAATAGAAGCAGACATAATGATAGACATTGTGAGGGTGACTTGAATAAAGATTGTTTTTGAATAATTTTATTTATTAGGAATATTTATTAAATTGTGTCATTTAAATGAGAACTATTATTTTCTATCTATATGTCTATATATTTTAATATTATAGGCATTAGGAAATATGTGATTAAAAAGGTTATATATAACATAGGTAACACAATTCCATGGGCTTGTTATCAGCAATGACTGTAATTACTAAGACTAAGGCACCAGAGGCTAGAGATTAATAGGAAAACATGTGAAAACGGTATTTTTCTGGAATATCATCTCTTACTTCCAAGAAAATTTCCTAGCTCATTCATTATGCCATGTAACATACGTTACATACGTTAATGAGTGCTCTGATCCTGATGTCAAACTTGCAAATGTATGATTCTTTATTGCATTAGCAAGACAGTGCCAAAAATGTAAGATATCCACGAGCGTCAAATATTTTCATATATTTTTCTTCAATAATAGATACCAAAATTGGATACTTAAAATTGGGCGTAGGGTTGTTTAATAGCTCATATAAAACAATGTATTTGAGATAGAAAAGCAAACTTTGTTTTTTCTATTAGTCAAATGAGTATTTTAGTAAACTAAGATTAAAAACACTTGTAAAAATGCACAAGTCGTCTGTAAAATGAATGATGTTAGTCACAATTTCAACTTTCAAAGGGAAATTTAATCTATGTAACGCATATAACACCATTGAAGGCTGTAATTTTGTTTAAAATGCTGCTTTTATGAAGCTTAGGCATCCAGCTTGCAAACTACATAAGAAATTTTAAATAACTAGATGGTTTAATGTCTTCTTTCTGTAGCTCAAACTTTCATTTTGATTTTTTCCTTAGTTTGTTACAGTAACATATGTAACAGGCTGTCAGAGACTAACGCCCCAGAGCACAGAGTGCAAAAATCTCTTAAAAGATGCGGCTTGAAATTTTCTACAAGATAGGATATGTCTGCAAAATTCCCTAGGGGGGGGGGGGGGGGGGGGGGGCAGGACCTTTTTAGCTCGAAGTCTACAAGGACAATAACTCAAGTGTTAAGGGGTCGATTTTGACCAAACTTATAGGATATCTAGAATCCATGGTACTAATCATTTGTACCAAGAATGAATCAATTCTGACAAATAGGTACTGAGATATGGTTCCGGACGGACAAAAAGTGTGGACAGACAGACAGAATGGACAGACGGACGGATGCACGGTCGACGCCAAAACTATATCCCTCGGACTTCGTCAGGGGATAATAAAACATGAGCACTCATGTAAGATCCTCTATGTATGAAATAATCCTTTGGAAAACATGAAACATTGAATTACATCAGAATGGAATGATTTTAGCAATTCTGACTCTCTATGTTACCCTATATGGCTCTCCCACCAAGTTTCCATTCAATCTAACATAGGGTTTGGGAGAAGATGTCCATTAAAGAATTTCATGATGGTGGTGATTTTATATCACTGACATATTTATGTAGTTTAATTTTGGAGGTTTCTCAATTAAATGCCATTTAAGTTATTTTCTCTTCTCATAGGAAAGAACGGGAGCACATTATTTTCTTTAATAGTAGCCCCTTTTAAGACTTGGACCCCCCTACGTTATAAAACTTTTTTCATGCTCAACTCAATTCAACATGAAATTTCAATTGCTCATAAAAACTAAAATACAAAAAAAAGAAGATTTTTCTTGCTTTAAAACTCTCATTTGTTGTATTAATCCTGCTCATAAATGTTAAAATGCCAACAATTATTGACATTTTAAAATTTATGAGCAGGATAAGTTTCATGCTCAGCTAAGAGTTAAGCATGAAAACAGTTTTATAACCTTGAGGCCAGCTCTCCATTCCTCAGGATAATTGCTAAACTAGAAAAGATATATCACAAAAAAAGAGTAACCCCAGTTTAGACACAGATTTGTGTTGTTTCTAAACAGCCCAGCAAACAGTTTTTCAGTCGTGTTAGGATGTGTCTTCCTGGGTTGAACCAATATCAAACAGAGGATAGTGTCTTGCTCAAGGAATCAGCACAGTGCCTCTAGTGAGGCTCAAACCCGCAACCCCTTTAGAGACAGATGAGATGGCTCATATGATACATCCCAACAAAATCTGATTTCTTCATTTTTATAGCTTTACTCATTTTCATTGTCTCACTTTGTGCCTATATCCTTGTTTTAGTAAATAAACATTTCCAAAATACAGAAATGGATGCTTCCACTTCAAAAAACTAGGGGGAAAAGGGCTAAGTTACCTTTTTCAGTTCTTTTTGTAGGGTTTTAATGGTCTCACTCTCCCAGTCTTGTTTGTTTAATGTACCAGGTACTTTATTCTTGATCTGAAAGAGTAGTCAAATTCAAATTCATTTCACCCTATTTCATGCAGAAACGCTAAATCCAGCCAAAACTAGCTCATCATCTCAAGACCTTTTAAAAGTGGGAGGAGCTCAGCATGAGCAATAATTGAGTATGCATGAAAGGGTAAACATTAGTGATTTATATGTTTTCACAGATGTATAAAATGAATAGTCACCTCTTGATAAACCCAACAAAATTAAATAGAAAGTGCGCACTGCAAAGACTCGGATCAGCCTGGTCATCCATCCACCCAGGCTAATCAGAGTCTATACTGTCTGCCTGAAGATACTGTGGGTTCTTAAGAAACATTATAGATTGGAAATAAATGTGTAACTCAAATGAGAGGCTATGTATAAATACTCATTTAATAGATTATTCCATGAATAAAGTCCATCAATATCTAAAGGAGTTAAATCATTTTTTGAATGGAAAACTGTTGAAAGCGCTGTTAAATCCACAAACAAGAACAGTATGAATTGAATGATATGTCAAATAAAAAGCAATAGATTTCCGATACTTATCGGGAAAACCGTAAAGTTTGGTGCAAACATATTTGAAAATGTCATGACCTTGGTTAAGCATAGCAACTAAAGCAAAGAATAGATGATTGTATAAAATGTGAACTTTGGTTTAGGAAAGCAACTAAAGTAATGAATATGTGAACTTTGGTTTAACATAGCAGCTAATTTAGAAGTGATGAAGAAGTTGGAGAATATGAGCCGCGACATGAGATTTCCAACAATGTGGTATGTGCGACCAGCAAAGCCTCATATCAGCCTGAGCATATGCCCAGTCTGACCAGAGCCTTTGATAGTTGCATGTATATTCTATCTATGAGTGTTAAGCTAATAACCTAACATCATTTAGATTTTTTAAGCTTAAGAGGAGGCTGCACAGGCTCGTCTACACTTGTGAAAATGCCACATTGTTGGAAATCATATGTCGTGGCTCATATATGGACCTTGACACAAGAAAACATATCTTCTGGTTTTCTGACCAAGTAAGCCTTAAACCAACCTGTTCAGCTACAAAGATAAGCTAGAATATTGACTTTTGCATGGAGCTAGTTGGACTATTGTACTTTTCAGAGGTGCTGATCAGGCTGCACTGATGCACAGGCTGGTCTGCACCTTTGTTGTTCACATGCAACAAAGTCAGGTTATCTCGCGTCAAGGCCCATATCATATTTGAGCTATGGCTTAATTCCGAAACTAAGGTAATAAATATAAATGTAATTGATAAACAGTTCTCAAATGAAATGTGAGAATGTGAAAATATGATGACCAGAGCTCAAGACTTTTAAAACCCCATTGAAATGATGCCATCAGATGCATTCTCTACTGAAATAATTTTTAACCATTCTCATCTTGAATATATGGCTTATAAAGTAAAATTTTTTTCAGTGAATATTGCATTGATGATATTTTCACATGGCATATCTGGAGCCCTGGATAATGGTATAGAAAACAAAGCAAATAATTTGATCCATCACATTAGATTTTGGTACTTATTGCATTGGCTCAGACAAGCCTGCACATCTGTGCAGTCTCATAAGCAATTTTACTGCTTTCACACACAAAAAAGGAACATGGATGAATGCTAAGACTAAAATTTAAGCCTCTAGTCCCACTAGATAGCTGTGTGTGGGTTTGTTTAAAGAGTAACCTTACACATATGCAGTAAGTACAATTTTGGTTGTAAACAATATTGGTATTTTCTCACTTTGCCTCTTTCTCATGACTTAGCCAATATAATTATGGAAATACAGTAAAACCAGTGTAAAACGGACACTCAAAAATAGACAAAAAAAGAAGATCTTTATAACATATGGTAGCTTAATGAAGGTCGAAAGTATTTCAGAATGCTCCCCTTGGAGCATTCTGCAATCCTTTTGACCTGCATTAAGCGATAAATGGTCTTGAAAACCAATTTTCGGTCTTTTTGAGATGGGCTGTTTTACACAGGTTTAACTGTATGGCCATTAGTGTATCTAATATCAGTATATCTACATTGTCTGATCAGATTCCTGACTCTATTAATATACAGTTGGCTCTCAATACCTTGAATACTGATAGTTGGAGGAACTGCAGGTGAACCAAGTCATGATAATTCATAAAGTCATGCTTTAAATGTGCATTCTAATTAATGCGCTTGCTTTTGTAACACGATGGATAACATCAAAAATTTGCAACAGTATATCCTGCAATATACTGTCGGAAATATTTTGACATCATTAATTACGTCGCATTTTGTTGGATGACATGTGGCTTTATGTAGCTTGCAACGCTCCAATTTGAGAGGAATTGCAGAAGTGCATAGAATGGGGATAACCATATTCAAAATTTTCATTTGGGGAGATATATCGTCGGATATATGTTCGGAAATCGTGTTTTACAGCTCCCCTAGCAGGCCGCAGCAAAACTAAATTTCCTACCGTATATCTCATGATATACCTCTCTAAATGAAACTTTCGCATACAGTTATCCCCTAATCATGCAGCTATCTAGTGGGATTAGCGGCCTACATTTGGAAATGAGTGCATACTTTGTGTGTGAGAGCAGTGAAGGCTCTGGAATGCTGATGAGTAGGCTTGTCTGACCCTTGACAGCTCACCAGTTCGATAAGTACAAAAATGTCATGTGATGGCTTATATGGGCCTTGTCGTAAGAAAACCTAGCATTGCTGTATGCAAACAGCAAAGGCACAGACCAGTCTGTGCAGTCTGTTCATTGCCTTTGTTATTAGCTTATTAGAAAGAGTGACATCTAGTCTGGCTACCAGCAAAATTTCAATATTCTAGCTAGTCTCTGTAGCCTAGCATGTTGCACAGGTTTAGATAAACACAAATTTTTAGCGTAAAATTGTAAATATTTTCTTACCTGTCAATTCTAACATATGTTTTAGGTCTCATTGAGACGGTTCTTTTGAGTACCCACAACATATGTTTTGGTTGATAAATAAGAAATTAAATTTTCATTCCACTCTTACTACGTTCCACTCTTATTAAAGTCCTGATATTGAGTCAAGTCTTACTTGGTTGTAAACCCCAAAACAGGTTTTCTCACCACGAAGCCCATAATTATGTTCTACATGCAAACTAAGTGTATAGTTACATTACAGATACATACTGTCAGCTGAAATACAAAACATGATGGGTAAAAAAAAACATATTCATAGGTCTTGATAAAGAAAAAAATTGCGTAAATATGTTAGTATTTTCTTCAGATCTCCATAAGTTGTATCATGATGTTGGTGCTCAAAAGAATCTTTGAGCACCCACAACTCTATATGTTTTGGTTGAGAAATAAGAAAATAATTTTTTACTTTAGTACTCAAATGCAAATGTTAAATCTTCATATTGTAAGTTTGCTATTTGTCCTTATTTTACGATTCCTATAGCTTTATTTTCCAGATGAAATTGTGTTAAATATAGATTAATTTGTAAATTATCTTTTAGCATTGTGGCCCTGGTCATATCACCAGAGGGCAGTGTATAAACCCTGATAGTTCTGCCTTCAGCCTTGGTTACTATGCATATGGGGCAATAAATCTTTTAGGGTTGCAAATTTAGTTTAAGGGCGACAAGTCAGGGATGTTGAAAAATGTTATTTGCATCATTCCACCTCGGTCTTTACCATTTGTGAAGCATCTGTAATACCAGAATACAGTATATAAAGGGTTAATATAAACTGTAAAGCACAAACCTCTTCCATGAGATCAAGCCAGTCTTTAAGCCTGATATCTTGACTTTTAGAGAGAAAATCTTTCCCCTGTATTAGTATGAGCTGACGATAGGCTTCCTCGGCTATTAATTTATAGTTGCCACACTCTGTCTGTAATCTACAGTAATAAAAAAAACAAAAATTAAATCTTTTAAACATCATTTGGACCAGCCAATGATTTATAACATAGCCCCAGATACGCTTAAAACTGCAACTTTTTTTACACATCAGTTCAAATAAATGCTTTGAGTGCTCTAAAGACCCGTGCTGTTAAGATGTTTTTTTAAGCATATGTTTTAGTTAAGAATCAAGAAAAATTATTTTATTAGCACACTCTTAACTGGAGGCCTTTATAAATAGAGGATCTTACATCAGTGCTCATGTTTTATTGAATTTATTAAACGACTTGGGGAAGAGATAAAATGTGAGGCTTGCTGAGCATTTTATCTCTTTTTCGCAACGAGTTAAATAAATTCAATAATACAGGAACATGAATGTTAGATTCTATCTATATGACATTAAAACTATTTTGAAATCATCTTATTGGCCTGAAAACGTTAGGGTTTTGCCATATGCGTGATGTTAAAAGCGTCATTTCATAACGTTTCCCGAAAATCTGTAAAACACTAGTGGTTTATCGGTTTTTATTGCATGGTGTTATTTCACTCCCAGACGCTACATCATATGATAATGGTACTTATCACATAATATGTGCAAAATCTTATTTTAAACATACATGGACGGCTAGCATCATTATTTGGAGAGGTAGTTTTTTTTATAAAAATAAAATCTGAAAATTTGATACTCTTGCAATAGAGGGAAGCATTCAAAATTTGAAAACCAACCGACTTGGTTGAATTGAGTCTATTCCTGGGAGTTAATGGAAAGTTCAACAACCCTCATGTCCCTTTTGCACCAATTTAACTAATTGTCTACCAGTGTTGTCTGCTGATATCCTTTGAACACAGTTTGGGACTCAGATCAGGCCCAACAAAATGTCAGGCCTGATCGAGGTCCAAGCTGTTTGACATTCTGATGCTATTCCTGAAGGGATTTTATGAAAAAGTTAATTTTGAAAAAATCAGCAGACAACAAAACCAACTGCAAAATTACCTAGAAGGCAAAGTATTAAGTGATATCTAATGCACTTGCTAACAGATTGCCTGGATTTATATGACTATTGGACATGTTACCTTGCCATTTGATCTTCCAGCTTTTTGATTTCTCCAGCATATCTGGCAGTTTTCTGTGGGTCTAGGTCTGGACCATTACTCAACATTGTTGTCCTCTGTCTGGCTAGTTCTTCTCTCAGAGCCTGAAATAATTTTGATCAACCCACGAGAGTAATGGCATGTATTCATGTTAACAATATTCATCCTAAAAGTGCACAAGCTCCTACAAGCAAACACTGAATACATAGGGCTAGTTAGGCAACATTTTTGAGCGTAAAATTGTGATTATTTTCTTATCCATCAGCTTATACATGTGTAAGAACCGTTTCATAGAGACAGTTCTTTTGAGCACCCATAACATATGTTTTGGTTGAGAAATAAAAATGAGCCAGTGCATGAGATTTCCAACAATGTGGTATGTGTGACCAGCAAAACCTCAGATCAGCCTGCGCTATATGCACAGTCTGATCAGAGCCTTTGCTAGTCGCTTGAATAGTCCATGACTGTTAAGCTACTGACTGAACATCATTTGGAGTTTCTAAGCATAAAAGGAGGCTGCACAGGCTCGTCTAAGTCTTCACATGTCAAAATGCCACATTGTTGGAAATCACATGCCATGGCTCAAATAATAATTTTCAGTTACGCACTCTTATCTGTGGGCCTGCTGAATACTGTAATGTGTGGGTTGTCTACACTATTTTTATTTCATGAATATTAATATGTTAATTCTATTGTTTATATTAGCAGTTACTCAGAGCTGATTTGCTTTTATACCACCCTTACCAACTTTAGCACGAAGTATCTTGTCATGTGCAAGGTCTTCACTGATGTAGGAGGTATAAAATAGTTATACCATGTTTGGCCACCTGTATGTAAGATAATCCACTCGCTAAAGCTCGTAGATTATCTCCAAGTACAGGCAGACAACCCATGGTATAACTATTACTTATTTACTTTTTCAGATAAGATGTGTTTTGAGTTTTAAATCAATCTATTTTAAAATTCAGTTTTGCTGTTAGCAAGTTGTGCTAGTCTTATCTTATTAATTTGTGCTTTTTTATGCATTTCTACTTTGCATGGTTATTAAAGAGACTAAGTCTGCAACAATGAACATTTTTCGAAATTTTTAATTTTCTTTCTAAATCATTTGTAAAATTAGAATTAAGTTATGTTTTCACAATAAATCTGTTCACTATAGCTGAAAACTGCACAGAAAAGTGATTTATCTCATAAAACTGGTGTGTTTTTCTCTTGTTGGTAATTATTTGCGTCCCTCCAATAATTATTGACAGTTAATTTCAGCTTAAATGCTGTTGTTTTGATACTGATAATTTGTTAAGATTTACGAAATTGGTAAAATGTATACCTGAATTTTAGTTTTTTTACTGTGTTCTTGAAAAAACGAAACATTAGTTCTAAAATTAAAAGATCAAAAGTTACAGACTATGCAGCTTTAATACAAACCAAGCGCTGTTTTAGATGTTTTTGCCTATATCATGGGTGAAAGTTCAAAATTTCATAAATCCTGAACTTTCGAAACTCCAACTTTAAAACTTGAAGTATGCCGACTAAATATTCACAATTTTAAATTTAAATGGTCAATTGTCCTTAGACAGACTGAAAATAAATCAGAGAAGCTATTATGAACTCGTCAATTCAGCATTTTTAGGCTGAATTTCTGTATAAACTCAGCCTCAAAATCAAGAATTCAGGAATAATCCTGAGAACTTTCAACCATGCTATATTAACTAAAGTAATCTGAGGAGTATCTCATGATGCAGGGTGAGTAGAAATTTGACTGTGTTCCAATGTAACTGATGAAATATGGGCAAGTAGGATGCATAGAAATTTTAAGAATTTCCACTCCTGGTAGCAGATAAACAGTTGTTGGTTTTTTTGTCAGTGGGGGCTGTGCTAATCGTGGATGGGGCCTAATCCCAATCACTTTAGGCTCAGTCCTAGATGTCTGCTGTTTTGTTTATTTGATAAATGATGAAATAATAATGTGTATTTTATGCCTCTATTTTATAACCATGTATGCATGTTCCATACAGTGTCGAAAGCTCATCAGAGCTTATGTTTACTGTTATGTGTAGGCATTTAGTTAAGAGTGCGTACCATAAAAAATATTTTTCTTATTTCTCAACCAAAACATATGTTGTGGGTACTCAAAAGAACCGTCTCAATGAGACGGTTCTTTTGAGCACCCAAAACATATGTTAAAAGTGATGGGAAAGAAAATGATTACAATTTTAAGCTCAAAAAATTGTGTTTATCTAAGCATGTGTATGTACTGTCCTGCCATCTTTAAATAAACTTTCTTATCTTATTAATAAAATGAGCCGCGACCTGAGATTTCCATCAATGTGGTATCTGCGACCAGCAAAGGCTCAGGCCAGCCTGCACATAAGCACAGTCTGATCAGAGCCTTTGCTAGTCACTTGTATTTTCTATGAGTGTATAGCTACTGTGGAGTTTCTAAGCTTAAAAGAAGGCTGCACAGGCTCGCCTGAGTCTACACTTGTCAAAATACCACATTGTTGAAAATCACATGTCGTGGCTCAAATGTATTCATCATGTGGATGAAAGCCAGTGTGGTTCCTGATCAGAAGAGGGTATATAACCGAAAAGGTAGGGCCCCTGTTTTGAGTTTCACCCAAGCAACAGTGTTATTTCCTGGAGCAAGACACTTTATCCTCTACTTCATACTGTTTTAACACAGGAAACATACCAACATGACTGAAAAATTGTTGACTGGGAGGTACAGCATCAACTCATACAATGTTAATTAATTGAGTTCTCCAAATTGAAGAATCAGGGTCCAGTTAATCATTTCATGCAGGGTCCAGTTAATCATTTCATGCTATTTTTTTGCATATCTAGACCTATAAATTTATAGGTTTTATTTTTTGTAACATTTAATGCTGTTACACCCATTTAAATCAAATAATTGTTCAAATAAAAGATAAGTTTATGGGGATATAGAGAATACTTGGTGAGTGTCTTTTGATATCAAGTTTACCAGGCAAGGCTTTGAGAACGCTTGTTGACATCGCGAGGCTTGCCGAGCGATTCAACATGCGTTCTCAAAGCCGAGCCTGGTAAACTTGATATCAAAAGACGTGAACCTGGTATTCTATTTATCAGTTTACCCATTGTTTAACACTCTTCAAACTAGCGATTATGACGTAATTTTTCATTTCTGTGTTGATTCAGCATCATTAGCGACGTCATTCAAAAAGTGCAACGTCATCATGACCTGATAAAGGTAACATGCCGTGAGATAGGAAACGTTTATTAGGTTATGTTGAAATGATTCAGTTAATATTAGGGGTGACTGATAAAAAAAGTTTCCTGCCCACCTTAATTTCTGTCTGCATCTCCTCAAATCTGATGGACTGTATGTCTCTATTTACAATGGGAAGATTCTTGATGTTCCTTGCCTGAAAAAGAAATTGACATCCATAATTTAATAAATTATATGTGTCTTGAAAATAATTTTGATAAAATCAAAAATGGATCATTGACAGTTTCGGCCTTATACACCTACTTTTCTGATTCCCAGAACCCTGCTTTTGAGCTTTTGGTGTGGTGCATGTAGTAGCCGTGCAATAGGTGAATCTAATGGTAAGAGCCAGCTAGCAAAATATTTTCGAAATTCCTACGCACTCAAGAGTTATGGCAGGTAGAAAGGGGAGGGGGTCTGAAATTTCATGACAATAAAAAGGGCTTTAAAAAAGTGTTGTAGTATGGCCAATGTTTTTTTCTTTGATCTTTGCTGATGTTTAAATCAGTCACCCTAGAATAACGACGAAGGAGGAGCTTAAAACCGTACTCTAACTTCCAATTTTAGTTAAACAGCGATGTAGGCGGGAACTTCCTAAATAGCTACAAATTAACCCTTAGGTAAATGTAACATAATTGACAGCTTAGGCCGGATGCTGGGAGGAGCGAATGTTAATTTCGTCATTGTCAGTAACACATGTTTATTTGCGCCTGCGCCATACTAAAAGCTAAATAAAGGATTTTTCCTCGGCTTTCTGTTTAAACCGCTCGGTGGGCTACGCCCACTTGCGGTTTCAACAAGAAAGCCTCGGAAAAGTATCCTTTATCTATTACTTATAATTCTTTGCATGTCAGCGGATAATTTTGTCGTCTGCCAATAGCCTTTTTCAAACAGTTTGAACCAAGATGAAGACCATCAGAATGTCAGTTTTGATCGGGATCTAAACTGTTTGACACTCCGATGGTGGTCCTGGGTGGATTATTTGTAAAAACTTAATTTTGAAGAAGTCAGCAGATGAAAATAAAAAACATGAACAATTCCCTTGCATGCAAATAGATAAGTACAGGATATTTGCAAAAGAATGTGTCATTAAATAACAGTGAGATTTTTTTCTTATGAAAAAATGCATATACCTTGCTAATTCTACTTTTAATCTTTATATATACTTTATATTAAACTAGCACAGATTACAAAGCAATTTAGGATGTTGGTTCTAGAGAACTTCATTACTGTCATTCATTTCTTATTTGGTAGAAAAGGCATTTTATGGGCTTAGGCCCTGGGTTTTTGGGCTGCTGAACATCTTCCCCCCTTGTGCTAGCAAGCCACTTCCATACAATGAGTAAAATATGGTAACACATATACAGGCAAAAGCTTTTGCTGGCACACGGGGGGAATGATATTTTAAAAAATGTTTTCTGATTTCTAATTATTTTAATGTAAAACTGATTGTTCTTCCCAAAATTTTACATCTTTGAAGCATTTAATATCGAAAATGGATTTCACCACCATAAAGTCCTTAGGGTAGGGTAGCTTCAATGTGAAGAAAGGACGATTGACAAACTTTTATTTTACTGAATACCATAGGCATTTACCGATAGTAAGTGTCAATGATCCTTTAAATTAACTCTTAACCAACCAATATTTTTGTCTATATTTGCTTGTTGTTTTATGTCCCAGTCAACAGCAATGGTCATGTCGAGACAGTCAATTAACCTAATCACACCTTTTCCTGGGCAAGCTTGACTCTGAGTGGTTAACCAGTACTTTGTGCACAAACTCGCTTGTAACAATATTTTTGTCTGCATATGTTCAAGTGCACTTCAGACTTGATTTTATCATGGAAGCAAACACTACGATCCCTGATTTGACTGCTCCCAAGAGAACAGTCTGATATTGGTCCATATTGTTTTGCAATGTAGTCTATCTAAGAACATAAGCAGATGAGAGAACAGGCAAAAAAGTCATCTTGTGTTTGTTGGATTCGATTCTTTATGACTTTGTCAACAATTTTTCAATTATGTTGGGACAGATCTTCCTGGGTTGAACCAGTACTAAGCAGAGGATAAAGTGTCTTGCTCAAGGACACAACACAGTGCCTCTTGTAAGGCTCGAACCCCAACCCCTTGGTCTCCAGTCAAGCACTCTACCACTGAGCCACCGCAATCCTCATGACAAATGTCATGTTTGGTGGGAAAAGGGTAAAAGAAATGTGAAAAGTGGACCTACCCTATTAGCATACTTGAGAGCATTGAGAGATTCATCGAAGTTGGTTGATGAAGGGCTAATACAACACACCATTAATGTCTTTGCATTGCCCCCTAATGAGTCCTAGAAATAAAGAAATGGATTATTTTATATACATCATAGTTTTAAAACCCTTTTCAATCTGATGGATTTCATAGGCATGTTGATAGAATAAGTATGGAAAGGCCCATTTTTAAGGGGTCACAGATAGAAATTTCTTAAATTGATCATGGGTGAAAGTTCAAAATTTCTAAAATCCTGAACTTAAAAGTTAAATTCTTAAAACTTGTGGTAACCTAAAAAACATTAACAATTTCAAATTTAAAAGGTAACTTGTCTTCAGATAATCTGAAAACAAGTCTGAGAAGCTATTATAATCCGCCTAATTCAGCATTTTGAGGCTGACTTTCTATGGAAAGTCAGCCTCAAAATCCTGAATTCAGGAATAATCCTGAAAACTTTCACCCATGAATGCGGCATTTCTGTAATAAACATTTTTATCTTTGCAAACAGCGCAGACCCTGATGAAATGCCACATTATGCGGCATTCCATCTGGGTCTTCAGTTTGCTAAAGAACCTGCTTGTAGGTATCCAGAATGAAAAGGGTTAAATATATATATCATGTTTTATTGCATCTATTAAACTCGTTGCGAAAAAGGGATAAATGCTTGGCAAGCTATATCACTCAATATCAGTATGCATTCTCAATATTGGCAAACTTAACTCAGAGCATTTCATACTTTGAGGTTGTATGATGTATGTTTACATGACTTGCTTGTTGAATTATATGATTTGAACATAGTAAAACTCCATTTTTAGGATCACAAATAGTAGAAAAAAATATCTATGTATATGTATGGGGATCACACATGTTTTTTCATGCATTAACATTTGCTTGGTCCAGAGGAAGCTGCTTGAAAACAAGGCCACTAGGTCAAGTTTTTGTTTGATTTGATTCTTTACCTCCCAGTCAAAAAAATTTCATTTATGCCGGGACGGGTCTTCCTGGGTTGAACCAGTACTAAGCAAGGATAAATGTGTCTTGCTCAAGGACACAACACAGTGACGCCAGTGAGGCTAGAACCTGCGGCCCCTCTGTCTCGAGTCAAGCACTCTTCCATTAGTGCAAAACTCTTCTGAAAGACCCTGCACATGTAAATGCAATGGACCAAACAAGAGTGGTCATTTTTCTCACATTTTACGCGATTCCAAATGAAATTGAACTGACAATGCCGATAAAACATTAAAACAGAAGATGTTTCCCTAACGGTTGTTCCATTGGATCTCTAAATATAGTATCAGCTTGCAAACTTTCAAAAGTCAACATATTATTCTCTTGCAAGACACATCTCTAAAAAAGCATCAGTATATGGTCACCCTGGAGTTGCAACCATTTACATGTAAAGTCATGCAAACAAATCAGGGTTCAAGCTGGCCCCTAACAGTGGGGAGAAGTGACTTCTCCATCCATGAAAATTAGGGAGAAGTGACAGTAAGATAGAGAGAAGTTATAGCGCCAAATTACGGCATTTTCTGTCAGTTTTGAAGCAAATTAGCCATTACACTTACTATTGCCATTAAATGGAAGGAGAAATACTATGCAGTGGTAGTCGATTGTCACTTCACCTTGCATCTGTGTGGTGACATTATGAAAATGAGTCTCCCTAAAAAAAAAATAATTTTTTTTAGGGAGACTCCCACTTCTCCCTGAGTCCCATTTAGGGCGAACTTTTGACCCCTAAAGTGACTATTTCACCCTAGTCACCCTTAGCTTATTCTCTGCAAATCAGGACATAGTTTTAAAAAAATTCAAAAATCATGTTCAAAAAGCACACAAACTTCATGATTTGAAAATGGAAATTCATTCATTTAAGAAAATAATTTAATTTTTGGAATGTTTATGTGATCTTGAATACTTCAGGTCTCTTGCCAAAAGGGCTTCACGTTAACTTTGCAAGAGACCGTAAGTATTCATGATTCCATGAACATTCCAAAAATTGAATTTATTGCTTATATTTACATTTTATTATACTGAACTACTAAAGAAACCTGACACTTTTTACTAGCTTTAAACTCGTAAATAACATATTATAGAGCTAAGCCAATATGCTTATATTAATAACAAGACATAAGAAAGTATTCTTCGAAAAATATATAAATCAAATATAAAACATGACGTCATGACGTCAGAAATACCGTTTTTATCACTTTTGCCCCGGGAGTGTATGTCTAGGTATTTTTTTGAAAACTTTTTTTCATGTATGCAAGGCCAATACCAATACGGACAAAGTGCATTTTAAAAAATTTGCAATTTCTTGCTGTGGCGCATGATATGGGGGTTTTAAGTTGTGCTCTCGTCGTTGTCTAAACGGCAGTGTTTTTTTTCCTTTGTTTAACCAATTTCTAGAAGCTGAAATGACTTGGAGTCAACCAATAATTGTTAGATAGTGCATTGTCAAGAATCAGAACTTATGTTTCGCGTCACGTTAAAGTGTGAAAGCGGAATAAACCAAATTTAACGTCAATTCAGAAACAGCGTAAATTATGGAAAGTAACTGTTTTTTCTTTGTCAACATATGTCGCCATTTAGTGTGTGTTGTCTACTTTTGTAAAGTGCCAATTGGCTACGCTTTACTTTAATCGCGTATGAATTTCAAGCTTTGCAGTATACACATATCAGCATGTAATTGTAACGCTTGACGTCGCTAAATGGGCGTAGGCGGCAGCTACGGAGTTCAAAAGGACTGAAACATTGTCAAAATGTATTCCAAACATCATCCAAAGTGAAAAAAGTTTATAAAGTGGCTGTTACATTTAAAAGCTCATAAAACGCTGATAACGTTAAGTTGACGTTAAGAAACTGAAAATAGGCTTTTGGGTTAAACAATGCATGCATGCTTTATTGGAATGGTCAGAAGATGTAAATGAAGTAACAAAGAATTACACTGAAGCAGTTTCTGGTGAATTTTGCGTGATTTCTTTGTTCTTGCAAAAATTGATTTTAGGGGTTACGTGACGTTTTGATAGCTGACCTCTGAAATTAGTTCAACTTTTCAAATAATCTCAGTGCATCTAAATGTACATTTGTTCAACTTTACGCATTGGAAAGACAAGTGTGCATTGTATTCATTTACTACCAAAAAAATTGATACACAGTATGTGTCAGGTTTCTTTAGTAGTTAAGTATATAAATATCTAAAATATAAAAAATATTTTTAATATAGGAATTAAAACAGTTTTGTATATAATCATATTAACGACTTAGTCAGAGTGTAAAAAGGAAAGGGGAACAGCCAGCTTGAACATGGACAGCCAATGGAGCAAACAAGAGGCTTGTTTTGCACTTGCAACTCAGGTGTGGCTCCCTGTCAATCACAACACCAGTGTCACTTTTGGTGAATGAGATAGATGTTCGAAGTGTGTTGCACAGGCAAGTGAGCTTGGCATCTGTCAATCAAATTTGTGTAATTCACGAGGCTATGAACGGTTGCAAAAATCTAAAGATTCATTAAAG
This sequence comes from Loripinus fragilis, assembly GCA_964019695.1. NCBI lineage: Eukaryota > Metazoa > Mollusca > Bivalvia > Lucinida > Lucinidae > Loripinus > Loripinus fragilis. The sequence continues at coordinate 46,616,026 of OZ026519.1, read as the reverse complement.
GATTGCTTCGAAAATGTAAATATATGACAATGGCTATAAACAGCCATACACATAGATATTTAGGCAAGAATAAGAAGGTCATCAGACTGATTTCAATGGATAACACTCTCATAGGGATATCAAAATTTACCTTAAGTAATCTTGTAATTTTAGACTCTCTGTATGGAATGTGTGTGCTCTTCTTCTTGGGATCTCCAAGTGCACTGATCACATTACCTAGTGCCAACAGACCTGAGTTGATGTGGACTGATTCTGCAAGATAAAGAAAGCATTCTCCTGAAAGCCAACTAAAAATAGCAGCAAAATGGTATAAAAGTCCAGATAAACAACTTTTCGAAGCCTACAAGTGTCAATATTTTCTCTTAACACATGTTTTGGGTGCACAAAAGAACCGTCTCATTAAGACCGTTCTTTCCAGTACCCACAACATATGTTTTGATTGATAAATAAGAAAAAAAAAGTACACACTCTTAACTAGAGGCCTGATGCCATTCCAATTTTGTTGCCTTTTTAAGGAATGATTTCTTGCAAATTGTCTGCTATATCAAGCCTTCACACTCTTGAAAATAAAAATAGTCATAAATAGAATAAATATGACATTTGATATAGTTGTGATAGGCACATTAAAAAAATATTCCAGACTGCTTTAATTTTTGCTTGTTGCAATTTTTTTTGTTAATGTTTAGATATTTGTTTTCATTTATACATAACTCTACTATTCAGCTATTCGGTTACTGTATTGCCATGTGGTATGCCATGTCCTGGCCTCTTGTAAAGCTAAAGGAGATAGGAACCAGTTGGGGACGTGGCTAGACAGTATCCTAATATCAATATTTGAATAATACTAAGAAGAGGCATATAGAATGCACTTTCAATTCTTATCATTATTTTTTCTTTATCGCATGACGTCATGTCTGGGAGTGATATCAAGCCATGAAATAAAATGGATAAGCCACTAGTAATTTACAGATTTACTGCAACCTAGTGGCGTCTATTATAACGTGCAAAAGATGGCAATATCTTGACATTTTCACACCAAAAAGTGTGATTTTAGGTAATTATAATGCCATGTGATAAATAGAAACTAATATTCATGCTCCTGTATTATTGAATTTATTAAATTTGCTGCAAAAAGCGATAAAATGCCCAACAAGCCTTGAATTTTATCACATTTTATCACTTTTCCCCAAAACTTTTAATAAATTCCATAAAACATGATCACTCATGTAAGATCCTCTATATCAAAATTACTTTCAATTCTTAAAATGATACAAAAAGGAATTTGATATAAAGATTTTAGCCCAATGTGCTAAATTCATGTCTATTCAGTCCAGTTCTTTATAGCTATAAGGCATATGGAGATTCATGTCAGAATGCACTGACGTGCAGACTGAAATAAATTTCCTCTGTTCTCATTAAAGAATACTCTCAGAGCATATGGAATAAACAGTGAGGCTCAGGTCAGACTGTACTAATTCACAGTCTGTCCTAAGCCTCTATCTGCTATTGAATGTGGAACAGCTTCCAATGATGTTTGGCCATCATGTGCTGAGATTCTTATAGTCATCAGGTTTAAACTGTAGATGTTTGGATGAATCACTCAAATCATTCATTCTTGCACTTCAAACTAACAAACTTCAAGTTTGACTACATTGAATTAACCTTTGCTTTCGAGAAACCCCTAAACGGGTACTTTTGCAAACAGTGAAGACCCAGATGAAATACAGCATAATGCTGAATTTCATCTGGGTCTAAACTCTTTGTAAATGTATGTAAAATGGACTATCCCAAGTTTATTGTATCAAACCAGAAAGAAGAATCAATTAGTAAACAATGGGTTAAGTGAATAATTACTCAAATACAACTCCTACCTTTGAATCTGTCTCCAACATTGCCTGTTTTGTGAGCTCTTTCTGAACCAGCAAGATCAACAAAATGAAACTTGCCCACCATATTGTGAGTCATATCTGTAGGAAAATTCAAAATATTCACATACAGTAAAACCTCGAAAATTTGAACTCTGATTTTTCGAAATGCTCTCTAATTCAAAATAAATTTGAGACACAAAGTGGATTCAGAGCAGATAATAGGGATTACAGCAAAACCTGTGTAATACAGCCACTCTCATAGACAGAAAAATTGTTTTCAAGACCAATATCATTTAATGCAGGTCAAAAGTATTGCAGCATTCTGCAATACTTTCGACCTTTATAAAGCTACTATTTGTCATTAAAATCTTTGTTTTGTCTACTTTTGAGTGGTCGTTTTACACAGGTTTTACTGTATTAATGAACTGTTTTAATAACTGTCTATAAAAACATATGGTGCGTAAAAGAAACATCTCCCCGCGACATTTCTTGACATTTCTTTTACACACCAAAAACATATGTTTGATAGAAAAACACTGATAATAATTGTTTTTGGGGGTTACAATTTTGTCAACTTCACTATAATTCGAACTGCTGTTTATTCGAAGTAAAACCTCTAGTCCCGAGGACTTCCAATTTATGAGATTCTACTGTATATGGTAGGCTAGTTTTCTTTAAAAGAGAAGAATATAACATACATGACACAGTTAACCCTTGTCCTGCTGAACACAGATTTATCCTTCTTTGAAGCTACTGTAGATACAAATCAGCTGGCATCAAGGGAAACCATCTGATCAGGATAAAACAATGTCTTCAACTTTGATTGAAAATACAAGCTAAGAACTGGAAGGCTGCAGGTTAACAGGTTTAAAAATGGGAAGAAGTGTAGTACATAAAAATATTCCGAAAAGGGTTAAAAGTTAATTCTTTATTACAATACATCAGTCAACTCAATGACCTTTTTCTGTTAAATGGGCCAAATTAGAAAAGCTTTACAATGCCTCAATTCCAAATGTAGGGAGCAGTCTGATTTAGATCTACACTGTATTCATATCTGCAATTTGGTTGCTAAATCTAACCAATCTCACAGTCAAGCAATTTAATGTACATGTTTAAATATTAGGATACTCAAATGGAACTGTTCAAACATAAGGAAAAGGTGTCAGGCTGGCTGATAGCCCCATGTTGTACATCGGAGGTCTGATTCCATGGAATTGGCCAAGGAGTTCTGAATGGGTCAACATGATGTAAACTTACTAAAAGAAAAAGAATGCTAAATGAGACTACATTTTAAATAAGCTAAGATTTTTTTAAGTCCTGTAAAAACTTAAACCCAATCTTAACTCTTACAATGCCGATCACGACTGCAGCAAGCAACAAATGTGTATGTATCTTAACCGCTTTTGAAGAAACTAAGGCTTAACATTTTTAGTTGATCATCTGTCATCACTGACATCAAATATTAGGCAATATTTTAGTTACTTTAACCCTTTAATCCATAATAACGCCTTTTGATGCCTATGAAATATCATGTATTTGAAAATATTATGGAAAATGGAGCATTTGCTCAAAGGAGCAAATGCTCCATTTTCCATAATATTTTCAAAAGTATTCAAAATTTACTTTAATACCGTAATTTTTTCTTGATTTTTTTTTTCAATGTAATCTAAAATAGAAAATGATGTCATGATCTAAAAGTAGCATATGGAGTAACGGGTTAAACAAACACACACCAAAAAGAATGTCATCTGCTGCAAAATATGGGGCCTTTAGGAGTCAAAGAGACCCAACATGGGTGGATAAAAGGAATGCTTAGTACCATCAGCTCTGCTAAGCAGGTGACGCAAAATCTCATGTTTAGATAAACAAAAATTTTCTGCATAAAAGTGTAAATATTTTTTTACTCATAATTTTAGCATATGTTTTGGGTGCTCAAAAGAACTACCTCGTTGAGACGGTTCTTTTGAGTAACCACAACTTATGTTTCGGTGTGTGAAATAAGAAAATTATTTTTTTGGTATGCATTCTTAACTAAAGTCCTGTCTTTTGTCATCTGTCACTAACCATTGCAAACAGTTTGGACCCAGATCTGTTTAAACAGAGCGTCTGTCCTGATCTCGATCCAAACCCTTTGACACTCTGATTGTGTTTTGAAAAAAGAAATCAGCAGACGACAGCAAAAGCATGAAAAATTACCCAGCATGCTAAGATTAATTACCTTTAAGAAATTAATGTGGAATTTGAATGCTAACAAATCACACTAAAATCTAGGGCAGAACTCATACCAGTCTGACTTTAAAAATTGCCAAAGTGATAAAAAGTAAAACATGTTAGAAGTGCTACAGTGGCAAAACTTTGAAACAAGTGTCAAAAGGGCTTAATCATGAAAACAAGAAGAAAACAAGAAAAGAGGTGATCAAGATTGTGTGTTCATTACAGGATAAAAATGAAATAAAAAAAAGATGAAATTTCCTTTGTTATATCCCATCCTATACTATTCTATTAAGTTCCATCTTTACATAGATTCACGGGTTTAATAGATAAAAAAATGTTTTCAGTGTAAAATTGTAAATATTTTCTTACCCATAAATTTTAACATATGTTTTGGATTCTCAAAAAACATTTCTCAAAAGAACCGTCTCATTGAGACGGTTCTTTTGAGTACCCACAACATATGTTTTGGCTGAGAAATTTGTTACCTACTCTTAACTAAAGGCATGTTGATCAATATTATGACAAGCAGCCAATAGGTACAAAAACTGCTGATTGAATGGTAAGAAGTGTAAAACCTTCTCTGGCTGCATTCATCATCTAATAGTCCCTGCTGAAGGGTTATCTAGGTTGCTATGCACTTGTCATTTTGCTCCACTGCCCTCCCCCCCACCCCATCCAACCACCACCTACTGGGAAAGGCAAGGACAATATTTTTTTCAAAATTTACAGCTCTGCTTAAAGTCGTGCACTAAGGGGACCATCTAGACTGCTGCAGATTTATACCATTTATCAGTTTCTATAAAAATAACTTGACAAAAATATATTTTAATGCTGAAAACATTGTTATCTATTAAACTTCATTGAATCTTCTGCTTAATGAACCAATATCATATTTTAAGGCTCTTTAGAAAATTGCATAAAGTGTCTAATAACCTTATTAGACGGAAGTAAAAACAGTGCATTTTACCTATCCATTTGCAAAGAAAAATCAACTAGAAAATACAATTACCAACATCTGTCTCTCTACTAAAACAGCTACCTGAAACCAGTTTACAATCTGTATACTAACTGTAAAACAATTATATTTGGCCGGTATTTTTATAACTGGCGCTATTGGCGGTATAAACAAAAATGCCCAAAATATTAGACCGTGAAATACAGTTTCGAATTTAGTTATATAAAAAGCAATAAATTGGACACACATCCTTAGTATGTTGGTATCTGTATTAATAAGCTAACTTTGAAAAGTAGGATATGTTTCAATGTTGAGAAAACCACATCTTAAAAGGGGCTAAGATTAAAGGAAAGAATATGCTCCCCATAGGGAGCATATTCTTTATTTCAAGAGCAGCCCTATGGGAATGGAAATAATTCTAAAGGGCATTAAGTTGAGAAACTGCTAAAATTAAACTACGCCAATATGTTAGTCTTTTAAAACCGAAAATTTTGATGGCGCAAATATTAAGTGTTTTTACAGAATATATAACTATAGCAATGCAAACTTTGGGAGTTAAGATTATTTTCTTATCCAGCAATTTAAACAAATGTTTTGGGGTCTCAAAAGAACCGTCTCGATGAGACGTGAGAGCACAGTGGCTCAGTGGTAGGGTGCTTGTCTCTAGATTGAAAAGTTGCAGGTTTGAGCCTCACCCGTGTCACTGTCTTGTGTCCTTGAGCAAGACACACTAATCCTTTCTTAGTACTGGTTCAACCCAGGAAGACCCTTCCGGACATAACTGAAAATTGTTGACTGGGACATAAAGAATCAAACAAAAATAGAAATCAACGAGATGGTTCTTTTGAATACCCACAGAATATGTTTTGGCTGAAAAAAAAAGGATATTAGTTTAATCATATACTGTTATCTGGAGGTAGGCCAATAATTGAGCCAAGCCTGGTGACATTGGTACTTATTGCAGGGAAATTAAGTTCTTCAACTCTTTGCCTGCCAAAATATTCTTTCTTGAATATCATCAGAGACAAATGGTTGGATCCAGATCAAGACCAATATTTTGTCTGACCTGATCTGGATTCAACTTTTTGCAAAGGTTACCAGCCATCAACATTAGCAGCAAAGAGTTAAACCAAGAAATTTTTGACCACAAATTTCATAAAACTAGGTCTTCGATTTGTAACGTCCATGTCGGAATGACATCCATTTGATAGCAGTCTGATCAGAGCCTCAACTGTTTTTGATCTTGGCTTGTACAGTTTGTATATGCCTTTTCATCAGTTAACTGTTGTTTAAAAATTAAAAACATTTACTCTTCAGTTGTATTCAGCCATTCAAAACAGAGTTTCATTTAATTAATAACTATAATTTCATTTTCCCACTTATTTTCTCTTATAAAAAGCTTTATTTTTGTTATAGATGATTTCTTAAATATATTTGTAATATTATCTTCCTAAAGACAAACGCCTATTAGTTTTCATGATTAATCCTGACTTCAGGATTTTATATCTGACTTTCTATTGAAGGTATATTGCAAGAATTTGTAAAGATTTGAATTTCTAAAGTTCAGGCTCCAGACTTGGGGTCAATTTCTTTGAAAAAGTAATTATTTATTTACAATTACATTGGAAATTGTTGAATTAAATTACAATTACATGACTTTTGAGCAAGGTCATTAATTACATACAATTACTTTGCCAAATGTAATTAATTACATTTCAAATACATTTCATTGCCACTTAGATAGCTTCATCAGATTTTAATTTCAGAGATATCTGAAATGAGTTAAAACTCCTTAAAAAGTCTGAGTAACCTTGGCATTCTAAATTCAATATATGTCTTATTAGGTTGATTTTATTTTGAGGACTTCTTGTATTTAAAAATTATTGTCAAAAGATGCAACTTAAAAGAAATGTAATGTACAAAATAAGTTGTTGTTTCTGTGGCTGATGACATGATCACACAAGAGAAAATACAGAAATTATTATTTTTTTTTTTTTTTGGGGGGGGGGGGTAGGGGGGGGGGGGAGGTAAATTGCCAAATTTCTCAAACTAGCTGTTAATCGCAAAACAAAGTTCAGGAATACACATTGGCTTGAGAAAAGTCTTACAACTGTGGAAGATAAACCATTGAAATTATTTTGTAAAACTAGCTTAAATGCCAGAGAATAACTGTTTTCAAAAAATGTTGATAACAAATCTGTGTGACTCTATGAGACATGAAAGTTGGCAAAAAAAGTACAAAAAGGAATATCAGATAGTGACAAACTAAAATATTACTAGTGTGTTGAAAAAATTGGCTATGCAAGCAAGAGGTCGCTACTTTGGTCACCCATGAAATATCTGTTTCATTTTCTTTTTCTTTTTTGTTATTATATCATCAATGATAGGCCCAAGGTTCACTGAATGAGTGAAATCCCCAATTTAGTTTTCTGACTCACATTTTATTACTATTAATTTTATCATTATTATTATTGAAAATGGCAAATATCAAGTTTAAGGGTTTTAAATAATGTAGTGGATAGATTGGGTCATGCACCTTAGCATATGAGTGTGTTGATCCTATATGTTAGAATTTAACAAAATGCCTTCAAGGAGTCAATTCATTTAACCAACACTATTGTCTGAGTAAATTCTTTTGTTGAGAATTTCACACCTTCTTTGTTTTTGTATTGTTTTGGAAACTTAACTTAGGTTGATTGTCACAAAGCCATATCTTTTATAAGCAGATGTAAAAAGAGAATATATAATTTGCTTTAAAAGAAAGCTTTCAAAATAGCTGAGGTAACATACTGTCTGTGTCTGTGGTAAAATTGTTATATTCTATTTTATGTTTATACTAGCATGATTCGTTCCAATTCTCATTTGTTTCATGTTGCATTCAACTTTTCATATTGAGTACAGCAAGTGATATATGTTTTTACAAAAACCAAGAACAATTCATTTAGCAGTATTTAAGTATCTATGATAATCTTAGGTAACTGAAAATAATAACTGCATAACTGATCTGAAAGTAATTGTTAATTACTCCCATTTTTGACCATGTAATTAATAACATTCAATTACTGTAATTAAAGAAATGTCTTAATTACAATTACATGCAATTACTTTAGAAAATGTAATTAAATTACAATTAATTACAATTTTAATTACCCAATTCTGTCAGGCTCTTGAACTTTCACCCGTTCTGTCTTTTACAGTGATGTACATGTAGTTAAGTTGGCCTGTCATGCCAGCAATTCAGGTTCAGTTCGAGGCTGTGAAAGGTTGGTTTTTAGGAACGTGTCTGTATTCTTCCTCATGGTGCTGTAGTTGGTCTGCAGTGTGTAATTGTGGCATTTCCGGGTCATACTCACTTACCTTTTCTTTATATCCATGCAAATTTGGTTCCATTCAGCCAAGTAGATCATGAGATATCTTGGGATACAAGAAAGCATCATGCAGATATCAACAGCGATGGGATCCACACCAAAACAAAATGCCACAATTTGCATTTTTTTTACTTCTCTTGTTTCTTATTATTTAGTGAATGGCTTATACCTTCATTTCATTAGATATAACTTGCTTATGCCTTATCAGATCTTCATATTTGCACAAATCAGCTTTTGAATCCATTTTAAAAACAGCACTTGTCTATGAGACATAACGACATACTTCCTTATTTGTTTCATGTGATGTGTTTACAGAAGATTAGTTTAATTTGTTACAGATAAGTTTATTTCATGTCCTTGGGACAGTAGAACCAGTATGGTATTGCTTGATTTTATTAACCAGACACAGGTGCATAATTTCACGGTTAGTGCACACAATATTTTTACCTACTGTTGACTTTCGGTATTTACCATAAGTTTTACAGGAATTTTGCAACTACTAATGCAGATAATGAAACGTTTTGTACCGTCCTACTGACTAGTCAAGTGGTTATGATACAGAGTTTACAACCAAAAGGTTGTGAATTTGAGTCCATGTTTTTTTTTTTTTTTATTCCAATTGTTTAATTTTATTTATTATAGATGTACCAAGACCTTTGAGGAATGAAATTTTGGATCATTCTATATCAAAAGGTTGATGCGTAACATGTAATATGAGCCAGTCTGTCCTAAACATCTTCAGAGATTCATGAGGAAATATTGCTCCATATTATAGCCAAAACATACAGTTGAAAATTATTCACTATACATGTTGTTTGAACTTAAGTTTAGTGGGAAAACTTCTGAAAAATAGTATGCAGCAAGTCGTGGCATGAAGGCAAAGCAGATATTTTTAAATATTTGCGATGACTTTAAAAATATATCAAAAGCACAGAGATTCAATTTCACATATTGAGCGTACGGTAAAGGTTCTCGGTGAGGATCCTACAAAAATATCAATAACAAATGCATTTATAGATAAACAAATAACTTTGAAGCGTGACTGTATTTACAAAATTGAAAATACAGGTCTAGAAATAGGGGTTTCAGTCGTTTAATTGCATATACTATTCTATTTTGAAGCACGTAGATGTTCCAGACATTCTGGCTCAGTGTATGGGTTACGCATCAAGGTTTTGAATATAATGATCCAAAGGACATTACTCAGAGGTCATGGTACATCTATAATAAATGAAGTTAAACCAATCAAATAAAGGTAAAAATACAAAACAAAAAAACAAAAATAAACAAGAACATACGTGGACTCAAACTCATGACATTTTGGTTGATAACTCTGTACCATAACCACTTGACTAGTCAGTAGGACCGTGCAAAACGTTTCATTATCTCATTAGTACTTGCAAAATTTCTGTAAAACTTACAGTAAATACCGAAAGTCGACAGAAGGTAAAAATATCTTGTGCACTTACCGTGAAATTATGCACCTGTGTCAGGTAAATAAAATCAAACATTATCATATGACGTTGCGTCTGGGAGTGAAATAATGCCATGCAATAAAATCTGTAAACCACTAGTGGTTTATCGATTTTCTGGAAACATTATTACGTCCATAACAAAGTTGCGTACATAATAACAAATTTATCATGTTTTTACGCCTGAAATGAGATTTCAAAGTGATCTTAATGCCATATGATAAATAGAATCTAACATTTGTGCTCTTGTATTATTGAATTTATTAAACTCGTTGCGGAAAAGAGATAAAATGCTCGGCAAGCCTCACATTTTATCTCTTTTCCCCAACTTGTTTAATAAATTCAATCAAACATGAGCACTCATGTAAGATCCTCTATTTATCATAATAAAAGGTAAACTTACGATCATCCAAAGGTTCATCTGTTTCATCTTGTTTTCTTTTACCAGCCATAATATCACCCTCAGACCATTCTTGACCTGTTCAAAATAAAAAAAACATAGCACAGGGTTCCCACAGAAATTTAAAACACAATTCCATGATTTTCCATGATCAACAATGTAATTTCCATGACTATTTAATGCACGGCTTCCAACCTCCCCTTTTAGCAGCATCTTCACCATGCTGAGCATAAATGCAGAATGCAGCAATAACAGCATGCTTGTAGACCATGCATGCATTTTGAAATAATTAAAACCTGAAATCACCAGCAGCCAGAAAACTAGCAGTGTCCGACAGCTAGTTTTCTGGCTACTGGTGGCTTCGTCAAATTATAACACAAAATTCCATGATTTTTCCATGTTTATTCAGGTTTTTTCAAATTCCATGATTTTTCCATCCATGGAACTTTTTTAAGTGATTTTCCAGGTTTTCCACGATTTCCAGAGCTTGTGGGAACCTTGATAGCAATAACCCTTTCCTTCATGAACACTCATACTAGACTCCACTGACTATGAATAATCATATAAATAAACTTTCATGTTGATAAATAGACCAAAGAAATTATTTGTCAGGTTGGACCAGTTGTGTAGGACTAGGAACAGATATATCACATTTCAATAGCAAACAGAGTAGACCCTGAACAGGCAGCTCTTACAAGAGCTGCCTGATCTGAGTCTGCTCCATTTGCAAAAGCATTAAGAAGGTGTTTCTATGAGGTAAAGGGTTAAAATAACAAAGAAATTAAATAATATTCGTGAAAATGTTCATCTTTCAATCAAGTACTGTATTCAATCAAGTGAGTGTAGTGTGTGCCTAACTTTTCAACATCCTATTAGTACTTTTGAAAACAGTGTAGATCCAGATCAGCTGGCCTCATCAGGTGCCAGCTAGCTAGAATCCATACTTTTTATATCCACATAATGAATCCATATAATAATGAAACTACACGACTATACTGACTGCATAGAATATATCTTGAAAAAAGCTTTTTTTTCTATTCTTAGAAGTTGAATAACAGAAACATTGTTTAGTCGTTTAGTATTGTAAAACACTTAGTGTTCACAGCATCAAAATTTGACAATTTTTAAAGACTGAAATATTCGTGTAGTTTAAATTTGGCGGCTACTCAATTTAATGCCCTTTAAAATATTATCTATTTTCATAGGGGCTACTCTTCAAGAAATATTCTTTTCTTTAATAGTAGCCTCTTTTTAAGAACAGAACAGAACAGAAATTTTATTTTTGACTTAAGCATACAAGCTCATCGTCATTACATCATATACACATTTACATGGTGACACAGGCTTGGCCGTGAACATAAAACATAACATGAATAAATAGATCGAGAGTGAAGTATTTTTGTTGATTTGTTTTTTTTTGTTTAGATAATAGCAATTTCAAAATCTAAATATTTTGTTTCTTAGAGAGCTACCTTGTATATAGGTCAATTCTTGTCTGGTGCATAGATGGTATGTGGGGGATGGATGATCCAACCGCACCCCATGCACCAGCCACCAATTTACCTGATGATCAACTAATGTACTACATGTTGCTTTAAGGTATGTAATCCATCTTATCTTATGAACAAAACACACTTTAACTTTCATGAAGAAAAAAAAAATCTGTCTAAAATAAGACTTGGTTCCCTCGATGTTATAGTGTTTCCAGGACTTAAGTGACCCCCGTTTTTTGCTAATTATTCTTTAATGGTGATTTTAATTGAAAAATAAATTAGAGAAATGAATTTAGATATAGACCGCGTGATTGGATTAATTTTTTCCACATAAATGTGAGTTTTTGTATAGGCTGGGATTAGATGGAATTTTGGTGTGTTTTTGCCGCTCCTCTTTGAATTAGTCCCCAAATGAACCTAACGATATTAATAAAGCATGGCTTATACGGGTCAGTGGAGGTAATTCGTCAGTCCTACAGATAAGAGTGCGTAACAGAAAATTATTTTTCCTATTTCTCAACCAAAAATATTTGCAAAAAATATTTGGTATGTACTCAAAACAACTGTCTCGATGATACGGTTCTTTTGAGCACCGAAAACATGTGTTTAAACTGATGAAGACAGTCGCAGCTTCACGCTAAAATTGCTTACCTGGACCAATCTACGCGCATTAGGCTATGATTCACTGCTTATACTAACGAATAAACTTCCCTGTACATCTAAAACCCATGCATTGGAATGGCCTGTGTTAAAAAGCGATTCAAGTAATAGTATTGTCTAAATCTTAAATGCTAGGTTGTTGTTGTCCTCTGCTAAATTTTCTTTCGAGATAATTATTTTCTAAAACTATGTCTTTCAGGAATACGATTAGGTTTTCAAACAGTATGGATCCAGATAATGCCCAACAAATTCGCCCGAAATTGGCTTCGGCTGTTGACAAAGTTTATCAGCGAAATATCTTAAGCAGGCAAATATGTGATGCTCTTGAAGTTTAATGTATATCCCCGATTCGCTATTTCTCGTCAACTCTCTAATTTGCTTGAATTGTCGTCATAAACTCTTTACTTACTAGTGTCGTCTGCTGATAACCTTTGCAAACAATTCAGATCCAGATCAGACCCGACGGGCATGATCTGGATCCAAACTGCTAGACACTCTGCTGATATTACCGATTTTTTTAAAGAAAAACAACAAGAACAAAAAAAACTTATTTTGAAAAAAATTTCAGCAGACGACAAAACCATGCGAAATTACCTCGTAGGCAAAAACAGTCGATGAATTGAAATGGAAGGTGCTACATGTACATGCAGCCTTATATTTGCCTGCTTTCAATACGGCACGGTCTAGAACCCATATAGACTTTCATAATTGCGTGTGTGCGTGCGTGTGTGTCAAAGTGATGACGAGTGAGGTTTGCGCAATAGATTTTCTTTGAATCAGCGGACAAAGATATTCCTGTAGGCCAGTATACATTTTTGTATATCATCATAGCAATGCAAATATACCACATGTATATATAGGGGTACACATGGGTATATTCATAGGGAAAAACAACTAAGTTATTCTTTTGTACAGGGGATTTGGGCTTCATTTACAAATAAGGGCGTCTCCCAAAAATAAGTTTTAGTTACGCGGTGTGCATTTAAATCCACATGCTAAGTGCCATTCTTCTAGGTTCAATTTAAAGCTGTTTAAAAAAAGAAAAACGGAGGTCACTTAAACTCTGGAAACACATTAATACATACTCTCACTGTTCAAAAGTTGATTCATCTATACAGATACCAACATACTATGGATGTGTGTCCATTTATTGCTTATTGTGTTACTGAATTTTAAACTGCATATCACAGTCTCATATTTTGGCGATGTTTGTTTATACCACCAATAGCGAAAAATAAAAATGTCCACCAAAAATAAAAGTTTTACAGTACTTGAATGTCCAATAAATGTGAAAAGCCTTTTTGCAGATAATTTGAGGGCTAAACCTAACCTACTCTACCGAAAAATTATCCTTTTCTTTAAAACCTTTGTATGGCCAGACTGTTTAGGTCATAGTCAACAATTTTGCAGTCATGTCAGGACGGGTCTACCTGGGTTGAACCAGTACTAAGCAGAAGAAAAAGGTCTTGCTCAAAGACACAATGCAGTGCCTCTGGTGAAGCTCGAACCTGCAGCCCTCTATCAATCAGGCCAGACTGTATGAGGTCCTTTGGTGTACTGGCTCATTTAAAGAGATATCAGCCAGTGCACGAGATTTCCAACAATGTGGTGTGTGCCACCAGCAAAGCCTCGGATCAGCCTGCGCATACGCGCAGTCTGATCAGAGCCTTTGCTAGTTGCTTGAGTATTCTACGATTGTTAAGCTACTGACTGAACACCATTTGGAGTTTCTAAGCTTAAAAGGAGGTTGCAGAGGCTCGTCCGAGTCTACACATATCAAAATGCCACATTGTTGGAAATCTCATGCACTGGCTCATATCTTAACACTCTTACCAATAATAACAGTGAATATAGAATGAGATCTGCTGGAGTGTTCGTTCATCTGGGTGGATCCTGTGTGTCTCACCGCCGAACCAGAAACCAGCAGTGACATCACATCATCCAGTGTCTCACAGTCCACCTCCTTGTGCCCTATCACAACTGTAGAGATACAAAAGTAATTCTTTGTCTTCAGTATTCAATGTAGTCCCTTTATAACGCTATGTTGGGGGGGGGGGGGTCCATAGCAATGGGCTAAGTTATCAGTGAATTGTAATATAAAGAGACTATTTTACAAAAGAATTATAGGTGAATCCTGTTATAAAGGGACAACTTTACAAAAGAATTCTAGGAAAATTCATGGTCGTTTTCCTAACCTTTGTAAAATCACATGGTCAAAAAAAATAATAAAAAAATGGGAGCCAGAGCATAACTGTGTTCTTTCCAAACCTATGTTATAATGAAAGTGTATTATAAAGGGACATTATTGTAGCTTTATTTAACATTTAGGATTTATAGAGGAGACTCTGTGAAATAATAAAGAACTTTTAGAGACCAATAAGGGATTATTTGAAGTTTAAAAGAATATAAGTTTTTGCAAAAGTGATTTACACTCAACACTTTTGCACTCAGAGTGGCCTTAACTCTATAGAGTTTTAGCCTTTCTGCGTGCAATAGATTTAAAATTTGGTATACCATACTTTTCTAATGCTATGGTGTCAAGATTAAAATATATCACATCAATTAAGACAAGACACATATTTGAGCCAGTTCATGAGACTTATCACATAAATTTGACAAAATACATTTTCTAAACATGCATGTGCAGCAACAAAGTATGGCTTGATTCCTAATGTTAGCCTGCATATGAGCCGTGACATGTGATTCCCAACAATGTGGCATTTTGACAAGTGTAGACTCAGATGAGCCTGTGCAGCCTCCTTTTAAGCTTAGAAACTCCAAATGATGTTCAGTCAGTAGCTTAAGAGTCATAGAATACTCAAGCGGCTAGCAAAGGCTCTGATCAGACTGCGCGTATGCGCAGGCTGGTCTGAGCCTTTACTGGTCGCAAATACCACATTGTTGGAAATCTCATGTTGCGGCTCATATATACTTAAACGCAATAAAAACGCAACTGTTTTAAATCCACTTTTTCTCCCACATGGACCATATGATGATAATTTCTTAATTATATTCTGTGTTCCTCTACAATGAGTAATAATTTGCCATTAAAATGGTTTTGGTCAAGATTTCCATTCTGACCTTATAATGACGTCAGTAAATTTCAACAATTGACGTCTAAAAAAGTGATGCCTTATTCGAATTGAAAACAAACAGCTTGATCTGATAGCCAGATGTCTTAACTAAAGAAAAACACTAAATCTCTTTAGAAGGTATTGTTTATCAGTGCTCCCCGTCCCTGTGTCACTGCGTTTTTTTTTGTTGGCGGCAACCTACTTTTTTTTCAAATATCCATTACAGGTGCATTGTGTTCGGTCATGTCGTGATACTTATGCCTTC
Organism: Loripinus fragilis; assembly: GCA_964019695.1. Lineage (NCBI taxonomy): Eukaryota > Metazoa > Mollusca > Bivalvia > Lucinida > Lucinidae > Loripinus > Loripinus fragilis. The sequence continues at coordinate 46,600,257 of OZ026519.1, read as the reverse complement.
TATGCAATGTGTTGAGGGCTTTATGGTAACATTTAAAGATTTCCATAATCAATATTCGTTTGGATAAAAACTGCCAATAACGTCAGAATATTGAAGACGTCACAGAGACAAAATGACCGTTGTTAGAAACATAAAATTACCTGATTTGATTTTGTCTACCCTTTTGCTTTCAAAAACAGATATTGGTTAAAAACTTTTTTTATGAAAATAGATACAATTTAGGAACTCTGTGACTTTAAAAATGGGGGTTGCCTTAGAATTCACCTTGCAGCTCAGCAACCATAAGCCACAGCGGTCTGATTTTGATATTGTATGCAAGGCATTTAACGGTACTTAGCAATCGCATTATCGTTGAGTGAATTTTTTGCTCAAAAAAAGGAACCACCATTTTAGTAAGTGTTGCGTTTCTTTTGTGTTTAAGTATTCATCCCTATCTTACTTTTGCACAGGCTTATCTGAGCCCTTGCTTTTCACATATGTGAAAAGAACAAACATCTCATTATCATTCTATCAATCTTTTGTATACAATTGGATTCTTCCTTCTGGTTTGACACAATTAACTTGGGATAGTCCATTGCACAGATCTATGGATGTCAGGTATTAATTTTTAAAAAAAATATTGAATTCTTTGTCTGAAGATCTTTTCACCTTTACAAACAGTGTAGACCTTGATGAAATGCTGCATTATGTGGCATTTCATCTGGGTCTTCACTGTTTGTAAAAGTACCTGTTTTGGGGTTTCCCATATACAAAGGGTTAGTAATATAATGGGACTTCTTTAGAACATATTCATCATATAGAAACCAAAATACATTCATAAACTAGGCTATGACTTTAAGTCTGTTAAAACCAATTGTGGCAATCAGTGGCAAAAAGCATACACACACATGTAGAGCTTCGATACTGAAAAAGCATTTCCCAATACATAACTGAGGCATTCCTATAATTATGTAGACTTATATTCAGCTACTATTTGACATTTATGCTAGATGTTCAGATTCTTAGATTTTTTGTAAAAGATCCCTAACCCCATCTTTTATGCTACTCTCACACCCGAGCGAATGTCCATGTGAATATGAAACTTTGAAATTCGCGGCATAATCACCCAAAATGATGTGATTGGTCAGGGAAAATTTGATACATTATAAATGCTTGCGAAATGTTTTACGATCCTAGCAAATTTGTTTTACAAATGGTGCAAATGCTTAAGAATGCTTGTGAATGCCGTTGCGAATCTTAAGAATGTGTTGCAAATGAAACAAGAACACAAAACCTGGGTAGCTAATTTGCATACTACACATTGAGGGTAGTTCCCTTGTCTAAAATCTGACAGGTTCTGTCCAAGTAGCTTATTTTTCTTCAAATTTGTACTAATTGTCCACATTCGTCCAACATTCTACCGAAATGTAAATACAAATGCAAACGAATCTTTACAAACGTCTTACAAACGTCTTACGATCACTACAAATGCCTTGCCATCAATAATAATGGCTTACCAATATGTTGCCAATATGCTTTTCTTGCGAATTTTAAGAGCATGTTTCTAATCTTCGCAAGACCCCGAGAAGGCTTACAAACACCCCAAGAATGCTTACGAACATCTACAAATTTCTTCGATCTTTGCGAATTGGCACCAAACTGCATTGGTTAGCCCATTCGCAAGCATGTTGGCAATAAGGGAATACGGTCTTACAAATGGCCAATAAGGGCTTACAAGTGTTAACCATGATAATCAGTATTGTATGTTACAGCTTTAAGATGGGGTCTTCTCTTTTCCAAAAACTAGATTGGTCTTATCAGATGGATTGAAATTTGTGGTGAAGGGATCCCACTCCAATGCCTCCAAACAGTGGGTTACAAAAACCTATTATTCTTGTTTCTCAACATAAACATATGCTATAGGTACTCAAAATAACTGTTTCAATGAAGCACCTTAACATATGTTTTTGTTTGTTTGTTTGTTTGTTTTGTTGCTTTACGTCCCAAGTCAACAGCTATGGTCATGGCGGGACAGTCAGTTCACCTAACCAAACTTTTTCCTGGGCAAGCTTGAACAAGCAGTTAACCAGTACTTCGTGCACATACTTTCGCTTGTAACTGACAACAACCCTTCTTGAGTGATTCAGCGGAAGGGAGGAGAATGACAGTAGAAATTATTTCATGATCAATCTCCACGTAAGTATGGGACCGGGCCGGGATCGAACTCGCGACCCCTGGATCTGCAGTCAGACTCGCATCTGTTGTCAGACACGTTACCGACTGCGCTACGCGGCCGGGTTAACATATGTTTGAGAATGGATGAGAAAAGAATAACAATTTTACATGAACGTAAATTGCCAATCTGTACCTATGCATTATCCCCCATCTCCTAACAAATACGGCAAATGTTCTAAAATTTCAAACACTTTGCCTGCCAAAAAGGCCTAGACACACAGGGAAGACCCAGATCAGACTGCTTCTGAAGAAGCAGTCTGATCAGTGTCTTCCCTGTTTACTATTCTGACAAGCATTTTATGAATTCCAGCCCTGGTTATCAACATTTTATTTCAGAACAAAAGGAGAAAGTGTTCCTAATTTTAGAACATTTACAATACATGATACATGGACATAATGGTACGAACCTGTGTTTCCTTTGTCATCTTCTCTGACATGTAAATCTTTACTGGAGGTGTCTAGGTCTAAGAGATCTTGTAGTTCCTCTTTGTAGATCTCTATATATGACACCTTTACTGAGTATCTAACACTTTTATCAACCTGCAACAAAATATCACAATAATAGACTAGAGGTGTCTAGGTCTAACAGATCTTGTAGCTCCTCTTTGTAGATCTCTATATATGACACCTTTACTGAGTATCTAACACTTTTATCATTCTGCAACAAAATATCACAATAATAGACTAGAGGTGTCTTGGTCGAAAAGATCTTGCATTCCCTCTTTGCAGATCTCTATATATGACACCTTTACTGAGTATCTTACACTTTTATCAACCTGCAAGAAAATATCACAATAATAGACTAGAGGTGTCTAGGTCTAACAGATCTTGTAGCTCCTCTTTGTAGATCTCTATATATGACACCTTTACTGAGTATCTAACACTTTTATCAACCTGCAACAAAATATCACAATAAAAGACTGGAGGTGTCTAGGTCTAACAGATCTTGTAGCTCCTCTTTGTAGATCTCTATATATGACATGTTTACTGAGTATCTAACACTTTTATCAACCTGCAACAAAATATCACAATAATAGACTAGATGTGTCTAGGTCTAACAGATCTTGTAGCTCCTCTTTGTAGATCTCTATATATGACACCTTTACTGAGTATCTAACACTTTTATCAACCTGCAACAAAATATCACAATAAAAGACTGGAGGTGTCTAGGTCTAACAGATCTTGTAGCTCCTCTTTGTAGATCTCTATATATGACACCTTTACTGAGTATCTAACACTTTTATCAACCTGCAACAAAATATCACAATAAAAGATTAGAGGTGTCTAGGTCTAACAGATCTTGTAGCTCCTCTTTGTAGATCTCTATATATGACACCTTTACTGAGTATCTTACACTTTTATCAACCTGCAACAAAATATCACAATAATAGACTAGAGGTGTCTAGGTCTAACAGATCTTGTAGCTCCTCTTTGTAGATCTTTATATATGACACCTTTACTGAGTATCTAACACTTTTATCAACCTGCAAGGAAATATTCCGGGATCAAATATATATTTACTATTTAAATACATGTAAATTGAGTGTTAATACAATGGCCACATTTACAGCATATATATGCCAAAATTAATATAGATATTAATGTTTCAATACTGGAACATTGAACTTTTTTCAACATTTTTATAACATTTCAACATTTTATCCCACATTTGTTAACGTGTCGCTCAAAAATCACAAAAATATGTTTTTAGAATCAGAGTCCAAACGAACCTACATAGGGTTTGAAAACCTGAAGCACACATTTTTTTCATTAAGGGAGGAGGGGTAGAAATAATGAGAATTAAGTATTTTTGCAATGTTGTAGTTCACTGGAAAACCTATACAACACTGACCAATATAGTACAGAAATTGCTGATGGTGTCAATGTGGTGTTCATTTTTCCACTGATTATTCAAAGGTCCCCCCCCCACTAAATTTTGTCTGTCAGTTTTCATGCTTGTCTGGCAATATCTAGTGGCAAGAGCTGTCAATATTTAATAAGCTGTCCTGTATAATTATTGAAAGTGCATCTACTGTAATGAACATTGTTAGATTATTGTTTCATCAGTAAGGTGTGAAAAAGTGCAGATACAGTGACAAAGTAAGTAAGGCTGCAAAGATCAGGAATCGATACAATCAAGTACCACACCTGACCCAGGATACCAATGGGAAAGTGACAAACTCACAGAAGACACCACAAACGAGAGCCAAGAGGTCAGCCCTTTCCCCAGCAGGTGACCACGAAGCACATATAAACAGACGCGCACAAAACATAGCAAACACAAGACAGAACAAAAACATAAAAGATCCACAAAAGAAGTACCGCCTTGGAACGGTCAGTAAAATATTTTACTGGAGGGCTTAAACTGGTTTAACGGCGCCAACCTCACCCTTAATTCAGATGTGGATCAAGACATATAGATATTTGGTTTGCATGAAAGACCCCTAACTTATCAATGCATCATCTCCTAAACATATAAATCAAGATATAACAAGGAGATAAAGCAAGGATAAGGACTCAACAGTAAATTAAACTGAATACCGGAGCAAAAGAAATCCAACAGGTAAACCCCGGTGGGCCCGACAAACAGCCAAAGCATCAGGCCCCTACCATCTCATCAATAGATAAGTCTTTAAGTCAGAACCATCATAGAGTCTGAAGTCCGACCCACCGGCGTGCAATTAAAGAGGAAAGCAAAGTTGCCAACCGTAATTGGGTTGACTACCAAGCATGCAGTCTGTTGCAATACATTAATGTTATAGCCAATCTTTTTATAATGAGAAATTATTTTAATGAACTGCGCTGAAAAATTATTAGAGCCAACAATCTTCTTCAATTTATACACCAAGTCACCATAGAAATCGGGTTCCGGAAGTCCTTGGCGCAAGAGAGATTTAAGTCCAACTTGGAATTTAGAAATCAAATCATAGGATCGTCTATAAAATTTAGAAAATGTTTTGCGAAGTTTATGATACCGATAGCCTTGTTTAAGAAGTTTCTGAGTTAACAATTTATTGCGAGTGTTGAAGTCAGCAACATAGCTAGATGCTCTAGCAAAACGAATGAGTTGAGAGATATAGACTCCATAGGATGTAGAACGAGGAACATCACCATCTAAAAATGGGAAATTGACAATTTCAAAATCAAAGTCGTCACGTTTATCATAAATTTTGGTAGAAACAATATCATTAGAAATTGACAAATGCAAGTCCAAAAACGCGGCTTCGGTATTAGAGGCATTGGCTTTATTCAGTTGGAGCTCTGAAGGGTATATTTGACTAACCATATTGTCAAAATAAACATTATTAATATTTAAAATATCGTCCAAATATCTGGAAGTAGTGTTTAACGCATCAATAACATCAGCCTGCTTATCATCAGAAAGAGACATCATAAAGTCCCTCTCATAACAAAACAGGAATAAATCTGCAACCAGGGGAGCACAATTAGTGCCCATAGGAATCCCAACTACTTGTCTATAGAGCTTGGTGCCAAATCGAATAAAAATGTTATCCAACAAAAAGGTCAGCGCATCACATACATTTTGACACGACCATGCATGATATTTTTTAGGTTTTTCTGAAGTAAAAAATGCATTTCTGTCATTACATGCAAGGTAAGGAGAGCCTTCTCTCTGGAAGGTCCTTTCAATAAGATCAATAAGTTTATCTTTAATTAAATTATGAGGTAAAGTAGTGTAAAGAGTAGAAAAATCATAAGTAGACAAACTGGTCGCATTGAAATCTCTAGCTTTAAGTTTATCTAAAATTTCACCTGAATTTTTAATAGACCAAAATAGGTTTTTACCGGATCTCTCAAACCAAGTTTCCAATTGTTCTATCAGTAGAAACTTGAAAGTAAATAAAACACATGGGAGGTCACCAAATGCCACTCTCCTTTTAATTCTAATTTCTTTTCAGTAATTTATTTAAAAATCTGAATTATCACATTACCCCTTAATACATAGCAGTACTGGAGAGTTTATAAAGTTTATCAAGACATATCCCAGTTGCAGTAGTTTTACATTTTTAGTAACTCAACCAAAAATATATTTTCATTAGATAGATGCTTTATATTTTAACACTACATGTATTAATTATCAGAATTCCTATTACAGGCCTCCAGATAAGAGTGTGCAACTGAAAATTATTTTTCTTATCTCTCAACTAAACATATGTTGTGGGTACTCAAAAGAACCGTCTGAATAAGACGGTTCTTTTGAGCACCAAAAACATAAGCTTAAAATGATGGGTAAGAAAATAATTACAATTTTACACTCAAAAATTTTGCTTAACTGGACCTATGCTATTAATATGGAGAACAAGGACCACTACAGCATAGTTTATGATGCTATAGTTTTAATACGACCTACAAGTGAAATTGGTGTCTTGTAAAGCTGGTGGGTGGGGAGCACATTTCCAAATGGCAGAAATTGACACCACAGATGTCAGTAGAACGGTCTGGACTGGGCATGATTGTTGCCGTGTTGTGAATCATGGCACATAATAGTGATCAATAACAAATACTGACCTGCATGATATCAAACATTTGTTTCAATGCTCTTGGAATGATTCCATATTCATCTTCTGTCAGTGAGGATATATGCCCTCCTCCGATAGTATATGTCTTTCCTGAGCCCTGTAATGATTAATCCTTTCCTTCATGAATATTCATGCTATAAGCTCCACTTACTATGAATAATTATATAAATAAACTTTCATGTTGGTACATAGAATAAAGATATCACTTGTTAGGTCCATTAGTGTACGATCATATCTAATCATATTTCCATAAGCAAACAGAGTTGACCCTGTTCAGGCAGCTCTTACAAAAGTGCTGCATGAGTTTGCAAAAGTGTTAAAAGGGGTCTCTTTGAGGTACTGGGTTGATAAGCTTTCTGAAAAATTCATTATATCTATGTATCATCATAATAAAACAGACTTTTAACGATTTGCATGTAAATTTTTCATGCTTTTATTGTTGTCCTCTGACTTTTTTCAGAATCAAATTTTTCAAAATATTCTTTAAGGAGCACTATCAGAGCAGGGGACACAAATGAGCCATGACATATGATTTCCAACAATGCGGCATTTTGACAAGCGCAGACTCAGATGAGCCTGTGCAGCCTCCTGTTAAGCTAAGAACCTCCAAAAGATGTTCAGTCAGTAGCTTAACACTCATAGAATAATCAAGCGACTAGCAAAGGCTCTGATCAGACTGTGTGTATGCGCAGGCTGATCAGAGGCTTTGCTGGTCGCACATACCACATTGTCGGAAATTCCATGCCATGGCTCAAATACAGTCGAACTTTGGTCGCTCGAACTCGCCTGTCTCGAACACCAGGGATCGCTCGAACTGGTTCATCGGTCCCGGCAATTTCCCTATACATTTAATGTTAAAATACACCCCAGGCTCGAACAGTGATGGCTCGAACTGTCGAACTCAAAGCACGGTCCGCAGGGCGATTTTTCATGTAAAAACGCTATGATGGCTCGAACCAAATATTTCTTTACATGAATCAGTCACACGCATGATTTAAGTTCATTAATATTTCCATAAGCGCTCCGTGACAATGATGATTACACCCTTGGGTTACCCAACTGGCGAGCGGAACGTGTGAAGCAATTAGCGGCAATTTACCAGATCAAAGATGTGAGTAAGTTCTCACTTGTCACCACTAAGTAGGGCGGCCGAAAATGATTGAAGACAATTAATGAGATGTTTTGTAATCAAGAATTCGCGTGTCAAAATGAGTAAAACATGCCTGGCTGGATAAAGAAAGGCATCGGATTGTGCGGCGGTACAGTCTGATCCGCGTCTTTTCTGTAAAAATCATGAGGAGTTTGTCACTTTTTTCATGTTTTATTTGTTGTTATTCATTGAAACTTGCACATTGTGAATAAATAATAAGAAACAAACTTTTTTTTTCGTTTATTGTTCCAAAGGAAACGATAAACAACCGAACATAAACTGTAGCGACACATAAACAGGAACATTCACCCACTAGGAGAAAAGCAGTTAAGCTTACTCGATAGCAAATGCATTGATCAGCCTGCGCATATGCGCATGCTGATAAATGTATTTACTTTCAACAGATTCATATGTTCACTCATGCGGGTTATCATTTTATCTCTAGCGTGCATAGGGTTTTTGATCAGTGACAGGTGTCACGTGCGCTTTGCAACTTTGGTCGATAACAAACGTGATGTCCGTGATGACATAGAGTACACATGAACCAACTTGAAAATTGTCAGGCTAGGTATCGCTCGAACACATGGATGGGTCGAACTCGCACAGACGGTCCCGACGAGTTCGAGCCAACGAAGTTCGACTGTACTTAAATATAGTGCTTGTCCTGCAGGACGGGTGACTTTACAATTTTAACTTGTCCTGTAAAACATATGCACTTGTCCTTTAAAAGCGTATGCAGTAAAGAACATAAGGAAGTAATATGTAATATGACTTACTCGAGGAATTCTTTCCAAAGCACTCATCCTACAGGACGAGTGCTTTGGGAAGAATTGCTCAGCCTTTCAAGATTTCACTTGTAATTACGAGCGGATGAGTGGATTTTTTGTCCCATGCAGAGTGCCAAATGGTTTGGTTTTGTTTGTTTGTTTGATTTGGTTCTTTACGTCCCATCAACAATCTTTCTGTTAAACAGGGACGGGTCTTCCTGGGTTAAACCAGTACTAAGCTAGGAAAAATGTGTCTTGCTCAAGGACCACAATGCAGTGACGCCGGTGAGGCTTGAACCCGCAACCCCTTGGTCTCGAGTCAAGCACTCAACCACTGAGCCACTGCGCTCCCACCAGATGGTTTGGATCCAGATCAGGACTAACATTATAGTGGCTATTCTTTGCAAAGGTATGAGCAGAAGACAAATGTTGCTGCTAGAAAGAAAAGAATTAAAATAACATTTGAACAAGAAGAGCGACCAATATTAGGGTAATTGTAGCAAAATAGGGACTACTTTCCAGGCCTTTAGTTTATTATAGAGCGTACCATAAAAATAGTTTTCTTATTTCTCAACCAAAACACATGGTATGGGTGCTCAATAGAACCGTCTCAATGAGACAGTTCTTTTGAGCATCCAAAACATATGTTAAAACTAATGCGTAAGAAAATATTTTACAATTTTACGCTCAAAAACTTTGTTTATCTTAACCTATGTACATTCACAACATTTCAGAACTAACATCTGATCTGATCTGACAATTCTTCAGTTAATGTCTCATAAAAGCACAGAGATAGCATGTTTAAAATGAATTGAGAGACAGACTAATGAGAGTGGGGGTTGTAAGAGTAGGATTGGGACCAGGGCACCTGGATTCACCAATCATATAACATAAAGGCCCCCAGATAGGAGTGAGTAGCTGAAAATTATTTTCTTATTTCTCAAGTCAACCAAACCATATGTTGATGGTACTCAAAAGAACCATATCAATGAGATGGCTCTTTTGAGTACCCACAACACATGTTTTAACTAATGGAAAAGAAAATAATCCCAATTTTTCTCTGAAATATTTTGCTTAATTGGCCCTATGACATATTTCTAAATTCATTCACCCTGCATATAATGAGGGTTCTTCATCAAAATTGATAAAATAAAGTGTGAATTGTCAAGTTTTAATTAAAAACAAAATATTATAGTTTTAGCTTTGAAGATTGTATTTTATATTTGCAACCACAGGCGGCCTCGAATTGATAAAATGCAGCATCTGAAGTGCCTTATCTGGATTCAAATTATTTATCAAAGTATCTGTTGACAAATAGAAATGAAATAAAGTCTTAAATACAAACTTACTGTTTGACCATATGCAAAGACGGTTGCATTGTATCCATCAAAGATTGACTTGACAAGGTTTTCTACACACAGTTTATAGGCATCATCTTGTGAGGTTTTAGGGGCTAGAACATCATCAAAAGTAAAGGCCCTGTCTTTGCCAAGAATCAGCTGATTGGTTGCTGGTAATATTCGAACACACATATCCTCCCCTCCCACTTTCTCCTTTGGCAGTAGAGGTCGTACCTGAACAACGGACAATTGAAATGAGCGACAACACATTATATAATTAGTGACTATAGGAAATTTGAACAAAACTTATTCCTAAGTCAGTTTTCCCTTATAATGGTATATTATATGACTCTTTGGTTACTGTAAAGGCGGCACCTCATGAATGCGTAATAAGGACTGGCCAACCTTAGACATAGGTAAAAGCTGAAAATGAGGTGTGGTTTTATTCAAAAGTAACTGTATCATCTTGCACCATTATATATAAATGCAAAACACATTATTTAGTCCTTAAAACACCGGCAAAATAACTGTATCTAAAAATGTCTTTTTAACATAAGCATAGAGGCAAACATTGTGGACCCAGATCAGACTGCTCCTGTAGGAGCAGTCTGATCTGGGTCCACGCTGTTTGCCTATGAGGCTTCAAATATTTTAGTGGACGACCAAATTACATACATTTTGTGATTACACGCTTTAAGGGTTAATAAATGTGAGTTCAGTGTGTATACGGTTAGGATTTTCATGAAATGCACACACCTTTGTGCGGCTCAAAAAGCTTAGTAACTCTTTACCAAATTATAAATAGAACCTGATTCCCCTTGCTTAGCAGATGAAATAGCCGAACCCCGCCCTGGTAAGGCTGGTATGAATATCAAAGTTGCCACCTTTACAGTAAGCGAAATGTCTATTAATACCTGTAATCCATAAGATGGATCTGTGTTAAATGGGGGCATTAACTCTTAGCATTCAGGCTAACTTTCATGCTTTTGTCGTTTGCTGACTGTTTTCAAAATCAACATTTTCAAAAAGTTCCTTAAGGAACACTATCAGAGTGTCAAACAGTTTGGATCCAGATCAGGACCGACCTTTTGTTGGTTCTGATCTGGGTCAAAACTGTTTGCAAAGGTTATCAGCAGACGACAAAAGTCGTCAAAAACAAGGAAAGAATTAAAAGCTGAAATTATCAGAATTTTTAAAAAAATATAACGGTCACATTCCTATAATTTGTTAAAAAAATATAGATGAACAAGCATCACGAGAATTATATATAGAGGATCTTACACGAGTGATCAATTCATATGAAATTTATTAAACATACAAGCCTTTGGCGGGTTTAATAAATTTAATATGAAATGAGTGTAAGATTCTGGTTATCATATGACCTAAAATATGATTTTATCTCCTTCAAAGTTTGTTATATATTTCAATGAAAATCTGCATTGTTGTCATGGACGTCGTGATGATGTTACATGTTCCTGTCGAAAATCTTATGTAATGCATGTGGTCATAACATTATTTATGACATGACGTTAGCCACTGGATAACAGTAAAGTCATTTGATAAAAAAATATATTTTTTATGTAAATGATCAGCTCTATAGTTTCTTCATTACTAAGTCTTCTTATTTGTTTGAAGCCAAGATAAAAGTGCAACCATAATGGACTCTATAAGGACATCATTCATATTTATTAACTTTCAAAAATTGAAAAGTGAAGATCAACATCAGTTGGCTTTTGATGAAAGATCAGCTAGCTTTTTAATATGACATTTCAACTGAATAGATTTTGTTTGTTTTTATTCACAGGCCTGCAGATAGGAGTGTGTAATGGAAAATTATTTTTCTTATTTCTCAACCAAAACATGTGTTGTGGGTACTCAAAAGAACCGTCTCGATGAGCACCCAAAACATATGTTAAAATTAATGGGTAAGAAAATAATTACAATTTTATGCTAAAAAATGTCCTTATCTGGACCTATATGTTCAGTTTGAAAATCGCCATTTTGATTTAACATTATTTGTTTGTTTGATTTGATTCTTTAGGTCCCATCAACAATCTTTCAGTTAAAAAGGAACGGGTCTTCCTTGGTTGAACCAGTACTAAGCTAGGATAAATGTGTCTTGCTCAAGGACCACAACGCAGTGACGGTGGTGAGGCTCGAGTCCGTGGCCCTCGGCTTCGAGTCAAGCACTCTACTACTGAACCACTGCGCTCCCTTGATTTAACATTATAATCAGGCATAAATTGCTGAAGTAAAACAAGCTAAATTATCACAAAATTTAGTCGCATGGAAAGATAAGCAAATTATGTGGATGGGATATGAATATGATGGTCACTGATAAGTGCATGGATATTTCAGGACAAAACATTGTTTTTTTTTCATTTTTCTACCAAATGGCTTACTGTGAGAAATATCTAAAAGCAAAAGGTAATTTGCTAAGGAACTTGCTTAAAATACTCACTGAAATTTCAGCATTTCTCATCATTTTAGCTGAGAGAGATATTTTCTCTGATGAACCAGAATGATCTCATGATAAAAGACATACATAAAAGATATCAACAGAGTGGCTTATAGTATAACCCCAGATCAGACTGTTCCTTTAGGAGCAGTCTGATCTGGGTTTACACTATTTTCACAGGCTTATCAGTCCAAATAATCAGGGGAAATAAAGCAGGCCCCTAATTTCAGTAAAGAAAGTGCCAGCTCAAGTGACAGGGATTTAACAAAAATCTCCTAAACCCCAAAGAATATGTTTAAGATTCACCTACCCTCACAGCAACTCTAACGTTTACTTCTTGCATGGTTTTCTCCTTAGCCTCCATGTCTGTTGTTCACCTGTACATGTATACTACTTCAGAGTGCCTTCAAGAGCCTTTAATCCATCTACAGAAAATGAAGCAAGATGAAAATGATTCATCAGCAAAGTGAAACTGTTTATTTGTATACCTTTATTTTCAGTTTGAGGTTTGACGTCCCAGTCAAAAGCTATGGTCATGTTGAGATGGTCAGTTCACATACCACACTTTTTATATGGCAAGCTTGACTGAGCAGTTAAACAGTACTCTGTCTGTGATTTTATTTAGCAGTTTCTTACCGCCGAATATCGGCGTCCTTCCCAATCTAAAAATGGACTGACCTGTATTTTCTCAATTTTCGTCAATATTTTCCCAATAAAATGTTAAAAAAAAAACTTTCGTGTTTGCAGTATTCAATCTAGACCGCGTCATTGCGCCACTGACCCATATACATGCAGCTGGGGCAAGTAAGACCGCATCATTGCGCCATTGACCCCTTTACAGGCAGCTGGCGCAAGTAAGATGTCTGCCGGGGCCGAATTCGCGCATAACCAATCCTACAAGTTTCGAAATTATGCAACAATTTTCAGCTAAAAAAGTTTTTGGCCTGTGTTGTAAACCAGGTGTTTTCATTTTTTACTGACAATTGGCATATTGGTGGTGTAGTATTAGATGCTGGAGTGCATTATCTGGGCCCCAGGGGTGTTGTGTTGTCTAATGATTGGCATATCATGGTTTGCCTCTTTGTTTTAACAGATAATTTGCCTTGAAAGTGCAGCATTGAACACTTGTCCTCCAGATTCATAAAAAGATAAATGCCAAACAGTTGAAACTAACAAGAAATGTCACAGTAACGTGACAAATGCCCCCAAAGGAATTGGTCTAGCATAAGACACAATTGAAGTAAGTTATTTGTTACAAAAGAGATATGCTCAAGAAACGAAAAACCTAGAAATGAGGTCAGAAGTCAATGTCAATGTTAAAGTGACCCAAAATGGTATGCACCACTCCGCCATCCCAAGAGGAATCCACACACCAAATTTGGGATTCCTACTGTAAATAATATAGACTATATGCTCAAGACACAATTATTCTAATAACTAGGTCAGGGTCGAGGTCACAGTGACCCCTCACTAGCAAGTGACACTCCACCATCCCAAGATGCGTCCACATACCAAATTTGGGATTCCTATCTCAAATAATATAAAAGATATGCTCCTGACACAATAATTCTTAAGACTAGGTCAGACCTCAAGCTCACAGCGACCCGAAAATGGTATGTGACAATCACCCATCCCAAGATGCATAAAGGCGCCAAATTTGGAATTTCTACCTCAAAGAATATAAGAGATATGCTACCAACACAATAATTCGTAAAACTAGGTCAAAGGTAAAGGTCAAGGTCACAGGACCCGAAAATGGTATGTGACACTCCGTCAATCCAAGATGCATTTACATACCAAATTTTGAATTCCTAACTCAAAGAATATAGGAGATATGCATCAGACTCAATAAAAATAGCTAGTTTAATTTGGTACACCCGTGTATAAGAATGGGACTCAATTGAGAAAAGGTTAGATTTTACTTTGGCTATCTTATCTTTTTTGTCGATTAGACCTGAAGAAAATGGTACTTGAGTAGTTCAAAGTACCCCACCCATAAACCTGCTGTGAATCAACAACATAATGGTTAGGGGAGATAAAGAGTGTTGAGCTGGGTAAGCTGGTCTTATGCGGGTCGCCCCTGTCTTTTTCTTATCTTAAGGTGAAACGTTTAAAGCAATATTTTAAGGTTATATTTTCAGATTAGTGGCAAGTAGGTTAAATTGTACCAAGGTAGAAGGTATCCTATACATTAAGGTGAACAGCAAATACCCAGATCAGGCTGTGCACATGAGCAGGCTGACCAGGGTCTTTGTTGTTCCATAAAATATCATTATGCACCCAATGTGCAACAATGAAATTAACATGGCGTTTACCCGAGCTAGTTCGTAAACATACCTTCGTCCTTGCATGGTCCCATATTGTAAAGGTTAGGTTAAATGAGCCCATATTGTTTTATTGTAAATATATTAGGGGTGCAACGATATACCGATATACCGGTAAACCACGATTCACTCTAAATAAATATTGTATCGCGATACACTTTTGGCCGTACCGGTACAAAGGCCTTCCCTATGTGTCACCAAGCCAGTTTTCATCTAAAATTTGCAAGAAAATATCCATTATTGGCTTTGAAATTGCCCAAAAATCGGGTCGTTTTCAAAACCGGAAGCGGTAAAAAAAGGAAAAAAAGATGCTGTGGTAAAATTCCTGACACGAACTACACAAACGTTGACTGTGTCAAACAGCATATCGCAGACTTTCTAGCATTGGAAGATGTTTATTCTGTATGATAGACATCAATGCGAGCCATAACATATTGTTTATGGATAGTTTACACATTTTCTATCCCCTCTTTCAAGTTATTTCCGCATTTCAAATACCGACGCTTTATTGTTAGTACTTGTAAATATCTGTTCGTGTTGCAAATTAGACCAACAGGAAACACAAGGAAAAAGACTGACAGGGGCCCAGTAGCCCAGTGCCCCTAAATTTTGGGCTGGACCCCTAAAACTAAAAGTTAAGGGGCCCAGCTTGCCCCTGAAAAAAAGTAGTATGTAAAAGTAAAAATACTTGTCAAATCTGTAGACTATAGCTATTGGAAGTTAACAAATCTTCATTCAGCTGATTCGAAATACTGTTAATATGGTAAATCATTAGAGGAATACAGATTTTGAGGGTCTCTTACTTCATATACTTGAGTAAAACAAATGCTTGGAAATGGTATTGAAATGAGTTAAATTTTCCGCCAAACCCTGGGCTCCTTAGTTTTGGGCTAGGCCCCCAATTATTTTGTTTTAGGGGCCCAGCTTGCCCCTGGCGAAAAAAGGTTAGTCTGTATCCCTGAAACAGCTACTTTCGGTTTCAAAAAAGATAGCGGACAGACAATCACGAATTATTGCAGTGAAATATCTAAAAGGGAAGGCACAAATTCGATCATTTCTCCTTGAAAAGCAGCCGAGATACAGAAGGAGTAGCTGAAAATATGACAGTGTGTAATAGATGCCAATTTCACGACCCTTGAATTATATTATAATACTGAACTAGGGGCAGTAATGGACAGAAATAAAGATACCAGGTGTATCGCAATATGGGTTTTCCATATCGCAATACGCTTTTTGGCGTATCGTTGCACCCCAAAAATATATGTGTAGGATGAATGACTGTCCCTGTGTTGTACGGTGTAGTTGTTGTCATAAATTTGGGAATCGCGACGAGGTCTGTCCGAATGTCTGTCGTATATAATCATATGCTTATGCATTAACCTAATGCATAATTATGCAAGACTGTCCCTCACAGGAATCCGGGACGTTTCGCCCCAGATCCAGTTCGCCCCCTAGACGTTTTGCCCCAGCGGCGTTTTGCCCCAGGTCGTTTCGCCCCTGGTCGATTCGCCCCAAGAAGAAAAATCAGCCTATTTTGTTGAAATTTATGTGAATAGTTAGAGCAAATGTATTGACAGTGCTTTATGCCAGTAGTAATGTAGTTCAACAGTTAAAATCTTCAACACTTTTGGCTGGATAAAGATTATGTGCACGTTTTTTTCGTGTAAAGCTATTGTGCCAGTTCATGAGAATTTAATATTATCGCATATGCGATAAATATCAGTAATATTACCTCTCATGACAAAGATGTTTTCTGATATATTCAGCTTGGCTATATCAAGCTAGGTCTAATTTTTGGCCTAAGTCTCCATCTTAATCCATACGTTTTATGTGCAATGTAGATGAGTCAATGTTATTCGGCAATAAACTTGTATCAAATGCTCATGTTATGGTTTAGTTACAAATTTCTGCCAGGTATAATTTCCTAGGGTTTTAAGGTCTGAAAATTCTGAGATCTCGCCATGTAGACGCGCATGTCGTTTATGGCACAATCCGTTTTCCCCATTATAAAGATAATGCAAACATATTTGAAATTATTTCATCTAACGTCTCTGCAACGTAAAGCAATATTATATCTTGCAATTATGCCTCATTTGTAGAATCTTACACATGGCAAAAGTGTTTCATGTCTCTTTCCAATGGATAAAACGGATAACCATAATTATACACGAAATAATGACAAGATAATTTAATTCACTAATTGCAAACAATCAAACAAACAACATCACAGACAACAATTAGGCCGTCTATCCTTTGACCTTTGTTGGTCATTAATTTCGACAAAACTGCAATTTTTTACCGGCTGGCCGATAGTGGCACGACATTGGATGCTGGCTGGGTTAGCCCAATGCCCGCCCGCTTCACAATAAGCAATTAAAATCGTGCGACTATCGGCCCGCCAGCGAAACGCCATTCCAATGTCGGACCGACAGTCGCACAAGATTGGATGCTGGCTGGGTTCCCTCATGTTTTCAGCTTTTCCGTACCAAACACTTATTGAGATTTATAACTTGATGAGCGGAAATTGCAGTCCGAAATGTTTATTGAACCAAAATTAGAATCCTAAAGAGAACTATGAGAATATTTACGCAAAACGATGTCAGTTTCAAATACAAATGAGTCTCCGCTGTTTGCGCATCGGGGTAGATTGCACAAACGGCGGTGACTGATCTGTAACGTTTGATCCCAAAGTGCTCGGCAATGGAAGAGGGTCTGGATGGGGTATAATGATTAGTGAATAATGGCCCTTTTTTATAATGAATAGTGAATAATGAGCCAAAAAATAATGAATAGTGAATAATGATGGCCTAAAAATTTATGAATAATCCCTTTTTTTAATGAATTGAAGAAAAAATTAATGAATAGTGAATAATCTGATTTCTTTGCCACCTTTCTTACTGTTAATGAATAATTGGTCTTATTTTAATGAATAACCCAAAATTTTAATGAGATGAATAATGGGCTAAATCTTAATGAATAGTGAATACCAGACCCCCCCCCCCCATCCAGACCCTCATGGAATCCATTTGTTCTATGTCTGGAAAAGAAGTGACAGACTCTAAAATGCTACATAATGTGTATATTAATATGAAACCTGATTGAAGCTAAGTGGTTTATAAAATCATTTTGTGTTGATAATGAAATATACAAACAGGAGCTCTGTGGGCGAAGGCTCCGTCCAGCCTGCGCATGTGCACATGTTGGTCAAAGCCTTCGTTGATCAAGTATCAGATATAAAAAAACGAACATTCACCATGAAGTCAAAGCACGTCACAGACATATCGAAGTTTAATTGATCAATTAAATTTAAATTGGATCTGATTGATTGGCGTGTGTTTTCGACACCTTAATCCCGTTAATGACTTACAGATTAAAGATTATCCGGCCGCACACTTTAATTAGAGTCAATAAACGTCCAATTACTTTAACTGGTTGAGCAGTCCCTTTTCTTAATGCAGTGAGCAGATCAGTACCACCCTGCGTATTGGCGCAGGGGTGGAAGAAATAAAAAATTATTTTTTTAATGCTTTATTTTATCAGTACTTTTTTGCAAGTATTGCATTTTGTTATCATGGTTTATCCTAGTCATGCTAATTACAATTACTCACTACACTCCTCTCAAACTCTTTTTCATGGACACCTGCACCCTCGAGACTGCACCATACCAATTATAAGCAAATAATATATAGCAGTGTGGATCACGATCAGATGGCTTTTGATATATCAAAAGAGATAAATCTGGGTTCCACAAGGCTTAATTGCTATGATTATTACTGAAGCGTATTCATCGTTAAAATTAAATTATTATCATATAATAAAATGTAAATAAGGTAACAGAGAAGTTATTTTAGACTGTATATATCACCCATCACGTCCTATCTTAAGAAGACTCCAGTCGGAGGAGTGCCATCATTGGCAGAAATTATATGGAACAGTAAACAGTAATGCTTAAAATATCTTTATGAAGTGTATAACAGTTAAAAGGGATTTATAAAAAAGTGAAGTGACACGACTATAGGGTAAAAAAAAGTGGGGCGAAACGACTAGGGTCTTTGGGCGAAACGACTAGGGTGTAGGGGCGAAACGTCTAGGCATCAAATTTGGGGCGAAACGACTAGGGGCGAAACGACTAGGGGCGAACTGGTCTTGGGGCGAAACGACTTGTTACCCCTCACAGACACAGCAATATATAAGTTTGTCTGGTCTATGTTGTGTCTTAGTTGCAGAACTGCGACTTTAGATTTTTTTTCGATCTGGCTGAATCTAAAGTCGCAGTGTTTTTGTGCTCTATCTTGATCAGGTGATGGAAACCCCTTTTGTTTTGGGAAAAACTCCTTTCTTTGACAATCCAACCATTCAGACTTCTTCATGTGTTTTACATACACAACCAAAGTTATAAAAATGTTACCATTGACTTCGTTTTTGTGACACGATCAATGCAATCTGTAATATTATGTTCTTGTTGTTGTTTTTCGGCTCATCGCAGCCATTTTGCATGCTTTTCACGAGCTAGGGGTGATGACGTTTTTGCGATAAATTTCGGATGTTAAATTGATGAGACGAACTTATTAAAACGTTGAGAATATATTATAATAAAACCCGGAACTGGTTATACTCCCCATGACTAGGTAAGGGATGTCAGCGCTTTTTCAAAAACTCAGTACATTATAAGAATAACATTAACAGTGGATTTAGGACAATATAAGAAAAAAGAAGGTGTTTGAGTTTTGAAAATCAGCGCAAAATTGTTAAAGTTATCGATTCTGTTAACTTACTCAATGTTAAAACGCTCGCAGCAGTCTCGTTTCTGTATTATTGTGCATTGTAGCGCCCCCTATTCTCTATTAATTTATAACGAGTAATGACCTATTTCAGAAAATGAAAGTCGATTTCCAAGAATGGCTTGATTTCAATTTAATATAGCATGCCAAAGAAAATGAGATACTTACTTTACAGAAATCCTTAACAATCACATACCCCACCCATATTACACTATATAAATCCAATTTTCGGAAAGGAAGCTTTGTTATGTCCCAAAATGTCATAATCAGACTGAAAATGGACTTTTCCAACATGGCGGACAATTGTTATTCTGATCATGTGCTCACGTGACAAGTTTCCCGCCAAAAGTAGCAAGCTAACGCAAGAGTACATTGACCTCTGAACCGAGAGGGGGTCAGCTTGTTTACGACAAGAAGCGATGGATTGGAAAGATCAGAATCAAATAACTTTTGAACAGTGATCAGTAAGATATTAGTGAAGGAAAATATTTTTATATCATGGCTAACCTTGCTGCAAGCTGAATAGCTTTACTAGCACACGCTTATGTTCAATTAGGCTATCAGTCAATACACACAATTGGTGTTCATCGTTTTTAAGGCGCCACGTGAATCTTATATAGAGACATTGGGTGTTTTGACCTTCTTTTTGAACATGTGCGCAATGGTTTAAGATTAAAATTGTAGAATGGTGTCATTATTTGAATATGCAAAATCATTTGGCATTTTTTTTCTATGTATTTCCTGTTAGTGGAAGTGGGGGAATTCCTTATCTGAAAATAGTCAATTTTCTATCCAGTGACATCCGTCGGAATACAGAACGAGGGTGAAAAATTTGCATACTAGGTTGAAGATTGACCTTTATTCGTTGACATTCATCAGATATTAAAAGAAAACCTATTACAAATGGTGAGAGAGGTCACCATAAAAATCAACCTGTATGCACAAAAAAGGATCCCATCCATTGCCATTAAGAACTCCTCGGACACAGTTTGTACATATCCAACTGGGTAGTTCTCGATGTCAACAAATTGGAGTTAGATTGGTAATTGGTCATCTTTTTTGCAAATATCTATATGTAACAAATGTATGGTGAGATGGTATTGGATTATTTTAATCTCAACAGACCAGGTATGATCAATTTTTGGCCAATTATGATAATAAGGAAGGTAAAAGAAAACATTATATAAGTCTGATTTTGGTATTTAATGTTGTTAAAACATCTGTGTATTCAGAAAACGGAAAGTGAACGGGTCATTGTCGGTACATAAAATACCAAAACAAATTCGTGCGTGACTTTAGTTTCCCACAGAAAAAGCATGCTCTTCAGCTCAGAAGACAAAAATGACGCCATGTTTTGAAAACAAATAGTGTAAACATTCTGTGTGGACAGGAGTATTTTATCTTTTTAGAACTAATCAGGTATGCATCAGCGGTAAACCAAATAGCAACATATAGATAAACCTATAAACATACAAAATGGAGTAGTGTTAGAGGAAGACACTGTTTGGAAATGTGTTTTCAACTTGGTTTACGTCCACGCTAACAGTAAGGGAAAAGATAGAGGCTTAAAAAATCAGGGCTATATGATAACATAAAATAAAAATCCATCATATCGCCCTGAATTCAGTGCTATGTTGTGTCTATACTATATGTTGTTTTGTATTGTCTTGCAGAGCACCCTTTGACTATGACTTTGACGTTTGTCTTCGTCTGCATATTTTAAAATAATAAATAGATGTAAACCTTCAAGTCTGCTTTATTATGACCGACTGAGCACCAGCTACAATAACATAAAATAAAAATCTATCATATCAACCTATCATGCTAATTTTTCAGCTGCAAATCAATTGGTACAGTATTGGCTAGTATCTCTAGAGCTTCTGTGCTTGTAGAATTAAGGCAGCCTGATGCCTTCAGCATATCAATTCTTTGAATCTTCCCAAACTCTTTACACCCTTCTATCATGCCTAATAATAGGTCTAGGTGGGTGGGGAATGATTTGTTAATGCACAGAGCTGTTGCCATTTCTACCGGTTTTAGAGCCCAGAGGTACGCACTTAATCAAATTCAAATATTAAATGAGCAATTATTTAACCACTTGAACTGAATCGAGAGCTTACTTTATTGTTTTAAACACATGTCACGCGTAAAATGAAATCGAGTAACGATGTAAACAAAACGGCTTTGCTTCCATTGGCACGTTATATATGCGCATGCGCGAAAATGACTAGTGACATGCACGCCGTAGGGATCACTGTGTTCAAATGTCCCCAAGTCAAAGCGTCCAAACTAAGGGACAGCTCAAGGGGGCGGCTAAAAAGTTGGGGGAGGGGATATTAAATTCCATGTGAACTGTAGGGGGGTTGGCTTCTAAGCAGGGGGGGGATGTGGGTCATGTTAAAATTGCTACAATAAAATTATTAAAATTTTCCTCGCTCAGTTGGTTTTTAAAAATCAACCTTTTATATTTAGCTAGGCAGGCCACTAAAATTCTCAATTTTTATTTTTGCAAGTGTTAAAGAAATAGTTCTGTTGTGGTCGCTTTATTGTTACAACTTTTATCATACTGAATTTGATAGAAAATTGATTGATTAATCAGGCTTTCAGATGAGCCCTACTTTTCCCTAGTTTTTCTTGAAAATGTCCTGACTATCTTTCTTTCTATCTTTACTGGTTCGCTCATACATGAGCATTACACCAGGGAGTGCGAATTTGGAAATTTTGATAAAATAAAAAACAAAAACAACACATAAAAACAAAACAACACATAAAAACACAAAAAACTTTTGGCTGAATTTTTGTTTAAATAAGGAGTGCCCTTAACTCCTCTGTGGACTGGGTATTTGCCACAGAAGGAGGTAGACTATTCCAATGTGGAATAGTTCGGGGGAAAAAGGAATTCTTCAGGGCATCACTGTATGTCTGGTTCTGCGGTATTGAGCACTATGTGATGACTAGTGACATGCACGCCGTAGGGATCACTGTGTTCAAATGTCCCCAAGTCAAAGCGTCCAAACTAAGGGACAGCTCAAGGGGGCGGCTAAAAAGTTGTGGGAGGGGATATTAAATTCCATGTGAACTGTAGGGGGGTTGGCTTCTAAGCAGGGGGGGGGATGTGGGTCATGTTAAAATTGCTACAATAAAATTATTAAAATTTTCCTCGCTCAGTTGGTTTTTAAAAATCAACCTTTTATATTTAGCTAGGCAGGCCACTAAAATTCTCAATTTTTATTTTTGCAAGTGTTAAAGAAATAGTTCTGTTGTGGTCGCTTTATTGTTACAACTTTTATCATACTGAATTTGATAGAAAATTGATTGATTAATCAGGCTTTCAGATGAGCCCTACTTTTCCCTAGTTTTTCTTGAAAATGTCCTGACTATCTTTCTTTCTATCTTTACTGGTTCGCTCATACATGAGCATTACACCAGGGAGTGCGAATTTGGAAATTTTGATAAAATAAAAAACAAAAACAACACATAAAAACAAAACAACACATAAAAACACAAAAAACTTTTGGCTGAATTTTTGTTTAAATAAGGAGTGCCCTTAACTCCTCTGTGGACTGGGTATTTGCCACAGAAGGAGGTAGACTATTCCAATGTGGAATAGTTCGGGGGAAAAGGAATTCTTCAGGGCATCACTGTATGTCTGGTTCTGCGGTATTGAGCACTATGTGATGACCTGGTAGTTTTAAAACTGTCAGCAGGGGTCATATACTTGTCTTTTTCAATAGACACAGCTCCACAATGAATCTTGTGAAAGAGAAGCAAGGAGGACTGGTCTCTTCGGGCCTCAAAAGATGGCCATTCAAGCTCATCAAGCATTTCGCCGACACTACTTGTGCTGTGCCATCTCCTGCGGGTCCATCGGGCTGCTGTCCTCCGAACTTTCTCAATTTGATAAATCTGAAGTTTCGAGTGAGGGCTCCAAATGGGTGCTGCATACTCTAGTTTGATCCATACTTTTTCACTCAAAATGTCACTTACACAATAAAAATACAGATTTTTTTCTCACTGACTTTGCTCGCTTGGAAAAATGAAATTAACTATTATATTTTTTTTCACTTAAGTGTACCAGAACAATTTTATGTGGTACCTGAACCAAACTCTGTGTATAAGGTGAAAGAACCGAATTCTTTTAATAAGGTACCAGAACCAACTCTTTTGGGTACAAGAATCAAACTCTATTTATGTGGTACCAGAACCAAACTTTAAGAGGTACCAGAACCAAACCCTTAGGGGTACCAGAACCAAACTCTATTTATGAAGTACCTGAACCAAGCACTTTTCTAGGTATCAGAATCAACCTCTTTTTATGAGGTACCAGAACTAAACTCCTAGGGGTACCAGAACCAAAAACTTTGAATGAGGTAAAGATAAAGATAAAGAAAGATAAAAGAGCTTAATTTAACGTCGCTTATTTGAAACAAACAACATAAGCTCTGAAGAGCTTTTATTGCGACATAACAATATCTTTTTTAACAGATACTTACCTGCCTTACTTTATTTTCCTAGCACAACCCTTTTTATGCGAGCGTTAGCAAGGGAGCTGCTAGTACCATTTTTTACACCTTTGGTATGGTGCTACCGGGATTCCATCTACGACCTCCTGCACCGAAAGCGGACGCTCTACCAACTGAGCTATCAGGGCGGTGAGATACCAGAACCAAACTTTTTCTATTAAGTAAAATTACCAGCCTCTTTTCATGAGGTACCAGAGCCAAACTCATTTTATGAGGTACCCAAACCAAATTATTTTGGATACCAGAACCAAACTTTTTTTAGGTACCAGAAACAAACTTTTTGGGTACCAGAACCAAACACATTCTTTGAGGTACCAGAACCAATCCTTTTTTGGGTAACAAAATAAGACTCTGTTTAATGAGGTATCAGAACCATATTCGATATGAGGTACCATAGCCAACTTTTGGGGTACCAGAACCTACAACTTTCTATGAGGTACCAGAACCAATCTCCTTTTAAATGAGTTACCAGAACCAAATTTTTTTTAGGTACCAGAATCTAACTCTTTTTTTGTACCAGAACTAAACTATTTAGGTACCAGAACCAAACTCTCTTTATGTGGTACGAGAACCAACCTTTTTGTAAGGTATCAGAACCAAACTCTATTTATGAGCTATTAGGTCCAAACATCTTTGGGATACCAGAACCAAAATTTTTGGGTACAAGAACCAAACACATTATATGAGGTACCATAACCAAACTTTTTGGGATAACAAGACTAGACTATTTTTAATATGGTACCAGAACGAAACTCCATTGGGTACTAGAACCAAACTATTAGGGGTACGGGAACAAAACGTTTATTGGTACCACAACCAAATTATATTAATGAGGTACCAGATTCAAATACTTTTCTGAGGTACCAGAACAAAACTCTTTTTATTAAATGCCAGAACCAAACTTTTCGGTGTTCCAAAACCAAACTCTATTTATAAAGTACCAGAACCAAACTATATTAATGTAGTACATTAACTCTTTTGGTAACCCGAACAAAACTCTTTTTATAAGGTGCTAAAACCAAACTCTTCGGGGTATTAGAATCAAACACTTTTGATGAGTACCAGAACCGAACACTTTTTTATGCGGTGCCAGAAAAAAAATCTAATATGAGGTACATGAAGCAAACACTTTTGATGAGAACAAGTTCAAAACTCTCGATGAGGTAGCAGAAACTAACATTTAGTGTTACTAGAACCAAACTCTATTAATGAGGTACAAGAACTAAACTCTTTTGGGTACCAGAACCAAACACGTTTTATGAGGTACCAGAATTAAACTATTTTATGAGGTACCAGAACAATACACTTTTTTGAGATACCAGCGCCAAGCTCTTTTATGTGGTACCAGAATCAAACTATTTTCTACTACTGAGCAGAACAAAACACTTATAATGAGGTAACAGAACAATACTTTTTATGAGGCACCAGAACTAAACTGTATCTGTGAGATACCAGAACCAAACCCTTTTTTATGCGATACCAGAAGCAAACACTTTTAATGAGGTACCAGAACAAAACTCTTTTTATGAGGTACCAGAACCAAAATCTTTGGTGCCAGAACCAAACTCTTTCAGGTACCAGAACCAAACTTATCGGGTACCAGAACCCAAACATTTTATTATGCACCAGAAACAAGCTCTTTTTTAATGAGGTACCACAACCAGAGTCTTTTATAAGGTACCAAAATCTAACTCTATTTTTTGTACCAGAACAAAGTATTTGGATACCAGAACCAAACTATCTTTATGTGGTACGAGAACCAACCTTTTTATAATGTATCAGAACCAAACTCTTTGTATGAGCTATTAGGTCCAAACATCTTTGGAATACCAGAACCAAAATTTTTGGGTATAAGAACCAAACACATTTTATGAGGTACCAGAACCAAACTTTTTTGAATTACAAAACTAGACTATTTTAATATGGTACCAGAACGAAACTCCGTTGGGTACTAGAACCAAACTATTAGGGGTACGGGAACAAAATGTTTATGGGTACCACAACCAAATTATATTTATGAGGTACCAGATTCAAATACTTTTCTGAGGTACCAGAACAAAACTCTTTTTATTAAGTGCCAGAACCAAACTTTTTTGGTATTCCAAAACCAAACTCTATTTATGAAGTACCAGAACCAAACTATATTAATGAAGTACATTAACTCTTTTGGTAACCCGAACAAAACTATTTTTATAAGGTGCTAAAACCAAACTCTTCGGAGTATTAGAATCAAACATTTTTGATGAGTACCAGAAGCAAACACTTTTTATGAGGTATCAGAAACAAGCCCTTATATGAGGTACATGAAGTAAACACTTTTAATGAGGACAAGCACAAAACTCTTGATGAGGTAGCAGAACCTAACATTTAGTGTTACTAGAACCAAACTCTACTAATGAGGTACAAGAACTAAACTCTTTTGGGTACCAGAACCAAACACGTTTTATGAGGTACCAGAATTAAACTATTTTAGGAGGTACCAGAACAATGCACTTTTTTGAGATACCAGCGCCAAGCTCTTTTATGTGGTACCAGAATCAAACTATTTTCTATTACTGAGCAGAACAAAACACTTATAATGAGGCACCAGAACAATACTATTTTATGAGGCACCAGAACTAAACTGTATCTGTGAGATACCAGAACCAAACCCTTTTTTATGCGATACCAGAAGCAAACACTTTTTATGAGGTGCCAGAACAAAACTCTTTTTATGAGGTACCAGAACCAAAATCTTTGGTGCCAGAACCAAACTCTTTCAGGTACCAGAACCAAACTTATCGGGTACCAGAACCCAAACATTTTATTATGTGCCAGAACCAAACTCTTTTTAATGAGGTACCAAAACCACACTCGTTATGAGGTACTAGAGCCAAACTTTTGGGGTACAAGAACCAAACAATTTCGATGAGATATCAGAACTAAATTCTTTTTATGAGTTACCAGAACCCAACCTCTTTTGAGTACTAGAATCAAACTCTTTTGGGTACCAGAACCAAACTTTTGGAGTGCCAGAACCAAACACATTTAATAAGGTACCAGAACCAAAACGTTTTGGGTAACAATACCAAACTCTTTTTTAATGAGGTACCTGAGCTATACTTGTACCAGAACCAAACTATTTTGGGCACCAGAACCAAACACTTTTGGTACTAGTACCAAACTATTTTTATGAGGTACCAGAACCAAACTTTTATGGGTACCAGAATCGAACTCTTTTTATGAGGTACCTGAACTTAACTTTTAGGGGCACCAGAACCAAACTCTATAGACTTCAAGCTAAAAAAGGTCCTGCTCCCCCCCCCCCCCCCCCTAGGGAATTTTGCAGACATATCCTATCTTGAAGAAAATTTCAAGCCGCATCTTTTAAGAGATGTTTGCACTCTGTGCTCCGGGGTGTTAGTCTCTGACAGCCTGTTACATATGTTACTGTAACAAACTAAGGAAAAAATAAAAATGAAAGTTTGAGCTACAGAAAGAAGACATTAAACCATATAATTATTCAAATTTCTTATGTAGTTTGCAAGCTGGATGCCTAAGCTACATAAAAGCAGCATTTTTAAACAAAATTGCAGCCTTCAATGGTGTTATATGCGTTACATAGATTAAATTTCCCTTTGAAAGATGAAATTGTGACTAACATCATTCATTTTACAGACCATTTGTGCATTTTAACAAGTGTTTTTAATCTTAGTTTACTAAAGTACTCATTTGACTAATAGAAAAAACAAAGTTTGCTTTTCTATCTCAAATACATTGTTTTATATGAGCTATTAAACAACCCTACCCCCAATTTCAAGTATCCAATTTTGGTATCTATTATTGAAGAAAAATATATGAAAACATTTGACGCTCATGGATATCTTACATTTTTGGCACTGTCTTGCTAATGCAATAAAGAATCATACATTTGCAAGTTTGACATCAGGATCAGAGCACTTATTAAAGTATGTAACGTATGTTACATGGCATAATGAATGAGCTAGGAAATTTTCTTGGAAGTAAGAGATGATATTTCAGAAAAATACGGTTTTCACATGTTTTCCTATTAATCTCTAGCCTCTGGTGCCTTAGTCTTAGTAATTACAGTCATTGCTGATAATAAGCCCTTGGAATTGTGTTACCAATGTTATATGAGCCAGTGCATGAGATTTCCAACAATATGGTATGTGCGACCAGCAAAGCCTCAGATCAGCCTGCGCATACGCGCAGTCTGATCAGAGCCTTTGCTAGTCGCTTGAGTATTTTATGAGTGTTAAGCTACTGACTGAACACCATTTGGAGTTTCTAGGCTTAAAACGAGGCTGCAGAGGCTCCTCTGAGTCTACACATATCAAAATGTCAAATTGTTGGAAACCTCATGCACTGGCCCATATATAACCTTTGTAATCACATATTTCCTAATGCCTATAATATTAAAATATATAGACAAATATATAGAAAATAATAGTTCTCATTTAAATGACACAATTTAATAAATATTCCTATTAAATAAAATTTTTCAAAAACAATCTTTATTCAAGTCAGCCTCACAATGTCTATCATTGTGTCTGCTTCTATTGCAAAATAATCACCCATTTCATCACAACCAGTAGAATCATGGCATTGTATTAGGACTGCAAACTGAGTACAACCCTGTTCCTCTCCACCCCTTTGGGAATTGTGCAGACATATCCTACCTTAAAGAACAATTCAAGCTGCATCAAATAAGAGATGTTTGCACTCTATTACTTAGGGGGTTAGCCTGTAATGGTATGATACGTATGTTACCATATCAATTTAAGAATAAATGAACTGAATGTCTGAGAAACAGAAAGAAGACATAAAACTATCTATTTATTTGAATTATTCATGTAGTTTGCATGCTGAATACCTTTGATACATAAGAAAAGATTTTTTAACAAATATACAGCTTCCTATGGTGTTATATGTGTTACATTAATTAAGATTACTTTTTAAAATTGGTCATTGTGACAAACATCACTTATAAGCATTTTGTGTGATCCTCCTCTTTAGCCATCAAAATACTTAATTTTCTTTGTATGTGTGGCCAGTGCCAGCGTCAAACAACTTGACTCAGCCAAACTTGAATCCTTAGCATTCTTCAAAAGCAGAAACAGCATGTCAGTGTCATGGGATCAAACACCTGATTAAATATGGGTTTAATGCCATTTCGCATATATGCATACAATGGAGTATGACTCTGGTATATATCTCTTCAATCTAACTGCAGCTGCCTCTACATCCGTGCTAGTCAAATGATAACTTTGCTCTGATTTTGCAAAATCTATGTCTCTACCGTGTACCTCTAAGAATACTTTAAGATTCCTGACATTGGTCAAACAGAAATTTGATAGGCTGCTTTTTTGCATCATTTGCCATGGAACCTATCCAGTCTTTTGGTGCTTAAGTCCTCAGGTCTTATATCAATAGTATTTTGATGCGCCTAAAGAACTTTACAAGTTTTCTTTAGTTACAATGTTGACTCTTGATGGTTTTGGCAGACCGTCTGAAACAATTTCTGTTACACCTTGAAAGTTATCTGGTATAAGAGAAAGAATATGAAGCTGGACATTGCCATCAATTATGTTTGCAGTTGGTTGTTTTTTGATGTCAGTACATTGAAGCATGTCTTAAAATAATGTAAAACCTATGATTTCTCAGTTTTTGCAACCATATCATTAGCTGTTGCATTCAAAAGAAGGAAAGTGGACTATAGGTAGAATGGGATAACCAGTAGTTCTATATTATGCTCTATGGAAGATTTATACAGAGTAAACAAGTTGATAAGGTGCCTCATTTCATGATCCATTGAAAACACTTGCCTCTGACTGTGTAATCAAAAAGGATGTCACGACAATGCCTTTGCTCATTTATTATGATGAGTTATAGATGTTACATCCTTTAATAAGCGCTCCTATCTTAGAAACTTAGTGAATCTTTGAATTGAAAGGGTCTAATTTGCGCTCTTTTCATCCTGCATTTCATTGCTTTACCTGCTGTGATACATCTAAGGGAAAGAGTTACCTTGGTTTCAGCACTTCAGAAGTACTAAGACTTCAAATAAGTTTTTGAATGCTTGGGGAAAGATAATAAGTGCAGAGACATTATTAGATGAAAATATGTGGGTTGCATGTATGGAAAGGCTACATTTATAAAAGTTAACCAGCTAAGATATGATTTTTTATCACAGAAATATCAAGGTAAATCAGTCCAGGTTCTCATTGCTCTTAATGGCATAGTTTTGCTCCTTGTAAAGCTTTAGTCTTTCTCCTACTTGCAGAGTATCACTTGAAACACATACTCAAAGAGCCAACTATTAGGAATTCATATCAGTTTCCGAATGTTCCAAGCCATAAATGGTAAAATTGGAAAGTTGATAATGGCTCATCAATTTTGAGTGGACTGGTGGTGAAATTTTATATTAGTAAATGATTGAAATATTGTTTGATGATTCTACTAGTTGCAAGGAGGCGTGTGATACCCAGTTATAAAGATTACCACAGAAGCAGACAACGACAAACGTTCAACATGAGTGTTAAATCGATGAGAAATAGTTTGGACCATTTCATTTATTGTATTTTCTTGTAAAAATGTAAAACTATCTTTTCTATTTGTTGCTTTGTATTTAGCATTATATGCACAGTATTAGGAAATGTGTCCAAAAGGTCATTGATAACATCTGTAACACCAGTCCATGGGCTTGATAATCAGAAATGAATATAATTCCTAGTGTTTTGGCACCAAAGACTTATAAGTACACATTAAGTGTCCTGATCTTTAACTAAATGCCATCTTGTAGATATATGAGCAAGACAGACTAAGAAAATGAATAACATCCACACACTGTAATCGCTTTCATGTGTTTTACTTAAACGGTAATAACAAAATTCGTTTCTCTGTAAAACTGGGAGTAGGGCTGTGTATTAGCTCCTAAAAGACAAGTTATTTAAGATAGAAAAGCAAACTTGGTTTTTCCTATTCATCAATTGAGTATATGTTTGTAAAATCTAATAAAACAGTTTGAAACCAAGTCATAGTAGTTGTTTAACTAAATGACGATAGCCACAATTATAGCTTTTAAATTATAATTAGGTTCATGTAACGCACATAACACCACAGTTAGCCGTATTAATGTTAAACAGCTTCCATATATAGTAAAGACATCCAGTATAAAGACTATAAGAATGTCAATTTATTAGATAATTTTAATGTCTTCTTTTGATAGCTCAAACATTCAAATTTCTTATTTTTAAATTGATATAGTAACATATGTAACAAGCTGTTACAGGCTAACGCCCCGACTTACAAAGTGCAAACATTTCTTATTAAATGCACCTTGAATGGTTACATAAGATGTAATTTGTCTGCAGAATTCCAAAGGGGATTAGGATGGAGCAGGCCCTTACTCAGCTTGATGTCAAAATACTGTTTGATGATTTTACTTATCACGCTAACATATGTAACGCTCTCTGATCTTTAAAACTTGATGACAACTAGCAGATCTATAAGTCTTTATCATAGGAGCCAGTTTAAAATCCCTAAACAATGTAAGATATCCAACAACTGCGATTTTTTCACAATTTTAGCTCAAACTTTCAAACTACATTTCCTTTATTTGATATAGTAACGCATGTAACACGCTGTTTCAGACTAACGCCCCAACATAGAGAGTGCAAACATCCCTTAATCGATGAAGCTTGAGTTGTACTATAAGAAGGAATATGTCTGCAAAATTCCCTCGAGGAGATTAAAACATTTTTAGGCATATCTTACGTAAAGACAATGAGCTTGCCCATTTATTACATCAGGTAACATATGTTACAGCCTCTGATATCAAAAATTTTGCAACAAAATTGCAGATTTATGAGTCTTTACATATAAGCAAATAAATCCCAAACAATGAAACACATTAATCAACTGCAAATATTTTTTAACTATTTCTACTTTAGTTTTAATACCAAACATTTCACCTTAAAACTGGGTAGGGGTAGGGTTGTTTAATTGCTTATTTCAGAAAAAATATTTAAGCTAGGGAAGCAAACTTTAATATTTCTGTTAGCCAATTGCATAAGCTAGTAAGACATGGTTAAAAACATTTTACAAAACACACAGAGAGATTGTGAATGTAAATGATATTAGCCACACTTGCAAATTTTCATGGGTTATATGATTTATGTAACGCATATGACACCTTAGGAAGCCGCAATTTTGTTCATATGGCTGTTATACGTAGTTAAGATATCCAGTATGCGGACTATATGAATGATTTTTAAAAATAAATATTTTAATGTCTTTAATTTGTAGCCCAAACTTTCAATTTACTTTTTCTTAGTTTGATTAGGTAACGTATGTTACAGGCTCTTACAGACTAACGCCCCGGAGCACAGAGTGCAAACATCTCTTAAAAGACTCGGCTTTTAATTCTCTACAAGATAGGATATGTCTGCAAAATTCCCTAGGGGGGGAGCAAACCCATTCTCAGCCATCCGTCTACTATTAATGAAGTACCAGAACCAAACTCTTTTGGTGACCAGAACCAAACGCTTTGGGTACTAGAACCAAACTCTTATGAGGTACCAGAACCGAACACTGTGAATGAAGTAGCAGAACGATATTCGTTTATTAGGGACTAAAGATTCATTAAAGACTTGTTTTGAAAATGTAAATACTTATCGCATATACTCAAAAGTCTTCTATAATCGCCCATGCTGACGTATCCAGCGAGGCTAGATGTCTAATATTTGACTGAGCCTTTCTCTCCTTCACACTGGTAAATGTATACGTTGATTTGGTGGTATTTACGCGTATTGCCGGTACTTCATAGACCGGAAGTGGTTGATATTGGTGTTAATACTATATAGAAAACATGTCGTATGCAACAAGGACTATAGATTCAATCATTTTAAGTATTCAGTATGTGCATGGCGATTTATGTAAGCATTTAGGAATAGATTCGAGTACCGATCTGGATGATCGGTACTCGAATCTATTCCTAAATGCTTACATAAATCGCCATGTGCATGCCGAATACTTAAAAATGGTCTAATTCTATAGTCCTTTAGGCATATGGCATGTTTTTCTATATAGTATTAACACCAATATCAACCACTTCCGGTCTATGAAGTACCGGCAATACGCGTAAATACAACCAAATCGACTATACATTTACCAGTGTGAACTTGCACACTAAATGTGTTTATGAGAAGCGAAAGCTTTTGCGAGACTGCGCATATGCACAGGCTCGTCTGAGCAATCGCTGTTCCAAGATGTGATAAATACCAAAATCTCGTGGGTTGGCTCATTTGATGTGGTCGTGCAACATCTGTTTCAAGATTGCAAGATTGATTAGAAATCACCAATTCTGACAAATGTTATGAAATTAGCCAAAAAGCCAATTGCTAGACTATTGAAATGTCACTTGTCTCAAGTTTATCTATTATCGTTTCTGAAAAGCGAAGATAAAATGAGTTGACCCGCCTGTGTGGGATGCACAGGCTTGCCTACGATTCTGACGTTCACGTGCAAAAAATCAGTTTTTCTTCCGACGAGTCCCATTTATGGTATAATATAATGACCCCTAACAAATATTCAAGAGCGGTATTTTGAAAATGGATTATTTCTGATTTAGAAGGGGGGGGGGGGATATTATGGTATGATATAAAATTGATGGTATTATATATTGACACCCCCTAACAAATATTCAAGAGCAGTATTTTGAAAATGGGTTCAAATGTCAACTTAGAATCATCACTCAGAGCATTTACATTTCACATATACAGTACTATTCCATGATTCACATTTCTTAATTTTTTTTCTTGATTTGGGAGGGGGGTCAAAATATTATGGTGTAATATATTGACCCCCCCCCCTCCCTAACAAATATTCAAGACCGGTATTCTGAAAATTAAATCCAGTGCCAACTTAATTACATCACATAGAACATTTACACACCACAGACAGTACTATTCCATTGTTGACATTTCTTTTTGATTAGGGGGGTCAAAATATATGGTATATGACCCCCCTAACAAATATTCAAGAACGGTATTTTGAAAATGGAATCCAGTGTGAACTTAGCTTCATCACATAGAACATTTACACACCACAGACAGTACTATTCCATGGTTGACATTTCTTTTTGATTAGGGGGGTCAAAATGTATGGTATTATGACCCCCCTAACAAATATAAAATAACCAATGCTAGACAATGTGCTTACAAGACGCTCATATGCGCAAAATCCTCATTAAACGTCTATACTGACGTATCAAGCAGGGACCATCTTATCGTCTGAGTCTATCTGTCTATATGCATCCATACTTCGAGTACGCGAGCAGCGAATGCTCCAGCGTTCGCAGGCTCGACCCCCGGGCTCGTCCAAGCCCAACCACCCCCCCCCTGCTCGTTGATGCGTAAAGTAAAACCTAAAAGGGCTCTTTTAACGCAAGAGAACATGGGTATTGGCAATTTTATTCAACCAATTGTGGTATTTTCGTGTTTATGTGAGCGAAACTCATGCGCCAATATATTGAATGCATGTGTAATGCAGTTTCGTTTACCCTAGAAAAGTATCCCTTATACCCTATAGAGCTATCCCACTTGATGTTGATGCTATTTGGTCCTCTACCGGTCAAAGATCGGCTTATAGGGGGCTATATGTTTGCTCGATTCTGTCCATCTGGCTGTCCGTCAGTCCGTCCGTCAGTAACGCTTGCGTGTCCGGGCCATATCTCCTACATTATTTGAGGTAGGAATCCCAAATTTTGTGTCTGGATGCATCTTGAGGTGGTTTAGTGTCTCTCGTACATTTTTTGGGTCACTGTGATCTTGACTGTTGACCTCATTTATATAATATTCGTGTCCGGAACCTATCTCCTATATTATTTTAAGTAGGAATCCAAATTTGGTTTGTGCAAGCATCTTGAGATTGGGAGTGTCGCGCACCATTTTTATCACTGTGACCTTGTTGACCTTGACCTTTGTGTGTGTGTGTGTGTGTGTGTGTGTGTGTGTGCGTGTGCATGTGTGTATGTGTGTGTCCGGAGCATATCTCCTACATTATGTGAGGTAGGAATCCAAATTTGGTTTGTGCAAGCATTTGAGATTGCTGGGTGTCGCGCACCATTTTGGTCACTTTGACCTTGTTGACCTTGGCCTCTGACCTCTTTTCTGGTATAATTGTGCCCGGAGCATAACTCCTACAGAGCATTTATAACTCCTACATAATTTGAGCTAGGAATCCCAAATCGAGTTTGCATATGCATCTTCGTGTGACTTAGTGTCGAGTACCATTTTGTCACTATGACCTTGACCTCTGGCCTTGTTTCTAGAATACTCGTGTCTGGAGCATGTCTCCAATATTATTTGAGTTAGGAATAACAAATTTGGTTCTTACATGTAGGTGGGATGGTCGAGTGTTGAGTACCATTTTTTTGTCACTGTCACAAAAATGACCTCTGACCTCGTTTCTAGAATAATCGTGTCCGGAGATAATATCTCCTATATTATTTAAGGAGGGAATCCCAAATTTTGCGTGCGCACGTGTGTGTGAGTGTGTGTTATGAGATGGCAGAGTGTCGCATACTATTTTAGGGTCACTGTGACCTTGGCCTCTGACCCTGTTAGAATTTTTCCCCAAAAATGGGCATGTTGCATATCAAATTAAAGGGAATGAAATACACGACAACATACAAGCAGCAATTTTGCCCTGATACGCATCCTTGACTCCTGAGTGGGTCAAGAGGTCAAAACATTTTTTTTTTCTGAAAATGGTCATGCTGCATTATCTCAGACAGGTAAGCAATAATTTTGTACTCGCACAAACATTTTGTCAAAACATTTTTTCAGAGAGAAGTCATTTTGCATATCAAACAATATCAGGACGTCTGTAGAAATTTCCAGGTCTGTGCCAAATTATACATGCATTTTTTATTCGTCCGCGGAACGAAACAATGCATCGTTTCCGTTGCAGACCGTAAATTTCCGGGCGTCCAATTTTATTCCAGGGGCGGGGGTGGGGTGATATTGCATATTCGTGATCACACTTGTGATTTTTCAGCGGGTGTGTGTGTGTGGGGGGGGGGGGGGGTCCGTATCCCCTGTTTGTTCGTTTTCGTTGATTCTTTACGTCCAGTCAAAATTTTTCAGTCATGTTGCCCAGACTAGTCTTCCTGGGTTCATGGACCCCTTTCCCCCTCTCTGGATCCGCGCATGATACTGATTCAATAAGCCTGCGCAGGCTTAAATATCGTGGCCCGATCAACAGTAAAGTGTTAGGTTTGTATTTAGTACATTTTCAGCGAATTTTGAGGCCAGGCCCGTTTTCACGTGTACTGTTGCTTTTAGCTCACTATAAAACAACGGGGACAAAAGGCAACTTCCTGAGAATCAAATTTGAAAATCAAGTAAGCATACGTACATTTTCTTTCTTCACTCTTTGTTCTGCTGAACCTGGGTATATTCTCTTTCACAAAACATGTAGATGCTAGATCAGGTGACTTCTGAAGAAGCATACTGATTAGAATCAGCACTGTTTATTGTAGCCAATGGAATCATGAATCAGTTTGCCAGAATCAAAGTACAGTACATAACATTGCATTTAGAATATATTCAGCAGAACATGTTTTTTTTTCTCAGTATTTTTAAAGTCTTAAATCAGAGTTACCAAGAGGGTCTAGATCGGGTATAATAAGTAGTGAATAATGGCCCTTTTTTATAATGAATAGTGAATAATGAGCCAAAAATAATAATGAATAGTGAATAATGAGAGCCTAAAAAATAATGAATAATCCTATTTTTTTAATGAATTGAAAAAAAAAAATGAATAGTGAATAATCAGATTTCTTTGCCACCTTTCTAACTTTTAATGAATAATTGGTGTTATTTTAATGAATAACCCAAATTTTCAATGAGATGAATAATGGGCTAAATTTTTAATGAATAGTGAATACCAGACCCCCCCCCCATCCACACCCTCTACCAAGCGAGCCGAAGTCCAACTGCCGACTGCTGGTGGTGCCTTCACCTCCTTGAACTCTCAAAAGCCCGGGCTACAAATTAGCTCTGTATTCCGGTGTCATCTGCTGATAATTTACGAAAAGTTTGTAACCAAACTAATTAAGCGAGCTGAAGTCTTGGTCTAACTGCCGACTGCTCGGGTGGCTTCACCTCCTAGAACTCTAAAAAGCCCAGGCTACAAAGGATATCATTGACAGTTTGGGCCTTATATGCCTATTTTTCTGATTCCCAGAACGCTGCTTTTGAGCTTCTAGTGTGGTGCATGTAGTATCAGTGCAACAGGTGAATCTAAAGGCAAGAGCCAGCTAGCAAAATATTTTCAAAATTCCTACGCACTTGAGAGCTATGGCGGTTAGAAAGGGGAGGGGGTCTGAAATTTCATGAAAATAAAAAGTGCTTTAAAAGTGATTTCTGCACGTTTTCTTGATTTAATTGGTAGGCATGGTGATATCTATTGAACATACCATATGCAGAGTATTAACTAATCACGATAATTGATGAAATTGTTTTAAAAACAAAATATGTTTTGCAATCAAATGATTTTGGGGAGATAATTTAGAAGTTACCTGTACATTTTTGACTACATGTACCGTAAATAATACAAAACTGAAAGCTCAACAAAAGAAATAAATATTTTTGAAGGAATGAAAGTGTCCCATTTAGCATTGGAAGTAAAACTGATTCTAACTAGATCCTTTGAATATTACTTTTGCTTTGTTTAAAGGGCATAGCATGTTGAATGTATTTAAAGTGTCCTAATATTTATGGTATACATGATGCATGTACATCCCTATATGAGACAATATATTGAA
This sequence comes from Loripinus fragilis, assembly GCA_964019695.1. Taxonomy (NCBI): domain Eukaryota; kingdom Metazoa; phylum Mollusca; class Bivalvia; order Lucinida; family Lucinidae; genus Loripinus; species Loripinus fragilis. The sequence continues at coordinate 46,562,328 of OZ026519.1, read as the reverse complement.
CACTAAAGTATTTACCTGTTATAACTCTTTGCATGCCAGTGGATAATTTTGTCGTCTGTCAATAGCCTTTTGTAAACAGTTTGAACCCAGATGAAGACCAATAGAATGTCGGTCTTGATCTGGATCCAAACTGTTTGACACTCTGATGGTGGTCCTGGGTTGTTTATTTTTAAAAACTTAATTTTGAAGAAAGTCAGCAGACGAAAATAAAAACATGAACAATTCCCTAGCATGCAAATAGATAAGTACAGGACGTTTGCAAAATAATGTGTCATTTAATAACAGTGAGATTTTTTCTTATGAAAAAATGCATAGAACCTTGCTAATTCTACTTTTAATCTTTACGAACTTTATATTAAACGAGCACAGAATACATAGCAATTTAGGAGGTTGGTTCTAGAGAACTTCATAACTGTCATTAATTTCTTATTTGGTAGAAAAGGCATTTTGTGGGCTTCCCTTACAGAAATATTTGGTCTCTGGCTCATACTTGCGGCACTAGAGCTGCAATATTGCGGCTCTAGAGCTGCTACTACTTGCGGCTCTAGAGCTGCATTAAAGTATTTCGTATGCAAATTAGTTTTCCGGCTCTAAGTTGTGGCATTGTTGTGGCTAGTAGGCGAGGCTTAATTGGTTGCAGGTAGTAGTTGTGGCTTTATAGCGGCAATAAAGCCGGAAGCTGTGTTGTGGCTATAAAGCGGCAATAAAGCCAGAAGCTGTGTTTACACTTATGCATACATATTATTTGTATTGATGGAGGAATCAAGCTAATCTTTACAATACATCTTTTTAACAGCTTTTTCCTATTTTTATTGGCAATCCAATTTTTAAAAGGATATAGGCAGAGCACAACTGCTTCTACAGCTCTGTATATATAGCATATCTAATTAAGAACTTACAAATTCAATGGTATAAAATTAAGTAAAGTACTTTATACACAATTATTGCTAAATATCTCATAGACAGCTTCCAGTCTAACTTCTTGAGGTGGCTCTATATAAATATGTGGTTTAATAAAAATTATTGCATGCTGAAAACCCTTGTGAAAAATAGTGGGTGGGGTGCCTGATAAAGCAAACAAAGAGTATATTAATTTTTTAGCTCTCTCAGATTATATCAGTGACAAATTATTATAATACAAACTTACTTTTAATCCTAAAATGTGCAGTAGTCATTTGTGATCAATTAAAGCACATATTAATCCTTTTTATTTAGAATTCCAGAATTCCAAAATGCTTCCATTATATGTTATCATCTCTTTCCCTCCAAAACTTTATGTTACACACAGTGGTCACATGATTTCAAGTTCTGGCTTGCTTCTGGCAAGAAAATCTGCTAGTGACTGTATGTTTTTGTCTCAATATTATAACTTTTGAGTTGTGGCTAGTGTCTGGCAATAAGTCTGTCCTATAATATTAATGTTTGAGTTGTGGCAAGCTTCCGGCTCATAGAGCGGCTAGCCGCTCTATTAGCCAGTAGCAGCTAGTACTTGCTGCTCTAGAGCTGCAATATAGCTGCTAGCCGCTACAATTGGCTTTCTTCTCGCTAATACTTGTGACTCTAAAATTTTATTGCGGCTCTAGAGCCGCAATATTGCAGCTCTAGTGCTGCAACATTTTCATTTCTGTAAGGGTTAGGCCCTGGGTTTTTGGGCTGCTGAACATCTTCCCCCCCCCCCCCCCCCCCCCCCCCCAATTTAGGAGGTTGGTTCTAGAGAACTTCATAACTGTCATTAATTTCTTATTTGGTAGAAAAGGCATTTTGTGGGCTTAGGCCCTGGGTTTTTGGGCTGCTGAACATCTTCCCCTCGACAAATCATCGGGTCTGACCTGGATCCAACCTGTTTGACACTGTGATGGTATTCCGGGAAGAACTTGATTTTGGAGGGTGGGAATTAGCAGACGACAAAAAACATGTATGCAATGAGTTTACTCTGCCACCAGTATTTATCACCACCATTCTCAGTATTGAGATAAGTTACTTGTGCATTCATTGGGACTGCACCAACTTTGAATTTCCCTCAATCCGCATAAATCTTTTGTTGGCTCAGCATATTTTTTCCTCAAAATTTCCAAACTTTGCAACTCCATAAAAGCAGAAATGGGATGAGGTGGATTTGTTTGTGTTATTGTCCATTATATTTCTGGCTATCCATAGTTTGATTTATATTGAAGCCTAGTAATTTGTAAATAGCTGGCTGAAGCAGTCTGATCGTGGACTTTTTGTATCCTTTTTCACTCAATTGATTTTATATTCAATATATATAAAATGTTATGAGAACCCTTTAACAATTGGGGCCCTGGAAAGGGGATCACAGGTATCCCATGTCCGTTTAAATATTTTGAAAAGTATCCCATATATATCCCAAAAAGAAATGGGCAAATATCCCAAAAAAGTCACCTACTTCAGAAAACTTGGTATCACCTCGGACCCAGGACCCAGTATGATCCAGTATACCTTTTATTCTGGGTCCGAGGTATCACTATATCCCTAAAAGTACTTTAAATTTTCACCAGTATCCCATGGCATATGGCCATTATCCCCACATTCCTAAAATCCATCAAGGGTCTCACTCTTTGTCTACTCCTGGGTCTACTCGTACTGTCTGTTGATAACCTAAAGCAAACTGTTTCGACCCAGACCATCAGACTCGACAAACATCGGGCCTGATCTGGAGCTAGTGATGGTATTCCTTGAAAATTTTCGAGAAAACTGATTTTGAAAAACAAAATCGACATTTGACAAAAAAAGCGTGATATTTAAACAGTTTTGCACCCCAGTAGGAGGAGGGGGGTACTCTGATATTTCATACAAACACCCCAAACCTCCACCAAACCACTCCAAACAGCCGCCAAACCACCCAAAGCTCCCCAAACCACATCAGACCAGCTTCCAAGGATGTACAAGCACACATAACACCCTTCCCCCACCCACACACTCTCCAGACCAAGACAACCACAGCATTTATTCCCCATTTTTGCTAATCCTACTAGCTATTATTTCATTAATGTGCTGTCAAAGAATCTACAAACATGTAAGATTTTTAACAATATTATTGTACTACCCTGAGTACATGCACCTATAGACTGAATTCAATTAAGTGTTAGGTTTCTCTCCAGTATGATCAACAATATAGCAAGACATTTGGGCCATGGCATGAGATTTCCAACAATGTGGCATTTTGACAAGTGTAGACTCAGACAAGCCACTGCAGCATCCTTTTGAGCTTAGAAACTCCAAATGGTGTTCAGACAGTAGCTTAACACTCATAGAATACTCAAGCGACTAGCAAAGGCTCTGATCAGACTGCGCGTATGGGCAGGCTGATCTGAGGCTTTGCTGGTCGCACATACCACATTGTTGGAAATCTCATGCACTGGCTCAATTTTGATACTTATTTGGCTTGATGCGTTTATGGTAATAAGAAAGTTTAAAATGAGTTTTAAAGTGGTTTGGCATATGGTATTTAGATGGTTTGGTGTAGTATTATGTGTTTGGGGGCCATGGCCAACTGTCAAACTATTTCTTTCTTTCCAGTATAGATCATGCAGTTAGGCATTTGAAATGGGTTTTTTTTGACCCCTGGATTGGTGATAAGAAAGTATAAAATATGTTTTAAAGTGGTTTAACATATGGAATAAGGATGTTTGGTGGTGGTTTGGTGTGTTTCAATGGACCCCCAAAAAAGTATTCCTTTTTCAAAAGAAAAGTTCCCGCACTTGTTTAGAGCCTGAATGAAAAATCTGACGTAACACCGACTTTATTGTTTTTCAACAATTATTGCCTTGATAATGTGAGTTTAATTAAGTTAGAAAGCAAGTAGGTAGTTCAAGTAGGTAGACCTACTTAACATCAAGGTCAAATTTGCTTCCTAATGCATTTAAATGGGATTTTTTTTAAAATCACTAGATATGTTCAATCTAATGAGACCATGACTATAAATAAGTTCCAAAGGTGAAGGTTGGCCCATGACCTTTCTTGGAGTCCAAACAATTTATTAAAACATAGTTTCAGATACCTGGTTAGGCCAATTTAACTCAAATTTCATATGAAGACTCCTTACGATAAGTTAGCCAAATTTCTACAAATTATTTTGGTCACATGAGCAGGATGGCCGACATACCCATATATGGTACAAACCCTTTAGAAAATCATCTCCAGAACCTCGAGATGACCTGTATACCTTGGGACTTGGTCTGTAGCATTTGGGATGTGGGGCCTACCAAGTTTGTTCAAATGATGATCCTAGGTTGGCCTTGACGTACTAAACATTAGGTCGAATTTGCTTCCTAATGCATTTAAATGGGAAAATTTTGAAAAGTTGATTTTTTGAATACTGTTGAAGCCAAAGTCATTATTCTTACTTGATATGTTAAACCTGATGAGACAATGGCTATAAATTAGTTCCAGAGGTCAAAGTTGACCTTTGACCTTGCAGCTAATGTCGCCTGTATTGGAGTCCCATCAATATATTAAAATAATAAGTTTCCTCAGAAATTACTAGGCCTGTAAATTGATTTCAAATTTCATATGGAGTCTCCTTAAGTTCAGTGGAGTAAATTTATAACGAATGTAAGTGGTCACATCATCTATGATGGCCGCCTTGACCATATAAGGTAAAAAAACCTTTAAATATCTCCTTCTCTGGATCTAAAAGGCCAATGGCATTGGGAGTTTGGATGTGTGCTCCTACCAGGTTTGCACAAATGGTGAATCTGGGTTGGCCTTGACCTTTTTTTACAGCAAGGTCAAATTTGATTCCTGATGCATTTATATTGGAAAAATCTTGAAATGTTGATTTTTCTATAACTGTTTAAGCGGAAATCATATATACTATTGCTATAAAGTAAATAAGCATATTCCATTTGATAACACCACTTAGGTTTTAGAAACGGTAAGAACAGAAACTTTTGAGAGATACAAAAACTTTATTATGGAAGACAACAAAAGCATAATACCAGCGATTTGATAAAGAAAAAACGTGGAATCTCTGACTTGTTTATAGGCTGCAAACACCTTACAAAAATTACCCATAGATTTTACAAAATTCATTGAAAACAGCATGGAGGCCAAAAGTCAGCAAAACTTTTACAATAAGGCCAATATTGTTAAATTTCTTCAAAATTTCTCTTTGGAGCATACACTTTCAGGACCTGGTGCAAAAGTCACGAAATGGCTCATAATAATCTACTACTTCCGGTTTATGTTGTGTATAGCCTTCACACTGTTGAAAAACAACTTGGCACATTTTCATCATTAAATTCACTGGGTACATGGGTTCAAGACATGAATTCCTGTCCCACTCATGCAGTAGAGTCTAACAAATATTCACAGGTTTTGATACGGCTGGTTCCCGGTTTCAAAAACTTCAGCCCAGCTTGTCCCACACGTATTCGATAGGGTTCAAGTCCTGCAACAAGCTCGGCCGTGGAAGACTAGCGATGTTCTGTTGATTTTTGTATTCCTTGATGATGCGAGTACAGTGAGGTCTTGCAATGTCATCTCAGAGCAACATGTTCTGGCCATCTAGCCAGTCCAAGGGTGACCTAACACCAGATTCCAGGATTTCGTCCTGGTACTTTTGAGCCTTCAAAGTCCAAGTAACCACCTTTAACTGTATCATGTGGTCGTCAGATAATGCACCAGGCACCATAATGCTTCAATAACCATTTCTTGCACTCAAGAATTAATGTAGACCGTTTCCTTTCCCTTACGGAAAAAATGCACTGCCGCGAACAATTTTCGGGAACAGCTTGCGAATACGCTGCGATTTTTCTGCGATGATCACTTTTCACATGCAAATTAGGTCTGTGGCGAATATTTTGAGTTAACAGCCTGCGAATATTTAGCAAATATGTGGCAAACATGATTCAAGACAGCAAATTGAATATGCAGCGAATATCCTGCAAACATTCTGCGAATATGCGAAGAACATGCATTTAAATATGTAAATTAAATATGCAGCAAATATCCAGTAATCTTTCTGTGAATATTCTGCGAACATTTTAATTAAAAGTAAAAATAGCTGTTGCAATTATGTGGCGAACAATAATTGCGAATATCCTGCGTACAAGCAGCAATCAATCATTTACAAAAGTCAAAGCTTGTTAAACTCAAATAGTCAAAATTTATCCATTTTGCACTGACCTCAGCAAGCAACACCATTCAAGAACAATCAAAAGGTATCAACTGAAACATCATAGGAACAGAAAAACATGAAGAGATTACATACCGTAAAAAGACTTCTCAACATGTTGTCATTATTATGACAGCCATTTAATTGAAGAGTTTTAAGGGGAGATAATTTTGAATCTATCTCCCCAGTGAAAAAAAAAGATCTTTAGACTGAGAGCTATATGAGTTGAAGTTCCTTAGATGAACACTCCGCGAATACATAAAAAAGTTAAAGTCAATGTAACGAATATACAGCAAACAGTATCCAGAACTAAGTTCTTATTGCGAATACCGGGCGAATAATACCTTGTGCTTGAAAAAAGTTTAGTTTTTGCTGCGAATATGCAGCAATTATATGACAAGCTGCAAACATTCAGCGATCACTTTTTTGTCAGGCCAACTTTGTTCGCTGGGTATTCGCGACAAGAAGTGAATATATAGCGAACAATTACTGTGAACAATGCAGTTTGCAGAACATTCGCAGCATATTCATCAGATATTCGCACAAAGACAGCTTTTCCGTTCTGCCACTCTCTCAGTTCTTTTAAAGGTCTGCTTACAACACTCTGGATAAATTCATCGTGTACATGCCAGGGTACATACCTGTCATTTTGTTGTGTACATGCCAAGGGACATACCTGTCATTTTGTCGTGTACATGCCAAGGTACACACCTGTCATTTCGTCGTGTACATGCCAAGGTACATACCTGTCATTTTGTCGTGTACATGCCAAGGTACATACCTGTCATTTTGTCGTGTACATGCCAAGGTACATACCTGTCATTTTGTCGTGTACATGCCCATTGCTTGTGTATTTCAGATCAAAATGCTCAGACAATCTTTTCCACGCAATTGCAAGACCGTGACCGATGCCAGGTATGTAGAAATTAAATCATTACAAATGTATGTATTCATGTTGCTCTAAATCTCCCAATCTGTTAATCAGTCTATAAACTTTACTCTTTACCTGCTTGTCCTTTATTCACTGATTATCTTTTTAGACAGTTTGGACCCCGATCAGGCCCAACATTAATAATAATAATAATAATAATAATAATAGACTTTATTTAAAGAGGGTAACACATTTAGTAACAAAACTAATCTTCCATGAGGCCCTCTAATAAATACATATATACAGTTTTACACAGTGTCTGAAGGTGGTAAAGCAAAAGCTGTTCCAAAATAGTTTTGAAAATAGCGTGCTCCTTAAGAGCGTTGTATGGTTGTTCTTGTTTGATGCAAATAGCAAAAATGCTAACTCTCAGACTCTGAGGTTTTACTTTGCTTAACCACACTACAGATATTTAATGATTTTCATTCAGTTTAGCCTGAGCTGGATCCAAGCTATTTGCCATACACAGGCCTCCAGATAAGAGTGCGTATTGGAAAATTATTTTCTTTATTTCTCATCCAAAACATATGTTGTGGGTACTCAAAAGAATCGTCTCAATGAGACGGTTCTTTTGAGCACCCAAAACACATGTTTAAATTAATGGGTAAGAAAATTATTAAACTTTTACGCAAAAAAAATTTCCTTATCTGGACCTATGATACATGTGCACTATGATGGTACTCCTGAAAGAAGAGAATTTTTTTTATTAAACAATTGCGAGAAAAGATCTCAAGACAAGATGTAACAGTTTAAAGAGTGTAAACCCAGATAAGATGTCAGCACAGAATGTGTCCTCTCATCAGAGACTTCACTATTTGTCAAGTAAAAACCAATCTTCAATTTTCAATTTTAAAATTGCTACTTCAGACCCCTCAAAACTATATAATGGAGCATCTAACAGATCAGTCAATAAATGGAAGGTCATCTGTCTGTGTGTCTCATACAGGCACACACCCAAATTTTGTATACAAATGGATTCTTCCTTCTGGTTTGATAAAATATTCTTGTTGTCGGGTTATATTTTTTTCTGAATGTATTTTTTGTCAGATTATCTTTTTTACCTTAACAGTGTAGACCCTGATGAAATGTCGCATTGTGCGGCATTTCATCCGGGTCTTCACTGTAAAAGTAACAGTTTAGGGGTTTCCTTTATACAAAGGGTTTACAGTCCCTTAGCACAGAAATGCATAAGAATATGGATGACTCTATTCAAAATGTTCATTTAAAGAATATACATTGTATTGTCTGCTTTATAATCACAAATAACATTTTCTGCTCTGCTGACACGTCACTGTAATACTAAATTATTGACAGTAAAACCAACAATATATCTCCACAAAATTTAATTGAGGGCACAGTTATTTGAAGAATCATTTAACTAATGAATTTGTTAGAGCCACTATAGACGTAAATATTGTCAGTATATATTAGCAGGTGACATATTTATAACATATCTTTCATCCATTGTCGAAAAATATTTACTTTTTTTTTTCCAAAAAGTACTAGTGTCAGTTTGGATCCAGATCAGGTCCAAAAATTATTGGGCCAGATCTGGATCCTAATTTTTTAACAAATCTTCTTCCATTAGGTTGCATTAGATAAAGGATCAAACATGAGTGATCATTTCATATGAAAATTTATTAAACGAGCATTTGGCGAGTTTAATAAATTTAATATGAAATGATTACGAGTGTAAGATTCTGTTTATCATATGATCTTTTAAAATGTGATTTTATCTCTTTCAAAGTTTGTGTATTTCAATGAAAATTTGCAGTGTTGTAACGGACATTGTTATGACGTTACTTGTTCCCGCCGAAAGGGTTATGTTTCATGTGATAATATTATTTATGACCAGACGTTATCCACTAAATAACAGTAACTGCATATGATAGTTGTGAAATAACAAAGAACATAAACATGTATTGTATGGTAGACATTTTTCTCAGCAAAAAGGGGTCCAGGTTGAATTGATTAGATTCAGAAAGTTTTGACGTTATTTCTTATCATCAACTTATTTTACAGAGAGGGTATAATTGCTCTTTGAGGAGGGTGGAGGGGGTCCCTGCCAATATTTCTTTAAACAGCCAGTATTATAACCTGGACTGCTGATGAAAATCTGTTGATAGTTAATTAGGCTTTAATGATCTTTAATAGCAATTTGAGAAGGGTGGAGGGGGTCCCTACCAATATTTCTTTAAACAGCCAGTACTATGACCTGGGCTGCTGATGAAAATCTGTTGATAGTTAATTAGGCTTTAATGATCTTTAATAGCAATTTGAGGAGGGTGGAGGGGGTCCCGACCAGTTTTACTTTAAACCGCCAGTACTATGACCTGGGCTGCTGATGATAATCTGTTGATAGTTAATTAGGCTTTAATAGGAATTAATCAGCTAGTAGATTGCAAATAGGTCTGACACTGTTTGCTAATATTAATGTACCAATTTTGTGGATTAATAAGTTTTAAGTTAATTTTCTGTGTATTTGTTCTTCATTTCAACTTATGTTCTTATTTTGTGTTTTTCAGAAGTTTCGTTGACTGCGGCAGTTGTGGGGAAGTAGTTAGGAAGAGGCAGGAACAGCTTATTTGCCGGGAGTGTCACCTCTCATACCATCGTACTTGTACTAGTAAGTACTTAATTGTATTTTAAACAATTACACTGTATGTCCAATATAGGCATCAATCACAAACTGTGATAGTCAACTAACCCGAATCAATTTACATGGTACATGTATAGGCAGAAGTCTAGACTGATAGGTCAGTTTACACCAGGATCAATTCACACTATAGGTCAGTTTACACCAGGATCAATTCACACTGTAAAAACATTAACCCTTAGTGTATGGGAAACCCCTGAATGGATACTTTTATAAGCAGTGAAGACCCAAATGAAATGCCATATGCTACATTTAATCTGGGTCTACACTGTTATGGTAAAATAAATTTCAGACAAAAAATACTTTTTTTTATTTTATTTTATTTTTTTTTATTAAAATTGTAACCTGACACCCCTAGACATGTAAAATGGACTATCCCAAGAGTATTATATCAAACCAGACAGAAGAATCCATTAGTATACAAAGGGTTAATCATGAATTGATTGGTCAACAATAATACAGATAAAACTGCACTGTATACATGGGGATGGAACATCTGTTTTGTGTTGTCATTGTATGTCATTGTATCAACATTGTAGCAGTGGCCATTATATTGCAGCTTTTATCCAATTAGATGTTCAAATTTCCATCCACTCTGCGTCTATTTAAGATTATGATAAAAGCAGGAGTCTTACTCTTTATACCCCCCGCAAACTTTGTTTGTGGTGGGGTATACTGTTTTCACGTTGTCCGTCCGTCCGTCCGTGCGTGCGTCCGTCCGTCCGTCCGTAACGTTTTGTTTTCTTAATAACTTGAAGAGTAATTGCTGGATTTTCATCAAACTTTGCAAAAATATTCATATATGCAAGACAAATACTTTAAACAAAAAAGTAAGGGCTAGGGGCCAATTCTATTAGAGTTATTTCCCTTTGTAGTTCTAAATGGCTTTTATATAAGGCTTTATGCTAATTTAGTCCATACATGGGCCGATCATCTCCTGCCACAGCTTTTGATAAAACAATTTAATACTTTGCCTATACAATGTAGACACATTGAACATATGCATTAAGGAGTTTGGTTCAGAAAAAATAATTTTTGACAAAATGACAGCTGTGAGAACTTAGACAATTTTCCCTAATAAGGCTTTTGTATATGCATAGATGGTGCCTTCATGGGCCGATCAACTCCTACCACAGCTTTTAATGGAACAATTTGATACTTTTCCTATGTAATGTAGACACATTGAACATATGCATGAAGGAGTTTGGTTCAGAAAAAATAATTTTTGACAAAATGACACGTTGTCCGTCCGTCTGTCCGTCCGTCCGTGCGTGCGTCCGTCCGTCCGTAACATTTTGTTTTCTTAATAACTTGAAGAGTAATTGCTGGATTTTCATCAAACTTTGCAAAAATATTCATATATGCAAGACAAATACTTTAAACAAAAAAGTAAGGGCTAGGGGCCAATTCTATTAGAGTTATTTCCCTTTGTAGTTCTAAATGGCTTTTATATAGGGCTTTATGCTAATTTAGTCCATACATGGGCCGATCAACTCCTACCACAGCTTTTGATAAAACAATTTAATACTTTGCCTATACAATGTAGACACATTGAACATATGCATGAAGGAGTTTGGTTTAGAAAAAATAATTTCTGACAAAATGACAGCTGTGAGAACTTAGGCAATTTTTCCCTAATAGGGCTTTTGTATATGCATAGATGGTGCCTTCATGGGCGGATCAACTCCTACCACAGCTTTTGATGGAGCAATTTGATACTATCCCTATACAATGTAGACACATTGAACATATGCATGAAGGAGTTTATAGTTTTTGTTTGCACAGATTCTATTGAAATCTTTTCAAAACTAAGGTCTGCTGGTTTGAACTATAACTTGCCATGTTTTTTCACTGACTCTTACTGTGCGGGGGGTATCTAATAAGCATTGCTTATTGACTTTTTTCATTTGCAATTGTATTGGTAAGAAATGCTTTGTATGCTCTGTAATCTGGTTTAAAGCAAACAATTAACCACAAACAAATACCCTTTTGACCGCTGACACAATTACCTAAATAAACTCCTGGCAGAAGTAAAAAAGGTCAACAAAGAGCATGTGATCATCACAATGAAAGTACCGGGCCGTGTAGCACAGTCGGTAACGTGTCTGGCTATAGATGCGTGTCTGACTGCAGATTCAGGGGTCGTGTGTTCGATCCCGGCCCGTCCCATGTGGAGATTGATCATGAAATAATTTCTAAGGTCATTTTCCTCCCTTCAGCTTATTCATTCAAGAAGAGTTATAAGTGAAAGTATGTGCACGAAGTACTGGTTAACTGCTTGTTCAAGCTAACCCAGGAAAAAGTGTGGTTAGGTGAACTGACCGTCCCGCCATGACCATAGATGTTGACTTGGGACGTAAAGCAATTAAACAAACAAACAAAAGGAAAATATTAAAATTACATGAGCTGTGAGCTAGCTCATGAAATGGTTGCTTGCTTTTACAATTTTTGTGTTATGGAGAAATATGAAAAAAAACTTACCGCATATGGATATCATTCCCAATATGACTGCCTCCTTACTGCAGCAAGTATGACCTCAAAAGTCATGTGTTTCCGTACCTTGGTATAGGGGCGAATCATTCATAAACTGTGATGTGTCGACTAACATGGATCCATTCACTCTGTATAGATATCAGTCAGATTTGTAAGTATACGGTAATTGTTCTAAAATTTCAAAAGCTTTTAATGTTTTAGACTGTAATAAAATGTTGGTTATCAAGGCTGGAAATCGCAAAACGCTGTCCGAATAGCAAACAGGGAAGACCATGATCAGACTGCTTCTCAAGAAGCAGTCTGATCTGGGTCTGCACTGTTTGTGTAGGCCTCTTCAGCAGGCAACTAGTTTGTTGAAATTTTAAAACATTTCTATTAAGCAGCATTTACAACTACATGAATGCATATAAACTGGTCCAGAGCTGAAATTTTCCCATGGACTTAATGCAAAAACATGCATGCTTGTTTTATAAAAGTTTACTGAATGAATATTTTACTTCAAATCTTCAACAAAGTAGTAGCACCAATTCAAGGTTTCTTCTCAACATGTGCTGGATTTCACTTATTTTAATAAATTTTCCATAGCACTTCGCACATGACAGTAAAAGTCCCGTTTGGTTCCCTTTAATTCCTATAGTAAAATTTGGCAAGCCTCCTGTTTTATCTCTTCCCCAACTTGTTCAATAAATTCAATACAACATAAGCGCTTGTGTTAGATCCTCTTTTCATTCTTGTTCACAACTTACATGCTTCATATGCATATAACCAATAAAACCAACAAAAAGTGCTTAACAGATTCTTACTCTAGCTGTTTTGAAAATACCTTTTTTGAAAACATCTTAGATTCGAGATAAACAAAAATTTTGAAGGTAAAAAATGTATTTTTCTTTACCACTTAGTTTTTGCATTTGTTTTGGGTGCTCAAGAGAACCGTCTCTTTGAGACAGTTCTTGTGAGTACCCACAACATATAATTTGGTTGAGGAATAAGTGAAATAATTTTCAATTAAGTAGGCCTGAAGTTAATGTTAAAGGTACAACAGTGATTTTAATGTATGATGGCACTTAATTTAAAATTGGTGAAATATTGCTGAAATACTGGTATCTTTTCTGGACTACTGAAAGCTAGTCACAGCATATATCTGTATTTACCGAAGCTAGTCTCAGCATTAGCAAGCATACATGTTTCTGTATTAACCCAAGATATTCGAATATGTGATCATTTCTTTTACTGTCTTCAGGTAAAACCTGAACAGAATGCTCCTTCAGTAGTAAATATTGCCAGATCTGGGTTAAGACTGATGTAAGGAAACTTCTATTTATATATATTGTATAAAACCTGCACTTCAATGAGCCTAATAAATAGAAGTAAATGATTATACCCCCGGTACGAAGTATATAGGGGGTATATAGTTTTTGCCTTTTCTGTAATTATGTTTGTTGGTTTGTCTGTTGGTTTGTCTGTCTGTAAACTTTTTTTTCCGTCAAAGATTTCTCAGCAACTACTTGTGTTAGGATTCTGAAATTTTGTACAAAGCTTGATAGTGATGAGTTGTATTGTGTAACAAAAGAACAGCCACATATTGCTTATCAGTCCCTTTATTTGTTCATTTTTCTTTCTCTCCAATGGAAATTTCTGTCACAGATTTCTCAGTTCCTATTGGAGCCAGTGTTTTCAAATTGTGTGTACACCTTCAGGAAGGCAAAGTGTACTGTGTAAATAGAAATTAAGATGCTAATCCTCATTTTGCCTTCTTTTTTCAATTTTTCATTTTTTCCTTCTTTCACTCTTATATAATACATATAGACATTTTTTTCTGTCAAAGATTTCTCAGCAACTACTTGAGTTAGGATTCTGAAATTTGGTACAAAGCTTGATAGTAATGAGTTGTATTGTGTAACAAAAGAACAGCCACATATTACTCATCAGTCCCTTTATTTATTCATTTTTCTTTCTCTCCAATGAAAATTTCTGTCGATGATCTCTCCGCTCCTATTGGAGCCAGTGTTTTTAAATTTAGTGAACATCTTCAGGTAGGCTAAGTGTATTGTGTAAATGAAAATAAAGTTGCTAAAACTCATTTTGCCTTCTTTTTCAATTTTTCCTTCTGTCACTCCTATATAACACATATGGACGTTTTTTGTCAGAGTTTTCTCAGCAACAACTTGATTTAGGATTATGAAATTTTGTGTACACTTTCAGATAGGCAAAGTGTAATGTGTAAATGAAAAGTAAGGTGCTAATCCTCATTTTGCCTTCTTTTTTCAAATTTTTAATTTTTCCTTCTATCACTCTTATACAACACATATGGACATTTTTCATCAAAGTTTTCTCAGAAACTTCTTGATTTAGGATTATGAAATCTTTGACAATTTTGTCTTTTCTCTGAAAGTGTTACAACCTCTGATGGCTACCACCGGGGGTATGTGAGCTTTGCTCACTTCTTGCTATATTTGAACCTGGTAAATGATTGATTACAATTTTCTTACTTTGTTTCTTTCAGCGATGGTAAGAGAGGACTTCCGGCGCCTCAAGCGGGGTAAGTTATACTTTTTGTTGACCAGTGATAGCCCAAACACAAAACACTGTCAGATAGTTTTTCATTCTGGATAAATTTGCATGTTTTTTTTGTTGTCTGCTGATTTTTCAAAATCAACTATTTTTGAACATCTCTGCCAGGAATACCACCAGAGTGTCAAAACAATTTGGATCTGAACCAGGCCTGATGTTTTGTCCAGCCTGATCTGGGTCCAACCTGTTTGCAAGTGTTATCATCAGACACCACATAAAGACAGAGTGCTAACCTAGATATATGCCTACTGGAAATCATAAACTAGCACTAATTGACAGTGTAGTCAACCCTGATGAAGGCTTGTGGATCTCCCCCCAGGCCCAGAGGTTATAAAACTTATAAAGACAGAGTGCTAACCTGGATATATGCCTACTGGAAATCATAAACTAGCACTTTGACAGTGTAGTCATCCGAGATGATAGCACTTTGACAGTATAGTCAACCGAGATGAAGGCTTGTGGATCTCCCCCCAGGCCCCGAGGTTATAAAACTTATAAAGACAGAGTGCTAACCTGGATATATGCCTACTGGAAATCATAAACTAGCACTTTGACAGTGTAGTCATCCGAGATGATAGCACTAATTGACAGTATAGTCAACCGAGATGAAGGCTTGTGGATCTCCCCCCAGGCCCAGAGGTTATAAAACTTATAAAGACAGAGTGCTAACCTGGATATATGCCTACTGGAAATTATAAACTAGCACTTTGACAGTGTAGTCATCCGAGATGATAGCACTAATTGACAGTATAGTCAACCGAGATGAAGGCTTGTGGATCTCCCCCCAGGCCCCGAGGTTATAAAACTTTTTTCATACTCAACTGAGCTTGAAATTTATCTGGCTCATAAATGTTAAACTGTCAACATTTGTTAGCAGTTTAAAATTTATTAGCATGATAAATACAACTGAGTTTAAGTAAACATTTTACCCTCAAAGAGCAATTGGAATTTCATGCTCAGCTGAGCTGAGTACCAAAAACATTTTACATCTTGAGACAAGATTGCATAATTTGAAAAAAATACTCTCAACCTATAACATGTATTGGGTATTCAAAAGAACTGTATCAATGAGACACCCCAAGCAAATGTTCTAACAATAACCTTTTTTTTACCTTTTCCTTAAAATTTCTAGGGATAACTTTTGTTGTCTGCTGTTAATTAACCTGTTAACAGTTTTGACCTAGATCAAGACAGACAAGATATTGGTCCTGGTGTGGATCCAATCTGAGTGAGTGGTTGACACACTGATCACTGAAAGAGTTGGTAAAAAAAATAGAAAGTCAGCAGATGAATACAAAGCATTATGTTACCTAGCATGCTGATAACTTTTGCAAACAGGTTGGACCAAGATCTAAGCTGACACAATGGCAGGCCTGATCTGGATCCAATCAGACCTTCAGATGGAGTTCCTGGTATAAAAATTATTGAAAAGGTTGATCTTGAAAAAAAATCAGCAGACAAAAAAGCATGAAAAATTTCCCAGGGGGCAAAGAGTTAATCCACATTTTTTTTGAAAAGAAAAAGGGATAGAGCGCTCTAAATCTTAAGAGATTTGGTCATTGTGTATGAATGTATGACAAATTAATATTTGAATACTGTACAGATCTTTTGTGAAGTTTGGATTTTTTACCTGTATACATTTAAATAGCTGTCATGCCCCAAGGCTCTTTGTGCAGGTATACGTTGAGCAATGTAAAGTTATACTGGGTTTTTATGTTTCAGCTTCCCAAATTTTGTTTGACTTAATCGTTTATTTCCTATTGTCATCTGCTGATAGCTTTTACAAAGAGCTTGAATCAAGATCTGGCCCGACAAAATGTCGGGCCTGATCTGGATCCATTCTGTTTAAACACTCGGATGGTATTACTTAAAGAATTTTTCGAAATTATTTTGAAAAAAAATCACTAGACAAAAAGCATGAAAAATTTCCCAGTGGGCACTAAGAGTTAAGCGTGTACTTGGATCTACATTTTTCAATGCACAATGATATGTATTTTTGGGATAGCTGAAATATTCAAACTTTTCATTTGGTGAGGTATATTGTTGAATATACGGTTGGAAATTTAGTTGTGCGTGGACGTGAGAGTGGTACCGTAAAATGTGATTTCTGACGGTATATTCAAAGATGTACTTCTCCAAATGAAAATTTTGAATATGTTTATCCCCGTTCTGATACACTTCTGCAGTTTTATTTAAAATTCAAGTGTTGCAAACTGCATTAAGCCGACACATCATCAAACAAAATGTGATGTAATTAATGATGTCAAACTGTTTTCAACAGTATACCGCAGTAAATTTTGTCGAACATTATCCAATCAGACATCACATTACAAACTCAAAAACATTAGAATTGGTGTTTACTGACGCATATACAGACCTCTAGAAAAGAGTGCATTCTGGAAAATAATTTTTATACTTCACATCCAGAACATATGTTGTGGGTACTCAAAAGAACCGTCTCAATGAGACAGTTCTTTTGAGCACCCAAAACACATGTATGAATCCATGAATAAAAAAATAATTGCATTTCTGGACCTTTGACCCCCCCATCAAAATATCTCAAAGGGTATAAGAGTTTAGGGCACAAGCTTTCCGCTCTAAAGTAGATTGAAGGGAGATAACTCAAAAGTGCAGCAAGGGGGAGCAGCCATTCTTAAACACTACACACCGTCTTGACCGGAAACATGTAATATTGTAATATGTCTATGAAGTAACATCAAAATATCTCGTAGTGTATAAGCGTTATAAATCACACAAGCTGCCCCCTATAAAGTTCATTCAAGGGAGATAACTCAAAAGGCCAACAAAGGGGAGCAACCATTCTTGCATGTGACACACCGTCTTGACCTGCTTTACATGTATACCAAATATCAAAATATCTCAAAGGTATAAAAGTTATTGAGCGCACAAGCTTCCCCCTATAAAGTTTCTTCAAGGGAGACAACTCAAAAGGTCAGCAAGGGAGAGCAACTATGTTGCACAGGACACACTGTCTTGACCTGATATACATGCCTACCAAATATAATCAAAATATCTCGAAGGGTATTAAAGTTATTGAGCGCACAAGCTTTTTCCAAGGACAGACGGACGGACGCCAGGCAGGCTGATCACTACATCCCCCAAACCTTGTCGGTGGGGGATAAAAATGAGATAAAACGCAACAACCCCCCTCCCCCCTCCACCATCTTTACACATGATATCTGAACCCACTTTCCAGAAATCCTGGATCCATCCCTGTTCATAGTTCGAGAGAGAAATAATTTTTGAGGATAAAATTGTGAAGTATTTCTTACCAGTATTTTATATCATGCTTTGGGTGCCAAAAAGAACCATCTCCATGAGACGGTTCTTTTGAGTACCCACAACATTGAGAAATAAGAAAATTAATTTTGATTACACACATAATTATGCCTAGGTTACATTTGCCATAGCATTGTATTATTTGTCTGGGGTTTTCAGTACATTTTTTCAGGCATTGTATGTGGTACTAAGCTACATCCCTTACAGAAAAAATGCACTGCCCGTACAATTTTCACGAACAGCTAGCGAATACTCTGCGATTATTCTGAGATGTTCACTTTTCACATGCAAATTAGGTCTGCGGCGAATACTTTGAATTAACAGCCTGCAAATATTCAGCCAATAGGTGGCGAACATGATTCAAGACAGCAAATTAAATATGCAGCGAATATCCTGCAAACATTCTGCAAATATACGATAAACATGCATTTAAATATGTAAATTAAATATGCAGCGAATATCTAGCACTTTTCTTCTGCGAATATTCTACAAACATTTTAATCAAAAGTAAAAATAGCTGTTGCAATTATGTGGCAAACAATAATTGCGAATATCCTGCGAACAAGCAGCAATCAATGATTTACAAAAGTCAAAGCTTGTTAAACTCATATAATCAAAATTTATCCATTTTGCACTGACCTCAGCAAGCAGCACCATTCGAAAACAATCAAAAGGTATCAACTCAAACATCATAGGAACAGAAAAACACATGAGAAGAGATTACATGCCGTAAAAAGACTTCTCAACATGTTGTCATTTTTGCATCATGGCAATTACGACAGCCATTTAATTGAAGAGTTTTAAGGGGAGATAATTTTGAATCTTATCTCCCCAGTAAAAAAATAAGATCTTTAGACTGAGAGCTATATGAGTTGAAGTTCCATAGATGAACACTCCGCGAATACATAAAAAGTTAAAAGTCACTTTAACAAATATACAGGGAACAGTATCCAGAACTTAGTTCTTATTGCGAATACTGTGCGAATAGTACCTTGTGCTTGAAAAAAGTTTAAGTTTTTTCTGCAAATATGCAGCGATTATATGACAAGCTGCAAACATTCAGCAATCACTTTTCTGTCAGACCAACATTGTTCGCCGGGTATTCGCGACAAGAAGTGAATATAAAGCGAACAATTACTGTTAACAATGCAGTTCGCAGCATATTCATCAGATATTTGCACAAAGACAGCTTTTCTGTAAGGGATGTATGACATGTGTTTACATTCTTTACGATCATACTGCGATTTCTTTTGGAGACTGAACAGGACTTATGTAAAACTGGATGAGATCTACCGAAACCACAATCATTGTGTAATCTTCACCTAATCCGCACAAAAAACACAGGATGGCCATGCGATGTCCTTTCAATCATTTTTCCCCAAATGACTCTTGCAGTTTCCATACACTGATCGTGCATCTACCTGTGATGTGTCCATGGGCTATTAGGGCTTGATTTTCAAAATTTTTCATAGTGCATAGTTAAACAAAATCATAGAGGCTAAGATGTTCATGAATCTGTACAATGATTGCAGGGTCTCGAGGATCCCTATGGTGGCGGCACCGAAGGGTTGATTTGGACATGTGAATCGTAAATTTATCCGGAAGGCAAATGTAACTGAGACATTATTTAGTGGCATGCTACTTAAACTGGAATTTTTTTTCCCAACCTTGAACACATGAACATGCACTGATAAGATTGCAAAAACTAATTTTCTTAATGCCTTTGGCTAAGCCAAGATGAAGAATGGTACTCATCTCTTTTTAAGCATATCTCTTAAAGGATATGGAATATTTCGTGAAACTCCATAGGTTGGTATATTTTGTCAAACAAATCCAGTCTTTTATGCAAGACAATTCTCCTGCTCATCCATCAATCTGTTATATAAGTTAGCAAAAAGCTGGATAAACGCAGAAACTATGAGCCATGACATGAGACCTCCAACAATGTGGTATGTGTGTCCAGCAAAGTCTCATACCAGCCTGCACATATGCTCAGTCTAATCAGAGTCTTTGCAAGAAGTTTGAATATTCTATTAATATTTAGTACTGACTGAACAGCATATGGAGTTTCTAAGCTTAAAAAGAGGTAGATTTGTGCATTCCATTCAATTAGATTTTATATTTTCATGGAAATGAGTAACTCTCAAATGTAACCTATCATACTGCTGAATTTTCAAAGAATCTGGAAAGAATTGAACAGTTTGAAAGAGTTAAAATGCTATTAAAGCAGATAATTTCTTCTTTGTGTGAGGTGTTGATTTAGAAAAAAAAAATACTTCTACTGTTTGGACAATTGACAGTCTAAAAAAGAGGCTGCACAGGCTCGTCTGATTGTTGGAAATCTCATGTCGCAGCTCACATTTGGAAATTTTGTTTGATAGATATTTGGCAAATAGATGACACTGACCAGATCTAGACATATAAACATATGATTGGCTAGCAAATAAATTATCTGTAATTTTTTTTCCTGAAATTTAACTGACCAGATCTTGACATATGATTGGCTTGCAAATATGCTCAATTATAATTTTTCTTTTTCTGAGGTAAAACTTAGGCAAAATATATGAAAACAGGTTACCCATGCATAGGTCTAGATATGCAAACATTTTCAGTGTAAAATTGTAAATATTTTCTTACCCATCTTTGTACATTTCTTTTGGATGCTCAAAAGAACTGGCTCATTGAGATGTTCTTTTGAGTTCCTACAAGTTATGTTTAAATTGAGAAATAAGAAAGTTAATTTTTGATTACACACTCAGATTAGAGGCCTGCCATGGTGACCCATTTTAGTACGATCTCTTAAATTATGTGCAGTATTATCATGAAATTCCACAGTAGGTGGATTTACATTTTGTCAAAGGAATGGGTCACATAAGTATGTAAGACAACTTTTGCTGCTTTTTATCTTGAAATTATTGGTCCTTGGTTAAATGAGATGACAGCAAGGCGCGGGGCCATAATAATGTTTTCATTGTCCATGTTGTCTTATTGACTTGTTTTTAAAATTAACTTTTTTTTAATAAATGCTTTCAGAAATATCAGATTGTCAAACGCTTGGATTCAGAACAGTCCCAACATCTTGTCAGGTCCTGATCTGGGTCCAAACTGTTTGCAAAGGCCATGAGCAGGTACTAAAGCCTACATAGAATTAATTTTCCATTACAAAAAGTAGTTCCACCATGCTAGATTGAAAAAAAATCCTGATTTTTTTTTTGTCCAACCTGCTTTTTTTTCAAAATTAATTTTTCAAAAACTCGGTCCTAATACCTAACCCTTAAAGCGCAAAGAAAAAACTCATCTGAAAATGTTGTCTGCTGAAGTCGTCTGCTGAAATTTATTGTCTAGCATTACTGTTGAATTAAGTATAGAAGCAAACTGTGTGGAACCAGAACAGACTGCTCCTATAGGAGCAGTCTGATCTAGGTCCACACTGTTTGCCATAGAGGCTACTTAAACATTTCAGCAGATGAGAAAAGCAGACAACTTTTGTTGCGATTGGCGCATTAAGGGTTAAATTATTCATTGTCAAGCAGGTTTGGACAAAGATGAGGCCTCTGATAGTTTGTCCAGCCTGATCTGGGTCCAAACTGTTTGCAAAGATAATTAGTATAAGTCACTAGCAGCCAAAGAGGTGATAAACCTTTAAACGGTTCATACAGGCATATAAAGTTGATCTGGTTCTACTATGATTATTTGTTGTGACTCATACGCTAAACTGTTTGTTTGTTTGTTTCAGATGGTGGCCTGGGTGGTTGGGTGTGTGGCTGCATCCAGGGTATGTATCTACGAGCCTTAATAACTTAACTCTAATTGTTTCTCAGGCCCTCCCACATCTGTTTCAAATGCCCCTCGTCTCGTCTCTTTTTCAGACTTGAATAAAAATAAAAGTTGCCTCATTTATTTTTTTCATATGTCAAAATCAAAATATCAACATTTTTATACTTTAAATGAACAAGAAAAGGTGCCTCATTAGTTTTTAATGAAATAAAAATAAAAATTTGCCTTACCTGTTTTTTGGGTGAATAAAAAATCAAAAAAAAATCTGCCTGCCTCATCTGTTTTTCAAAAAAGTGGCCTGAGAAACCCTTGTTTATTTTCTTTTTAGCCTTACTAGGTAATTTTTTCCAGCTTTTTCCTAGTCTGCTGATTTCTTGTCAATGAATTTTTCGAAAATTCAGGTGATACTATCGTTGTCATACAGTATGGATCCAGATGTTTTGTCCAGCCTGATCTGGGTCAACCTGTTTGCAAAGGCTATCAGCAGACCATAGTATAAGACAGTAGTTTAATATGGTTTTTGGGAATCATAAATGTCGAGCTCCTCTGTCATGTGACAGCTCTTATTTTAAGTATTTGTGATGTCTGATGTTGAAGATTTTGCTATTATGACTGGTCACTAGAAAATTACAAAATATAATAAAACAGCTATTGACTATTGTGTCATCGAATATAATGTTGATATCCACCATAGAATTCCAGTATTGACCTTGCTTTGGTCAATATTGGTATCCTCTGGTGGATATTGCATCATATCCAATACCACAATAGTCAATGATTGTATAATATCATATTACGAAGGCTCTTGAGACTGCTGAAGCTTTATAGTTGGTTCAGCCTATGAATCTCTGATTAATAATGCCTATCCTGACATAAGAAATCAAATTTTATTTTCTCATATGTTTCGCTAAAGATTAAGTATGGTTCTTTTGTATTTTCAGATGAAGAAGCTCAGCCCAGAGTAAGGCAGGTTCAAGAGCAAGCCCCGGTACCGGTGGTCCCTGTGCTAGTGCGAGCGGAACCGGTCGTCCCAGTCCCCGAGCGAGCTCGTGTGGAACCAGTCGTCCCTGAGCCAGCTCGTGTAGTACCGGATGTCCCTGTCGAGGTGCGAGAGGAACAACCGGTCCCAGCTTCTTCATCCGTGACCAGAAGGGTGGTTGGTGGTGTACTGTCTGCCACAGGGTCTGTACTTACTTTACCTTTCCGTATTGGGATTTCTGCAATAACCTTACCTTTTCGTATTGGAAGGTCTGTAGGGGGATATTTCCTAGGATGATTGGGGAAGGGTTATATTAGAACCTCAGTATGAGAATACCTATCTCCGAGGTTTGCGACCAAGTGAGACTCCAATTTAACCTGCATATTCCGCTACAGAGACTGCAAAAATTTTGATATTTTAGACCTGACCATGTATATCTATTATACTTTCTAAAAGGTGGAAAACAAAGGTACTGATCAGAAGGCACAGTATGTGCTTGCTGATCCATACCCATGTTTTTTCAAAGCAATAAAAAGCTAAGGTATTCTCATTGATGAGGTGACCCATTTAATGCCCAATAATCTATTGCATATAGCCCCTTTGAATCAGTCCAATGTAATTTGTAAGAATAATTGAGCTGTTCCCGCTGTCCAACTGCCACTCCACATCAGCCTCAATCATGAGACAACTTCTGGTATAGTATGTACATTGAGGGATTCTGTTACTGCAGAGTTCTGAAATGTTTGAAATATTCTACTCAAAGATGTTTTGTATCTTTTTGATTGTCTTTGTAGCTAAGCTGATAGTTTCAATTCATTGTTTAAGGAATATGTATGTTAAAGTGAATCCATAAAGCACTTAAATTGTGTCTGGTTGCAAATGGCATTTAGTTAACTTGGAAGCACACTCCTATACATTTCTGAACAAAAAAGATTTAAGGCTTGACATTGTTAAAGGTTCATAGGTTCTACAGTTTAACAAGACCTGGAAATACTCCAATCACATATTACAGCTTACTTTCCTATGATAGCAAGAAAAGATACAAGACACATTTCATACTACTCACACTATTTTGACAAGACCAGGAAATACTCCAATCACAGAAAACAGCCTATACCTTCCTATGATAAATAGAAAAGATTCAAGACCACAAGTCACACAACTCACTTTTTAACAAGACCAGGAAATACTCCAATCACAGATTACAGCCTATTTTCCTAAACAGCAAGAAAAGATACAAGACCACAGCTCATGCAACTCACATTTTAACAAGACCAGGAAATACTCCAATCACAGATTACATTCTATACCTTCCTATGACAACAAGATAAGATACAAGACCACAGCTCACACAACTCACATTTTGACAAGACCAGGAAATGACATAATCACACTTGAAGCCCGCCAGTAGAGATGCAAGAACACTATTCAACTAACAAGTTTCAAGTGAGTCTAGAAAGTACTACTATGCTTCTTCAACTTTGCTAATTTTTGAAATTATCACAGTGTTTTTTTGTGACCATCTTCATTTCAGATCTTTAATACCACTAAATTCAATTTTCAAAAAAGTTTTAATATATTTGACCTACTGCATATCTTAAAATTCTTTGCCTGCTAGTGTCATCTGCTGCCATCGTTTGAAAAACAGTTTTGACCCAGATCTGGACCAACAAAATGCTGAGTCTGATCTGGTTCCAAGCTGTTTATTGCTAGATGGTATTCCTGGAAGATTTTTTTTCAGAATTATTTTTAACATACCTGTAACTTTTTTCAGAAACCAAATAGAATTTATTTTGTCCTCCGCTTAGCCAAATTTGAAGAATGTAAAGTATATTCTAACAGTTTTCGTTAAGTAACAATTTCTTAAATGAAGTTTGTAAAGAGACTGATACAAAACCTTTTTGAGTAGAATATTTCTTTTATTGAACTGATTGCCAAAACTAAAGCTCTCTTGATATTGAAGGCATAGTTTAGCATGTTGTATTTTTTTCTGATTAATTTAGGTGTTGTTTTTCCATGGGAAATAGTTTTTTCAAAGAGTAGCATATGCTCAAAGAGTGATTGAAATTAGAAACCTACTGAAAACACCATCCTTTTAGAAGGGTACATCTTTGCTTGCTTACCAGTCATTAACACTAGTAATTTTCTAATTTTGTCTGTTAAAACATTTCCTTACAAGGTTTAAATGATAACATGCTTAACCTATGCCTGATATATCTATTTAGTGATAAGATCGGGTAAGCAAGGAACACAAATATATTCTAAAACATTTACTAAAAATTAATCATGGACCTCTGTTGTTGCAGCATCATTCAGGATTTATATCATGTTTAAAGTCAGGTATGGCTGGTGGTTAAATTGGATCAAGCTTATCTTGCTTGCCATGTTCTAAGAAGTAAATCTAAACTGCATTTCATAATTTTACCATTTATTTTCTAGGTTACATGTAATTAATTCCCATTGTAGGAAGTTTTGGGTATTCACAGGTTCTAAATTCAATAAACCACGGGGTACTTACGTTGTTTATAAGAGTTGAGGTTCAGATGACCTTATTCCCTCCCCTCTTCTAGTCTTGATCTTCTATTCAGTATGGCAAGCCATTTTACTATTTATTATGGAATGTAGATATCTATAATGCCTTCAATGTTTACTGTCTTGAGTTGGCTCCCGCGTACTGTTAGTTTAACAGGTGACAGGGCCCAGGGCGATGACAGTAAACATTGCGCTTACTGTACTTTATTATATATGATATCTTATATATTATATATCATATATATGAAATATCTTATATCCTATATAAAGATATCTTATATCGCATATAAGATATCTTATATAATATATAAGATATCGTAGTTGCAATATAAGATATCTTATATATTTTTTGTAATTAAGATATCTTATATGCGATATAAGAGATATCTTACATCTTTTATATCTTATATCTTATATGAGATATCTTATATAGCATATAAGATATCTTATATAGTTTGGCAACTCAGATATCTTATATACTACATAAGATATCTTATAATAATAATAATAATAATAATAATAATGATTATAATAAAAATAATAGTAATAATAATAATAATGATAATAATAATAATAATAGTAATAATAATAATAATGATAATAATAATAGTAATAATAATATAAGATATAAGATAATATATCTTATATAAGATATAAGATATCTTATATAAGATATAAGATATCTAATATAGGATATAAGATATCTTATATAGGATTTAAGATATCTTATATCCTATATTAGATATCTTATATGATAAAGTAGAGATCTATTTTTCTAAATAAATAGTAAAATGGCTTGCCATAATTCAGTCCAAATATATTAGACATACTTCAAGTTTTTTAATAAGCAGTTTGGAAACTAGTTTTTTGTTAGATCCACCTACATAACCACACTGAAATTAGACGTTTTTTCATTTTATATAAATTATTGGTTACCTTTCTTATATATTAATCTTAATAGTCAATTCAAGTATTAATGTCTTTGATATTTTAGTCTTTGGATTTCAACAAAAAAAACTTATAAACAAATTATTTAGTGACGGCATAAACATTTGTTATTTTCATTAGGTATTTAGATCTTAAATTCAAGAAAAAAAGAAATTAAGCCATTTTCTGTAGTTAAGAAACTGGAAACAACACTGATAAGACCCCATTTATCTGATCCCATGCAAAGATAAATGTATAGGATTTCATGGTTCCCCAGCTATTAAGACCCATTCATCTGAATGGTGTTATTGGCCAGACCTTAATGTAATGATGCTACAGTTAAACACAGATGTCCATTAAACATAATTTTTGTAAGAATATTTAGCGAATTTGACAATTACTAGATATATTTATGTATATTTACATGTGTTTTCAATAATTATTGGTATAATTTACTATTCATGCATTGTCAAATCATCCTGTGATATCAACAACACATTTTTTAGATGTTCTTAATTTATGTTCCTTTGAGGGTTGGCACCCCTCCCCTGGCCTAGCTGTAATCAGTTTTGGTGGTTATGGTTGTAACATTAACCCTGTTGATCTTAGACTGGCTAAAACTGTATGAGTCATTTCATGAGATTTTGGTAATAAAGCATATGTGAGCAGGAAAGGCTCAGACAAGTCTCTGCAAGTGCAGTCTCACCAGAGCCTTTCCTTCTTGTAGAAACTAATTAGGGGTGTAGATAAAGACTGACAGGCTAGACTTCAGATCTCCATGGGACATGCAGTTGTCAAGAATTTTATGCATATGTGATAGCTACCAAATTTTATGAGCTGGCCCATATGATGATTTGGTCAAGTGCAATTGGGTTAATAATGCACATCCATAAAAAATGTAAAAAACACAGGATAAAATTTATTCAAGAACATGCAATTTGTATTCCTCTTCAGTGAGGGATAATCTGTCCGCTTGAGAACATGAGGTGCAGTGTGGTTTTATTGGTCCAATGCATCTACTTTTTATTCCATCCATAATTTGATTGAAACCACCATAAAATTGATTACTAGTACATGTATGTTAAGATATAATTACTTTCATCACTGTTTATTTTGTCTTGTATTATTTCATTTTGTCACAGATTGTACCTGAATGTAGTTAGTGCAACTGGACATGGTATGTATGTGTAAATGATGAAATAACAGGGTGATAGTTTTAGGTAACCCAGTCACCTTCCATAAACAATGGTTCAAGGGGTATAGCCTAGGGGAGCACAGTGGCTCAGTTGGTAGAGTGTTAAACTCTGTGCCGAAGGGTGATGAGTTCAAGACTCACAGAAGGCACTTTCTTGACACTTTATCCTCTGCTTAGTACTGGTTCAACCCAGGAAGACGGGAAATTGTCCCAACATGACTAAAAAATTGTTGATTGGGTTGTAAAGCATCAATACAAATAAGCTGTAGCCTTTTAAGAGGAGTATAATTGAGTTAACAATATTCTTGGATGATAATTATGTTCAACAAATTGTCTCAACATGACTGAAAAGTTGTTGACTGGCATGTAAAGCATCAACACAAACAAATAAGGTGTAGCCTTTTAAAAGAGGAATATAATTTGGTTATCAATATCCTTGGATGACAATACTATTATACCTTGAGGTGCTTTGTACTGGTTTAACCCAGGAAATGATCCGACATTACTGAAATTCTTTTGACTACAATGTAAAGCATTAACACAAAGCAGCTATTGGTGTAACATATGCAGCAATATAAAATTATGGTAAGGCCATTCATTGGTTCTGCTTCTCCACTCAAAAACTCCACATTGAGTCTGCAGTTAGTGTTATATTTAATACTCACCTAATATAAAAAAAAATATTCCACTGAGTCGGTCTAAGTTTAACTTTGATAAAATTTTATGTAATACATTGATATTACAGCATAGGTAGTTTCTCAAATAAACAGTTTCAGCGATGTGTAGCCATTCATCCATAGAATTTAAAACTATTGCAATTGGTACGACTTCCAAGACGGTCTCTACCCGTTCAACAATTTCATTGGTCGTCTAAGCGAGGTTTTGGTACGACTTCCAAGACTGTCTCTGCCTGTTCAACGATTTCATTGGTCGTCTAAGCGAGGTATTGGTATGACTTCCAAGACTGTCTCTACCTCTTCAACGATTTCATTGGTTGTCTAAGCAAGGTATTGGTATGGCTTCAAAGACCGTCTCTACCTCTTCAACGATTTCATTGGTAGTCTAAGCGATGTATTGGTATGGCTTCAAAGACCGTCTCTTCCTGTTCAACAATATCACTGGTCATCTAAATGAGGTATTGGTATGACTTCCAAGACAGGCTCTTCCTATTCAAAAGATTTCACTGGTCATGTAAGTGAAGTATTGTATGTATTATCTCAAATTATATGGATTTGGTGGATTTCACCTAAATTGTAAGTAAATTATTAGGATTGGTGCAAGTTATTGTAAGTAAATTATCGTATTGGTACAAGGTATCGTAAGTAAATTTCGCATTGGTACAAGGTATTGAAAGTAAATTTTGTATTGGTACAAGGTATTGTAAGTAAATTTTGTATTGGTACAAGGTAGCGTAAGTAAATTTCGCATTGGTACAAGGTATTGTAAGTAAATAATCGTATTGGTACAAGGTATTGTAAGTAAATAATCGTATTGGTACAAGGTATTGTAAGTAAATTATCGTATTTGTACTATGTATTGTAAGTAAATCATTAGTATTCATACAAGGTATTGTAAGTAAATTTTTAGTATTGGTACAAGGTATTGTAAGTAAATTATTTGTATTGATACAAGGTATTGTAAGTAAATAATTAGTATTGGTACAAGGTATCTTAAGTAAATGATTAGTTTAGAAATTATTATTAGTATTGATACAAGGTATTGCAAGTAAATTATTAGTATTAGTACAATGTATTTTAAATAATTATTAGTATTAGTACAATGTATAGGTTTAACTTCACCTGGATGGTCTCCTTTAAAGATTTCACTTGGCAAGTAAGTGAGGGTTTTGATGTAACATCCAACACAATACTGGTATCTACTCATCTTTAAGGATTTTTTTTAAAAGATATAGTACTAAAATTGTAGACTTCATTATTTTATGAGCAATCTTTTAATTCTCATTCAAGCAAAGATAGGATAATTGTATTGTAGAATAGGCAATCTCTACTTACCATTGAGAATATTCACTGATGTTTTAAGAAAGGGGGTTGGATATTGCTTCCCTGCGTGGGAGTCCATCTGATTATTATTAGCAAGCTTCACTCTTGGTCTTTGTCAGTTCATGCAAAGACTTCACTGATTGTTAAATTGAAAAAAAATTCCTAAGCGGATCCAAGACCTTTATTTGAAAAATTATACATTTTAATATTGTAGAAATTCCCTATTCATCTGGGGTTTTCACTCATTTTTTGCCACTTGCTGAAAACACTATTTCATGCTTAGGCATGGATTTTCTCAAAATATCAAAGTATCAATATTTTCTAAAAGCATAATAACTTTTTGTAACAACACTGAATTTTGTCATAGATAAAGCAGGGTCAATGATTTGTTTTGGTGATCGTGGAAATTGCCAGGATAAATCTGGTGCTGGGTTAAATAGGCCAAATCTAGCCCTTGGTTCTGCTTGTCTTAATATCCATTAGAATTAATTAACTTTGTTTTGGAAACTGGCTAACTCTGGCAAGTGGCATCCAAAAACCTTAAATGCATCTCTCTTGCTGCATGTGGTCTTTAAACTGAAATGAAAAGATTTAATTGGCTCAAAACGGGTTAATCATTCATTATAAAACTAGGTAATCATAGCTTTTTTGGTTGTGTGTTCTTTTTTTCCTTATCTTAAAATTAAGTTTGGTCATCTGTCCACTTTTTAACTGCCATGGGATAGACCATTTAAGTTACTTTTAAAAAATAATTCATAATGAGGCACAGCAAAGTGGCTAATTAGTCATTTTGTGGAAATAGGAGAATCTTCATAATATATAGGGTACACTCCAAAGTTTATAGTCAAATGAAATATCAACATGTTCAGATGAATGATTGAGGATTCATAAGATTGACAGCCTTTTTATTGCTTTATTCCAGGAGTCTATGCTCTCCAGTAAGATTTAATATTCAATAAGGTCATATTGACCAATACCACATTAACAATTCATTACCTTTAAACCTGAATTTGTCTATTTACTTCTATTTTTGTTAGACTTAAGTTTAAAGCAACAGTTTTTGCAAGATTAGCAACATTCTGAAAAGTGTTTTTATAGGTGAAAATCGGGAATCATTTTCACAAACATTTTTGAATATTTTGTAGGTTCTGAATGGAGCAGCAACTGTTAATCTTTATAATAAAGACAAATTATTAGTGTGATATACCTTATAGGTTCATCACTTTTATGGCACTGATTTAACTATAGAAGTAACCTCCAAGGAACATTTCCTTGCAGTTGTATGAGCTCTTCTAGTTGTGGCAGTGTTCTATATTGTTCTTCCCATTCATGCTATATTACTCCTAGGTGCTGCACTACTTTGTATGGAGTCGGCAGAGACTGAGCTCCCACTTTCAGAGTTCTCCTCTTGGATGCGATCGACCTTGAGTGCTGACCTGAGGTGGTCAAGAGCTCCTCTATATAGAAAATGTGATCCTAGGTGTAATATATACTTAAACGCAAAAGGAACGCAACTCTTTCTAAAATGATATTTCTTTCTTTTTTGTCAAAAATTACAGGCAGTGATAATGAAATCGCTAAGAACCGTTATTTGCCTTGCATGCAAAACCAAAAACAGACCGCTGTGACGTATGGTTGGCGAGCTGCAACGAGAAATGTAAGGCAACCCCTATTTTTAAAGTCACAAAAATAAAAAAATGTGCCTATTTTGCGAAAAAACGTTTTAAACAAATATCGGTTTGTGAAAGCAAAAGGGAAGACAAAATCAAAACAGGTACTTTTATGTGTCTGTCAAAGTTCATTTTGTCAAAATGGCGTCTTACATTGTTTTGGCATAATTGGCCATTTTATCCAAACGAATATTAATAACCGAAAACTTTTAATGTCACCATATAGCCCTCAATACATTGCATAGAAGACATAAATATCGCGACGTGGTCGATCAAAATGCGTCTGTAATGACTGTTTTTTTTAAAAGAAGGTTGACGTCAATAAAGAAACGCAGCAACGCAGCGACTGAAAGTGTCGATAATCGATAACTTCCAAACCGTTTTAGCGTTTTGCTTTAGTTGAGACATCTGGCTATCAGTTCAAACTGTTTGTTTTCCAATCGAATGAGACATCACTTTTTTAGACTCCATTTGTTGAAATTAACTGACGTCATTATAACGTCAGAATGGAAATCGTGATCAAGACCATTTTATGGCAAATCATTACTCAATGAGCAGGAACACAGGATGTAATTAAGAAATAAGCCTCATATGGTCCATGTTGAAGGAAAAGTGAATTGAAAACGGTTGCGTTACTTTTGCGTTTTAGTATATCTTTGGGTTGAACAAATCTTAATTGTCATTGACACTTTAGATTGAATCTAAGCTGCCTAGGTTTTATTCATTTAAATATTGCACATTTTATCCATCTAGAGACAAATATCTTCATTCTTTTAAATCAAGCTTTACCATCCATTCAGAACCTATGAAGGAAACATAGGTCCCAAAGGACCAATATGAAAGGACCATCAATATATCAGTCAGTGTACAAGCCCTGTTCTGTTAACTTGTTTTTAGATTTAATTTCCTAAAGCTTAGTACTGATTAATTCTAAGGGAGTATGAAGCAAAACACCAAAGACATTGTGGTTCGTGTATTGCAACTTCTAGTCCAGGTGTAACATTGATCAAGGTAGAATAGGTATAATACAGGTAACTATATGACCAGGAAAGGCCACTATCACTTATCCTAGCTTACCTATGATGGGAAGAATGAGATATAAGGACAATTTAACTCTTTACCTGCTAGGTAGGAAATACCAGGAATATTTTAAGGTTGGTGTATAGCAGCTTATAGTACAGATGTATTATCAAGGTAGAATAGGTATAATACAGGTAACTATATGACCAGGAAAGGCCACTATCATTTATCCTAGCTTACCTATGATAAGAAGAGTGAGATATAAGGACAATTTAACTCTTTACCTGCTAGGTAGGAAATACCAGGAATATTTTAAGGTTGGTGTATAGCCACTTATAGTGCAGATGTAGGATTCAAGGTAGAATAGGTATAATACAGGTAACTATATGACCAGGAAAGGCCACTATCACTTATCCTAGCTTACCTATGATAAGAAGAATGAGATATAAGGACAATTTAACTCTTTACCTGCTAGGTAGGAAATACCAGGAATATTTTAAGGTTGGTGTATAGCCACTTATAGTGCAGATGTAGGATTCAAGGTAGAATAGGTATAATACAGGTAACTATATGACCAGGAAAGGCCACTATCACTTATCCTAGCTTACCTATGATAAGAAGAATGAGATATAAGGACAATTTAACTCTTTACCTGCTAGGAAGGAAATACTAGGAATATTTTAAGGTTGGTGTATAACCACTTATAGTACAGATGTATTATCAAGGTAGAATAGGTATAATACAGGTAACTATATGACCAGGAAAGGCCACTATCACTTATCTTAGCTTACCTATGATAAGAAGAATGAGATATAAGGACAATTTAACTCTTTACCTGCCAGGTAGAAAATACCAGGAATATTTTAAGGTTGGTGTATAGCCACTTATAACATGTAGGATTCAAGGTAGAATAGATATAATACAGGTAACTATATGACCAGGAAAGGCCACTATCATTTATCCTAGCTTACCTATGATAAGAAGAGTGAGATATAAGGCCAATTTAACTCTTTACCTGCCAGGTAGGAAATACCAGGAATATTTTAAGGTTGGTGTATAGCCACTTATAACATGTAGGATTCAAGGTAGAATAGATATAATACAGGTAACTATATGACCAGGAAAGGCCACTATCATTTATCCTAGCTTACCTATGATAAGAAGAGTGAGATATAAGGCCAATTTAACTCTTTACCTGCCAGGTAGGAAATACCAGGAATATTTTAAGGTTGGTGTATAGCCACTTATAACATGTAGGATTCAAGGTAGAATAGATATAATACAGGTAACTATATGACCAGGAAAGGCCACTATCATTTATCCTAGCTTACCTATGATAAGAAGAGTGAGATATAAGGACAATTTAACTCTTTACCTGCCAGGTAGGAAATACCAGGAATATTTTAAGGTTGGTGTATAGCCACTTATAGTACAGATGTAGGATTCAAGGTAGAATAGGTATAATACAGGTAACTATATGACCAGGAAAGGCCACTATCATTTATCCTAGCTTACCTATGATAAGAAGAGTGAGATATAAGGACAATTTAACTCTTTACCTGCCAGGTAGGAAATACCAGGAATATTTTAAGGTTGGTGTATAGCCACTTATAGTGCAGATGTAGGATTCAAGGTAGAATAGGTATAATACAGGTAACTATATGACCAGGAAAGGCCACTATCACTTATCCTAGCTTACCTATGATAAGAAGAATGAGATATAAGGACAATTTAACTCTTTACCTGCTAGGTAGGAAATACCAGGAATATTTTAAGGTTGGTGTATAGCCACTTATAGTGCAGATGTAGGATTCAAGGTAGAATAGGTATAATACAGGTAACTATATGACCAGGAAAGGCCACTATCACTTATCCTAGCTTACCTATGATAAGAAGAATGAGATATAAGGACAATTTAACTCTTTACCTGCTAGGAAGGAAATACTAGGAATATTTTAAGGTTGGTGTATAACCACTTATAGTACAGATGTATTATCAAGGTAGAATAGGTATAATACAGGTAACTATATGACCAGGAAAGGCCACTATCACTTATCTTAGCTTACCTATGATAAGAAGAATGAGATATAAGGACAATTTAACTCTTTACCTGCCAGGTAGAAAATACCAGGAATATTTTAAGGTTGGTGTATAGCCACTTATAACATGTAGGATTCAAGGTAGAATAGATATAATACAGGTAACTATATGACCAGGAAAGGCCACTATCATTTATCCTAGCTTACCTATGATAAGAAGAGTGAGATATAAGGCCAATTTAACTCTTTACCTGCCAGGTAGGAAATACCAGGAATATTTTAAGGTTGGTGTATAGCCACTTATAACATGTAGGATTCAAGGTAGAATAGATATAATACAGGTAACTATATGACCAGGAAAGGCCACTATCATTTATCCTAGCTTACCTATGATAAGAAGAGTGAGATATAAGGCCAATTTAACTCTTTACCTGCCAGGTAGGAAATACCAGGAATATTTTAAGGTTGGTGTATAGCCACTTATAACATGTAGGATTCAAGGTAGAATAGATATAATACAGGTAACTATATGACCAGGAAAGGCCACTATCATTTATCCTAGCTTACCTATGATAAGAAGAGTGAGATATAAGGACAATTTAACTCTTTACCTGCCAGGTAGGAAATACCAGGAATATTTTAAGGTTGGTGTATAGCCACTTATAGTACAGATGTAGGATTCAAGGTAGAATAGGTATAATACAGGTAACTATATGACCAGGAAAGGCCACTATCATTTATCCTAGCTTACCTATGATAAGAAGAGTGAGATATAAGGACAATTTAACTCTTTACCTGCCAGGTAGGAAATACCAGGAATATTTTAAGGTTGGTGTATAGCCACTTATAGTACAGATGTAGGATTCAGAATAGAATAGGTATAATACAGGTAACTATATGACCTGGAAAAGCCGCTATCACTAAACCTAGCATACTAAATATTATGATAAAAAGATATAGAGGTACAAGAACAGATTAATTCTTTACCTGCTAGGTAGGAAATATCCTGATTATTGTTAGGTTGATGTATAGCAGCTTATAGTACAGATATATGGATATATGATCAAGGTAGAATAGGAATAATGCAGGTTAACTACATGACCAGGAAAAATCACCATCACTAAACCTAGCTTACCTATGATAAGAAGAGATAGAGGTACAAGGCAAATGAACTCTTTACATGCTAAGTAAGAAGTATAATAATTATTGTAAGGTTGGAGTATAGCAACTTATAGTACAGATGTATTATCAAGGTAGAATAGGAATAATGCAGGTTAACTACATGACAGGAAAAGTCACCATCACTAAACCTAGCTTACCTATGATAAGAAGAGATAGAGGTACAAGGACAGATGAACAAACTCTTTACATTCTAAGTAGGAAGTATAATAATTATTGCAAGGTTGGAGTATAGCAACTTATAGTACAGATGTATTATCAAGGTAGAATAGGAATAATGCAGGTTAACTACATGACCAAGAAAAGTCACCATCACTAAACCTAGCTTACCTATGATAAGAAGAGATAGAGGTACAAGGACAGATGAACTCTTTACATGCTAAGTAGGAAGTATAATAATTATTGTAAGGTTGGAGTATAGCAAATTATAGTACAGATGTAGGATCAAGGTAAAATGTGTATAATACATGTAACTAAATGACCAGGAAAAGCCACTGTCACTTAACCGAGCTTTTCTATAATAAGAAGAAAATTGAGATATAAGGCCAATTTAACTTTTTACTGTCGAGGTAGGAAATACCTGGGATGTTGTTGGTGTATAGCCACTTATAGTTTAGATGTATGACCAAGGTAGAATAGGTATAATACAGGTAACTATATGACCAGGAAAAAGTCACCATCACTAAACCTAGCTTACCTATGATAAGAAGAGATAGAAGATCAACAACAATTTAACTCTTTACCGGCAAGGTATCATGATTATTGTTAGGTTAGTGTATAGCAACTTATAGTACAGATGTATTATCAAGATAGAACAGGTATAATACAGGTTAACTATATGACAAGGAAAAAGCCACAATCACTAAACCTAGCTTACCTGAAGAAATAGAGGTACAAGGACAGATGAACTCTTTAATGCTAAGTAGGCAATAAAATGATTATTAGGTTGGTGTATAGTAACTTATAGAATCCTAGCTTAGTACTGGTTCAACCCAGGAAGACCCGTCCATTTATAACTGAAAGATTGTTGATGGGACGTAAAGAATCAAATCAAACAAAAAACAAATAGCAACTTATAGTACATATGTATTATCAAGATAGAATAGGTATAATACAGGTAACTATATGACCAGGAAACGCCACTACCACTAAATCTAGCTTACATATGGTATGAAGAGAGTAAGATACAAGGTCAGTTTGACTCTTTACCCGCTAGTATTGCTTGCTGATAACCTTTGAAAAAATTTGGACCCAGATCTGGACCAACAAGATGTTAATGAAACTAAATACTCTTTTGAGTATCTAAGATGTAAACCTAGTTAAGATGACATTATAGTGTAGATCTCTGCCTATATGGTGCTGGACAGTGGACTTAAAATATTAAGGGATTGTATACTGTTAACTTTATATAAACATAGTGCTATTAATGAATAAGCAGGAGAGTGTAAATAAAGTAATTTTAACAGATTTTTTTACAAAACTTTGCTTGTTTCAAGCTGGCTGTTAAATCAGGATTCTGGATACATCATTTCCACTCACTGACTCCCCAAGGACAAATGTCATCCGTGGTTTGTGCCAATGAAATATAATTGAAAAGGCTACGAAGTCCCAAATATTAGTCAACAGTTTTATCATAGCAATTAAATGATTTAACCTTTTCACTATTATCTTAGTAGGATCCTGGACTCTCTATTTTCATCATTCTCACTATTGGTTATCCTCATGTTCATCCTCATACTTCATCATCATCATCATTTGGATGATTCCATGAGAATAGTACTTATTACATAGGTATAAAATAATTCCTTAAACATGTACAGGGATAGATAGAGTGGGGTCCTCTTTTTTGGATCATAACTAAGAGGTCTACTAAAATATTTAAGAGTATGTGAACAGCAAAGGCTCTGGCAAGACTGTGTATATACATAGGGTTGTTTGAACCTTCACTGGTCTTGAATGTATTAAGTACTAGTCCCATGAGCAGGCTGATTTTATGTTTTAACACATGTAATTTGTGTGTAAAATTATAAATAAAATGTTTTTAGAAGCCTCAGATGTTTCAGCAACCAGGCACCTTGTTGTGTGTAGTGTTCTGCTTAGATGTCTGAGGAATTACTCCTGGGAAACCAGCATTAACAACATCTTTGGATGGTTGCCAGCACTTCTCTAGGTAAGTACTACATTTATCATCAATATAACATCAAATGTTCTAAACTTTTCAAACACTAGTTTCCTGGCAAAAGGGACTTTACAAACAGTGGAGATCCAGATCAGACTGCTTCTAAAGAATTAGTCTGATCAGTCTTCCCAATTTGGTATTCTAATAAGCATTTTGCTAATTTCAGCCCTGAAAACCATCATTTAAATTGAACAAAAAGAAGTGTTCAAATTTTAAAACATTGACCATACTCATTGATGTAACATGCAAACTTAATACCTCACAGCTGTCAAAATACAAACTTTTGATATAGATGTGAGAACTATTTGTTTGCTTTGTTTAAACTATTTTGATGACATTTTAACAATTATCAGCAGGATATATACAAAATATGAGTTATAAAAAAAAACTCAATATTTTTTATAGTTTTTATGAGCAGTTGTAATTTTATGCTCATTTGAGTTGAGCATGAACAAAGTTTATCACCATCTTCAAGAATATCAATATTATAAATGTGACAATTTAAGTCTACTGTATTTTACTCTTTCCATGCTTGTGACTTTTTATGCTCCCCAAAGGGAGAGCATATAGCGGCCGCTTTGTCCGTCCGTCCATCATAATTTTGTCCGAAGCATAACACAAACTATTAGAGGTATCAACTTTAAACTTCATTGGTAGATAGAACTCGATGAGAAGTGCAGTGTACAAGAACCATTATTCTCTTTTGCATAATTTAGGAGTTATTGCCTTTGTTATTTTTCATACTTGTATTTTGTTCGGAGTATAACACCAAAACTATAAGAGGTATCAGCCTGAAACTTCATTGGTATATATATAGATCTTGATATGTGAAGGTGCAGTGTACAAGAACCATACCTCTGCTTTTGCATAATATAGAAGTTATTGCCCTTTGTTATACTTAATTTTTTTGTCCAGAGCATATTATTATTATTAGAGATATCCACTTGCAGCCCTTTTCAAACAAGCATTTATTTTGGGGGCATCCATCGGTGTTACTGATTCTCTTGTTGTCATCTGTTGATAACCTTTGCCAACAGAATGCCAGTCCCGACCCAAACTGATTTAACACTCTGATTGCGTTCCTGAAAAATCTTTTGAAAGTCAACTTTGGAAAAGTCAGCAGACAACAATAAAAGTAAGTAATGGTGCAAAGATCAGGAATCAATACAATCAAGTACCACACCTGACCCAGGATACCAATGGGAAAGTGACAAACTCACAGAAGACACCACAAACGAGAGCCAAGAGGTCAGCCCTTTCCCAGCAGGTGACCACAAAGCACATATAAACAGACGTGCACAAAACATAGCAAACACAAGACAGAACAAAAACATAAAAGATTCACAAAAGAAGTACCGCCTTGGAACGGTCAGTAAAATATTTTACTGGAGGGCTTAAACCGGTTTAACGGCGCCAACCTCACCCTTAATTCAGATGTGGATCAAGACACATAGATATTTGGTTTGCATGAAAGACCCCTAACTTATCAATGCATCATCTCTAAAACATATAAATCAAGATATAACAAGGAGATAAAGCAAGGATAAGGACTCAACAGTAAATTAAACTGAATACCGGAGCAAAAGAAATCCAACAGGTAAACCCCGGTGGGCCCGACAAACAGCCAAAGCATCAGGCCCCTACCATCTCATCAATAGATAAGTCTTTAAGTCGGAACCATCATAGAGTCTGAAGTCCGACCCACCGGCGTGCAATTAAAGAGGAAAGCAAAGTTGCCAACTGTGATTGGGTTGACTACCAAGCATGCAGTCTGTTGCAATACATTAATGTTATAGTCAATCTTTTTATAATGGGAAATTATTTTAATGAGCTGCGCTGAAAAATTATTAGAGCCAACAATCTTCTTCAACTTATACACCAAGTCACCATAGAAATCAGGTTCCGAAAGTCCTTGGCGCAAGAGAGATTTAAGTCCAACTTGGAATTTAGAAATCAAATCATAGTATCGTCTATAAAATTTTGAAAATGTTTTGCGAAGTTTATGATACCGATAGCCTTGTTTAAGAAGTTTCTGAGTTAACAATTTATTGCGAGTGTTGAAGTCAGCAACATAGCTAGATGCTCTAGCAAAACGAATGAGTTGAGAGATATAGACTCCATAGGATGTAGAACGAGGAACATCACCATCTAAAAATGGGAAATTGACAATTTCAAAATCAAAGTCGTCACGTTTATCATAAATTTTGGTAGAAACAATATCATTAGAAATTGACAAATGCAAGTCTAAAAATGCGGCTTCGGTATCAGAGGCATTGGCTTTATTAAGTTGGAGCTCTGAAGGGTATATTTGACTAACCATATTGTCAAAATAAACATTATTAATATTTAAAATATCGTCCAAATATCTGGAAGTAGTGTTAAACGCATCAATAACATCAGCCTGCTTATCATCAGAAAGAGACATCATAAAATTCTTTTATAAACAATACATGCCTGCTTATTGCTTAGCATATCTGTATATTCCATTTACAGGTTGATTGAAGAGTTCCTAGTGTTGGAAGTGTTGGCAGATATGGAATCCTATCTGATTCAATTGTAAGTATCACAAGGTTGAATTAGCCATTAGCCTGCAAGTGACAACTTTAATGGTCTTCTCCTCTCATCTGCCTATGTTCTTAGGTAGCCTATATTACAAACAATATGGACCAAGATCAGACTGCTTTCTTGGGATCAGTCTGATCAGGGATATATAGTTTGTTCCCATGAAAAAATCTAGTCTGAAGTGCATTTGAAAATATGCAGCATTTTTAAAATCAGATAATATTTTCAGATTAAAAATATTGGCGGGTTAAGGGTTAAGCTAGTATCTCACTGGGATGCGAGCAATTTACGACTATTTAGAGACTAATTTGAGACACGTTTTGGCGACAGAAATACGACATTGCAACCATAATCACATTGCGGTCACACCAAATAGGTGAATAAGACATATTTGCGACAGTCGCACGAATGTCGTACGATTGTCGCACGAATCATTGGCGAATGTTTCACGACATTCGCGCGACATTCGTGCGACATTCGCGAGACACTCGCACGATGCTCGCACGATGAAATTGAGAGCATTTATTGCCATCGACCGCCTCACGACGTTCTCACGAACGTCGTGCGACTGTCGCACGAAGTTCGTGCGACTGTCGCACGAAGTTCGTGCGACTGTCGCACGATGGTTTTGCGAGAAATGATAAACCAAGAAACATAAACATTCTAGCAAGCATTGAAACTTCAGACTAGGAAGGTACTACACTGTTGGAAGGAACTAGAGGGCTGGTAGGAGCTAGATTTTTGGAAGGTGTCACGCTGCTGGGTGTGTTGGACTGTTGAATGGTAGCAAATATGGAGCTAGAAAAGAGTTACTCGTTTATACTGCACAGTTATGATGGCCCATCAAGCAGCTAAAGAAAGTCAGTCGAGAACGCACATGCTCTAATTGCCCATACGTATGGCATGATGAGCCCAATTAAATCAAAATTGCAATGAGTTCAGATGAGCCTCATCCTGCGAAAATCTATTTGATATAGTTATGCGCACAACAAAGGCACATGTCAGACTGCACTGATGCGCATTCAAATCAGAATCTTAGTTGTCCGCTGCAGTGATAATTTGTTTATAGGGTTCTGTATGCCAAATTCAACTCTTAGAAGGGCTTCTGAGACTAAGCAGGCTGTTGTAGTCTTAACAAGACACAATAATAATCCCTGTATACTGTTAATAGAAATAGTAAATATTTAAGTAGGCCTTACATAATAAACATAAACATAATTAACAAAACTATCCTCTCAGATAGCAAGAATACTTGACAACTGGAATTTGTCAAAAGTGTATACTTAAGTATGCTTAACCAAGATCTCACACTAGAGGGAACTATCATCTCAGATAGGAGGAACTCTTTTAACGAGCCTTTATTTGGCGACATGATTGCGAGTAATTTAAGACACTCGCGCGAAAGTCGTGAGACGTTCGTGCGACTGTCTCACGACGTTCGCCAGAGCATCGCTTAGTTTAATTTACTCGCAATGTCGTCGCGAAGTGTCTCATTTATGTCGCAATTGATTCGCAATTTAGTCTTAATTATCTTGCAAATATTTTGTGTTCCAAAATGATTGCGACTAAATTGCGAGGAGTCGGCGACAAGTTCGAGACGGTTTCGAGACACCCGCGATGACTTTGCGACTATTTTGCGAGGAATTTTGTCGCATAAAATTTTTGAACATGTTCAAAATTTTCGCGACTACTTTGCGCCACTTGGCGACACATGCGAGGAAATTACGAATCACTGGCGACTGTTTCGAGACTGCTTTGCGACCCACTCGCGATGTCTGTCGCCAGCTGTCGCAAAACAGTCGCAGTCCAGTGAGATAGGGGCTTTAGAATACCATTCTGCACTGAATTAAGCTGCGACATGTGATTTCCAACTATGTGGTATTTTGACATGAATAGACTCAGGCGAGCCTGTGCAACCTTCTTTAAATTTAAAGACTCCAAATGATGATCAGTAAGTAGCTTAACAATCATAGAATACACAAGCGACTAGCAAAGGTTCTTATCAGACTTTGCATATGTGCAGGCTGATCTGAGCCTTTGCTGGTCTCACATACACATTGTTTGAAATCTGATGTCGCGGCTTGAATGTCTAAATTTTAATGCTAGCTGGTTTAACTCTTTACACGCCAAATAAGCTTACATGACATCAGTATCTGCTCATTTGTTTTCCAACATTATCTTTTCCAAAAAGTTCAGGAATACCATCTGTGTCAAAACAGATTGTATCCCGATCAGGCCCAAGGATTTGTTGGGCCATATCAGGATCAAACTTTTTGCAAAGTTTTCTAGCAGACACCTCTAGCAGGCAGAGTATTTGATGCCACATTATGCAGCATCTCATCATGATAGCACCATGTCCGAGATTTTCTTACCGTTCTGAAATTGGGAAAAACATTTGGACCATCAAAAATGGGAAGAGTTGAAACTGGACCGCCATTTTAGATTGAAATTAGCAGTTTCAAACTGTAACATATTTATTGCTTTCATAAAACTCATGAAAATTTGCATAAAAATGTGAATGAAAACAGGTTTTCATTCATTTTTATGCAAGTTTTCATGGATCTGTAACTTTGCTATTTGTTAGAATTTTCATGAAATTTTCACCCAAAAGTAGAATTAAGAAATTGGGAATGATAAACACCTTTTTGGGAAGTTTTTGTTCATTTTCGAATGGGGAAGGGGTCGATATTCGACCCCAAATAAAGCTTAGGAAAATCCATGCATGTACTATAAGACCATTCCAAAAATGGAAGGCGAGAAATCATTTTTTCCAGTATAAACGGGTAAACCTGCATTCCAATGGTCTCTTTTTTTGCAACAGTTCCTCATATAGAATCAATGTAGTTATAATGATTTTTACCCCCTCACCTCTTAGTTTTTGGGGTGGGTATACTTTTTTTCATAGTGTCCGTCCATCTTAACAGAGCTTTTGCTGTTGGCATCTAATACTTTCTATACTCCTTGTAGACATACAGGTTTAAATATACAAAGATTTTTAACATAAAAATTGTAAATATTTTCTATCCATAAGTTTTGCATGTTTTGGGTACTCAAAAGAATGTCTCATTGAGACGGTTCTTTTGAGTATCCACAACATTTGTTCTGAGAAATAAGAAAATTATTTTCTGTTACAATCTCTTAACTTAGGCCTGTAGACGCATTGAAAATTTACACAATAGAAGTTTGATGCCTAAAAAATAATTTGTCAAAATGGCAGCTTGTTTAACTAAGCATTGTTTTTTTACTGCTTGGGTCTTCATATGGCACAGATTCCACAGAAGACTTTCTAAAACTAAGGTCTGCTAATTTAAATTATTTGCTGATACTGATCCTTACTCTGCAGGGGATAAGCATCCCTAAGTGAACCTTTTTATATTGAACCTAGTTTCTTAT
Organism: Loripinus fragilis; assembly: GCA_964019695.1. Taxonomy (NCBI): domain Eukaryota; kingdom Metazoa; phylum Mollusca; class Bivalvia; order Lucinida; family Lucinidae; genus Loripinus; species Loripinus fragilis. The sequence goes on along the minus strand of OZ026519.1, from coordinate 46,518,789 downwards.
GCATTCGAGCTCACCATAAATTTTTGGAAAATTATTTTAGAAAAAACTAATTATTAAACAGTTTGAACCTGGATCTGACCCGACATTTTGTCGGGCCTGATCTGGGTCTAAACTGTTTGCAAAGGTTATCAGCTGAATACACAAGAAGGTGAAGAGTTATAAGATTCCAAGTATAATTTTTTCATGCTTCTTTTACAGTGCTAATTAAAAAGAACAAGATAAAGGTGGTGTAAGGATGGCTATAAGGGGATGGTGGAGGCCATTAAAGAAAAATGCTACATATTATAATTGGAAAAGGTAAGTAGATTTTTACCCTAAATATTCAGATCATATTATACAAGACTGAAGTTGAATTCTTGTGTAGGAAAGCTGCCTGTTAAGCTACATAGACTAGCTAGTATTTCAATGAAGCAAGCTATCCAGACAGCGAGTTACATAAAGGCAATATTTAGATTGAGTTAATGAAACGAGTGACATGACCCCTAGTATCAAGCAATAACCTTTTAACCCTTTAGGTGCCTTTGAAAATTTGCAACAGTCATTTTCTTCTTCTAAGAAACTGATTAACTGCATCAAATTCCATGAGACTGGCTTGTCAGCAGATTTACATAAAACTTTGTCTCATATTCGGATTTATTACAGACCTCCAGATAAGACTGCTAAGTTGAAAATTATTTAAGAAATAGATCAGCTCCTCAGTGAATTGTTGTTTAATAATTCACTGTTTGGAGGTCAGTTGTAAATGTAAAGAAGATCAAATCACCAGCACGTAGCGTGAATGATTTATCTTCGAACAACTGACCGACAAAAGGTGAACTATTACTAAACAATTCACGCACTGGAGCTGACCTATTTCGATTCTAACCCACAATAAACTACAAACACATTTGAAGTCATCAGCTTTTTCCAACTTTCCGCCATTGCACTGAAGAACTCTAGTCGATATTTAGTCTACGTGGCATACGTTTACATGTATTTGTAACGTCTTTCAAGGGTAAAAAACGATGATACGCCTCTAACGCTCCAGTAATAAATGACGTCAGCTATCACACACTTCAGCTTTGAATTATTGTTTGATACATCACACTTTTTTAACATTAACTAAATAGGCGAGGTGTGTTAGAATTCTTATTTTTCAACCAAAACATATGTTGTGGGTACTCAAAAGAACCGTCTCAATGAGATGGTTCCTTGAGCACCCACAACACATGTTGAAATTGATTGGTAAGAAAATAATAACAATTTTAAGCAAAAAAATTGGACCTACATGATTATTCCTTTTCCAGCCATTCACACCTTTTGTTGTATGTTCTCTAGTCTGAGTCAGACTGCACCCTTAGGATCAGTTTTATCTAAACTGTTTGCAAAGGTTATCAGCTGAATACACAATAAGGTGAAGAGTTATAAGATTCCAAGTATATTTTTTATGCTTCTTTTACAGTGCTAATTAAAGAGAACAAGATAAAGGTGGTGTAAGGATGGCTATAAGGGGATGGTGGAGGCCTTTAAAGAAAAATGCTACATATTATAATTGGAAAAGGTAAGTAGATTTTTACCCTAAATATTCAGATCATATTATACAAGACTGATGTTGAATTCTTGTGTAGGAAAGCTGCCTGTTAAGCTACATAGACTAGCTAGTATTTCAATGAAGCAAGCTATCCAGACAGCGAGTTACATAAAGGCAATATTTAGATTGAGTTAATGAAACGAGTGACATGACCCCTAGTATCAAGCAATAACCTTTTAACCCTTTAGGTGCCTTTGAAAATTTGCAACAGTCATTTTTTTCTTCTAAGAAACTGATTAACTGCATCAAATTCCATGAGACTGGCTTGTCAGCAGATTTACATAAAACTTTGTCTCATATTCGGATTTATTACAGACCTCCAGATAAGACTGCTAAGTTGAAAATTATTTAAGAAATAGATCAGCTCCTCAGTGAATTGTTGTTTAATAATTCACTGTTTGGAGGTCAGTTGTAAATGTAAAGAAGATCAAATCACCAGCACGTAGCGCGAATGATTTATCTTCGAACAACTGACCGACAAAAGGTGAACTATTACTAAACAATTCACGCACTGGAGCTGACCTATTTCGATTCTAACCCACAATAAACTACAAACACATTTGAAGTCATCAGCTTTTTCCAACTTTCCGCCATTGCACTGAAGAACTCTAGTCGATATTTAGTCTACGTGGCATACGTTTACATGTATTTGTAACGTCTTTCAAGGGTAAAAAACGATGATACGCCTCTAACGCTCCAGTAATAAATGACGTCAGCTATCACACACTTCAGCTTTGAATTATTGTTTGATACATCACACTTTTTTAACATTAACTAAATAGGCGAGGTGTGTTAGAATTCTTATTTTTCAACCAAAACATATGTTGTGGGTACTCAAAAGAACCGTCTCAATGAGATGGTTCCTTGAGCACCCACAACACATGTTGAAATTGATTGGTAAGAAAATAATAACAATTTTAAGCAAAAAAATTGGACCTACATGATTATTCCTTTTCCAGCCATTCACACCTTTTGTTGTATGTTCTCTAGTCTGAGTCAGACTGCACCCTTAGGATCAGTTTTATCTAAACTGTTTGCAAAGGTTATCAGCTGAATACACAATAAGGTGAAGAGTTATAAGATTCCAAGTATATTTTTTATGCTTCTTTTACAGTGCTAATTAAAGAGAACAAGATAAAGGTGGTGTAAGGATGGCTATAAGGGGATGGTGGAGGCCTTTAAAGAAAAATGCTACATATTATAATTGGAAAAGGTAAGTAGATTTTTACCCTAAATATTCAGATCATATTATACAAGACTGATGTTGAATTCTTGTGTAGGAAAGCTGCCTGTTAAGCTACATAGACTAGCTAGTATTTCAATGAAGCAAGCTATCCAGACAGCGAGTTACATAAAGGCAATATTTAGATTGAGTTAATGAAACGAGTGACATGACCCCTAGTATCAAGCAATAACCTTTTAACCCTTTAGGTGCCTTTGAAAATTTGCAACAGTCATTTTTTTCTTCTAAGAAACTGATTAACTGCATCAAATTCCATGAGACTGGCTTGTCAGCAGATTTACATAAAACTTTGTCTCATATTCGGATTTATTACAGACCTCCAGATAAGACTGCTAAGTTGAAAATTATTTAAGAAATAGATCAGCTCCTCAGTGAATTGTTGTTTAATAATTCACTGTTTGGAGGTCAGTTGTAAATGTAAAGAAGATCAAATCACCAGCACGTAGCGCGAATGATTTATCTTCGAACAACTGACCGACAAAAGGTGAACTATTACTAAACAATTCACGCACTGGAGCTGACCTATTTCGATTCTAACCCACAATAAACTACAAACACATTTGAAGTCATCAGCTTTTTCCAACTTTCCGCCATTGCACTGAAGAACTCTAGTCGATATTTAGTCTACGTGGCATACGTTTACATGTATTTGTAACGTCTTTCAAGGGTAAAAAACGATGATACGCCTCTAACGCTCCAGTAATAAATGACGTCAGCTATCACACACTTCAGCTTTGAATTATTGTTTGATACATCACACTTTTTTAACATTAACTAAATAGGCGAGGTGTGTTAGAATTCTTATTTTTCAACCAAAACATATGTTGTGGGTACTCAAAAGAACCGTCTCAATGAGATGGTTCCTTGAGCACCCACAACACATGTTGAAATTGATTGGTAAGAAAATAATAACAATTTTAAGCAAAAAAATTGGACCTACATGATTATTCCTTTTCCAGCCATTCACACCTTTTGTTGTATGTTCTCTAGTCTGAGTCAGACTGCACCCTTAGGATCAGTTTTATCTAAACTGTTTGCAAAGGTTATCAGCTGAATACACAATAAGGTGAAGAGTTATAAGATTCCAAGTATATTTTTTATGCTTCTTTTACAGTGCTAATTAAAGAGAACAAGATAAAGGTGGTGTAAGGATGGCTATAAGGGGATGGTGGAGGCCTTTAAAGAAAAATGCTACATATTATAATTGGAAAAGGTAAGTAGATTTTTACCCTAAATATTCAGATCATATTATACAAGACTGATGTTGAATTCTTGTGTAGGAAAGCTGCCTGTTAAGCTACATAGACTAGCTAGTATTTCAATGAAGCAAGCTATCCAGACAGCGAGTTACATAAAGGCAATATTTAGATTGAGTTAATGAAACGAGTGACATGACCCCTAGTATCAAGCAATAACCTTTTAACCCTTTAGGTGCCTTTGAAAATTTGCAACAGTCATTTTTTTCTTCTAAGAAACTGATTAACTGCATCCAATTCCATGAGACTGGCTTGTCAGCAGATTTACATAAAACTTTGTCTCATATTAGGATTTATTACAGACCTCCAGATAAGACTGCTAAGTTGAAAATTATTTAAGAAATAGATCAGCTCCTCAGTGAATTGTTGTTTAATAATTCACTGTTTGGAGGTCAGTTGTAAATGTAAAGAAGATCAAATCACCTGCAGGTAGCGTGAGTGATTTATCTTTGTACAACTGACCGACAAAAGGTGAACTATTACTAAACAATTCACGCACTGGAGCTGACCTATTTCGATTCTAACGCACAATAAACGACAAACACATTTGAAGTCATCAGCTTTTTCCAACTTTCCGCCATTGCACTGAAGAACTCTAGTCGATATTTAGACTACGTGGCATACGTTGACATGTATTTGTAATGTCTTTTAAGGGTAAAAAACGATGTTATGCCTCTAACGCTGCAGTAATAAATGACGTCAGCTATCACACACTTTAGCTGTGAATTATTTTTTGATACATCACACTTTTTTAACATTAACTCAATAGGCGAGGTGTGTTAGAATTCTTATTTTTCAACCAAAACATATGTTGTGGGTACTCAAAAGAACCGTCTCAATGAGATGGTTCTTTGAGCACCCACAACACATGTTGAAATTGATTGGTAAGAAAATAATAACAATTTTTAACAAAAAAAATGGACCTACATGATTATTCCTTTTCCAGCCATTCACACTTTTTGTTTTCTGTTCTCTAGTCTGAGTCAGACTGCACCCTTAGGATCAGTTTTATCAGGGTTCATAGGGTTTGCTTCCATAGTAAAATCTATTCTGAAGTATACTTGAATATATGTAAAGAAGAGATATAAAGCAGATGACATCTTCAGGACAAAAAGAAAATCACTAGTATGGACCCAAACTTTTTGAGACTGGTATTTTCTAGAGGGTTTCTTTGAAAAAGTTAATTTTAGAAAAATCTGTGGATGACAAAGCATGCAAAATTACATAGCATGCAAGCTGTAAAAGGTTAAGGGCTGTACAAATGCTCATTTCTACCTGAATGTCTGTTGCTTAGTGTCTCCAATCCTCTTTGACTAATAGAAATAATAACAGTGCAATAAGATAAGAGCAGATAAGTGTGACCTCATCATCAGCAGCAATATTGTTTATCAGTTTAGGCCCATATAAATATGTAAGGCTCTGGTTACATTGTTAAACATATTTGGTAGGAAGCGCCTTTTCCTCTCTCCAAATACATAGATCTTAATAAGATGAGAGCAGAAATGTGTGACCTCTCATCATCAGCAATATTGTTTATCAGTTAAAGCTTATACACTGCTAAAAATATTTAAAGGAACACCTGATATTTTTCCATAGATGACAATGTTAACCCTCATCAAAAGACCATATACTTCACTAGACAATGAGGTAGAAACCCAGTTCTTTTTGGTATTTTGGGCAAGATAGTCAAAGTATCGGATCAAAGCAAGCTTTTCATAAAACAATCACTGCTAAAATCCAAGGCTCAAATTTTGTTGAAAATGGTGACTTTTCTGGAAATCTGTAGAATCTTAGGAACTTGTTAATAGCATAACCTAATGATTTCTGCTACCTTAAAGGGCTATTGAATGTACAGAAATTATGCTTTTGTGGAGCTTTATTAAAATATTCGTCTTAAAATTCGGTTTTGAAAAAAATGGTATTTTTAACGAAATTCCATTTTTACATAAAGCGTTCCACTGAGATTTCTGGGAAGGGATTACTTCATTTTTATCAACAAGCTTCATCCTTGATGGGTCACCAAATTAATCACTGGACGAACCTGTTTTGTTCTTTAAAAAACTAACTCTCGCTATGAGTCGGACTATGAGTGTGTTTGCATTGTGATCAATGGCAAAAGACATACTGATCTACCAAATGCTTTGAAGCGTGACTCTATTTACAATATCGATGTGTTGTTCTAGAAAAAAGGGTTTCAGGCATTTATTTACATTTATTATAAAAGCTTTGACATACACATATGTTCCATCCAGACTGGCTCATTTTACGCATTCTGCATCAATCGTTTGAAATAGAAAGATGCAAAGGTCATTGGTCAGAGGTCGTGGTACATCTATAGTGTTCCTTTAAATATTTCCTCTTTCCAATACATAGATCTTAATAAGATGAGAGCAGAAAATGTGACCCCTTATCAGCAAAACTGTTTATCAGTTTAGGCCCATATAAAGATGTAAGGTTCTGGTTACATCCTTAAACATATTTGGTTGGAAGCCCCTTTTCCTCTTTCCAAACACATAGATCTTAAGAATGATCGATGATGACTGGGGAATTATGTAATCTGCTGATTACCTTTGCAAACCAATTCAAACAGTTTGGATCCAGAGGGATGTCAGACCTGATCTGGGTTCAAACTGTTTGCAAAGGTTATCAGCAGACAAGTCGCTACCTGCAAGCAAATAGTCAATAGGCTTTATTTTTCTATTTCAGGTTTGGCATATCTTCTGATCTGGAGCTTTGAAAAGTCATGAAGAGTACATCTTCTGTTCTGGAGCTTTGGATAGTCATGAAGAACACTTTGACGGTCAAATTGACAATTCATGGAAAAACACTTTGAATATTCATGGAACAAACGCTTCGACAATTCATAGACTTTAATCAATGAGTTTTTGCATCATTTGAGAATTTAAATTTTTGGGTGACAATTCTATAAAAGCTTGTTATTTCACAAGATACTATGCATACTTTATTGATCATAAATAAGAAGACAACATAGCTCTTTACCTTCTAGTTGTCTGCTTATAGTATTTGCAAACAGTTTGGACACAGATTAGACCCGACAAATTATCTGGCTTGATCTAGAACTGAACTGTTTGACACTTATGGTATTTCAAAGGTTGGAGAAAAGTCAGAAGGCAGCTGATCTGAATATACAGTGTTTTCAAAAGAAGATAAATCTGGGTTCATCATGACCCCCTTGTATTGTCTGAGAATTATAAAAGATGTCACAACATTTGATCCCTACTATAGCTTTGATTGGTGCTAGTGGCGAATTTGTTGTCTTGTGATAACCTTTGCAAACAGTTTGGACCCAGATCAGGCCAACAGAACATTGTGCCTGAAATGGATCCATATAGTTTGACAATCTGATAGTGTTCATGAAATAATTTTTTATACCCCCTGCAAACTTTGTGGTGGGTATACTGTTTTCATGTTGTCCGTGTGTCCATGCGTCTGTCCCTAATGTTTTGTTTCCTTAATATCTTCAAGAGTCATTGCTGGAATTTCATCAAACTTTGCAAACATGTTCATAAAAACAAGACAAATACGTTAAACAGAAAAGTAAGGGCTAGAGGCCAATTCTATTAGAGTTATTACCCTTTGTAGTTCTAAATGGCTTTTTATAAAGGGTTTATGCTTATGCTTTTATAGTCCATACACGGGACGATTAACTACTACCACAGCTGTTGATGGAACAATTTGATACTTTGCCTATACAATGTAGACACATTGAACATATGCATGAAGGAGTTTGGTTCAGAAAAAGTAATTTTTGACAAAATGGCAGCTGTGAGAACTTAGACGATTCTTCCCTAATAAAGCTTTTGTATATGCATAGATGGTGCCTTCATGGGCCTATCAACTTCTACCACAGCTTTTGATGGAACAATTTGATTCTTTTACTATACAATGTAGACACATTGAGCATATGCATGAAGGAGTTTGGTTTAGAAAAAAATATTTTTTGACAAAATGACAGCTGTGAGAACTTAGACAATTCTTCCCTAATAAAGCTTTTGTATATGCATAGATGGTGCCTTCATGGGCCTATCAACTTCTACCACAGCTTTTGATGGAACAATTTGATACTTTGCCTATACAATGTAGACACATTGAGCATATGCATGAAGGAGTTTAATTCAGAAAAAGTAATTTTTGACAAAATGGCAGCTGTGAGAACTTAGACGATTCTTCCCTAATAAGGCTTTTGTATATGCATAGATGGTGCCTTCATGTGCCTATCAACTTCTACCACAGCTTTTGATGGAACAATTTGATACTTTGCCTATACAATAGAGACACATTGAACATTATGCATGAAGGAGTTTGGTTCAGAAAAAGTATTTTTTGACAAAATGGCAGCTGTGAGAACTTAGACGATTCTTCCCTAATAAGGCTTTTGTATATGCATAGATGGTGCCTTCATGGGCCTATCAACTTCTACCACAGCTTTTGATGGAACAATTTGATACTTTGCCTATACAATGTTGACACATTGAACATATGCATGAAGGAGTTTGGTTTAGAAAAAAATAATTTTTGACAAAATGACAGCTGTGAGAACGTAGACAATTCTTCCCTTATTAGGCTTTTGTATATGCATAGATGGTGCCTTCATATTCAGTCGCATTTTCTTATCAGGCTATATGCAATATTGGTTTATGGACAAATAAAATTCTGTGGTTCGATGTGTGAGCAAGATTTTGGTAATCACATATGCATGACACCTATGAATACCAGCAGGCTAGAGGTCTAAAATGAGTCGCAACCTAAAATTTCCATCAGTGTGGTATGTGCAACCAGCAAAGGCTCAGACCAACCTGCGTGTATGCGCAGTCTGATCAGAGCCTTTGCTAGTCACTTGAATATTCTACAACTGTTAGGCTACTGACCGGATATCATTTGGAGGTTCTAAGATTAAAGGGATGTACAGGCTATTCTGACTCTACACATGCCACAATGCCACATTGTTGGTGTCACAATGCCACATTGTTGGAAATCACATGTCGAGGCTTAATATTTGGTTTGAATCTTCCTCTATTTCCTTTATGTGTATGTGAGAAGGAAAGCTCTGAGACTGTTCATATCTGTAGACTCATCAGAGCCTTTTTCACTCACCAGTGTAATAAGTAACAATCTTGTGAGATGGACCATTATGTGAGAAGGAAAGCTCTGATGAGACTGTGCATATGTGCAGGCTCATCAGAGCCTTTGTCACTCCAGAGCAATAAGTAACAATCTTGTGAGATGGGCCATTATGTGAGAAGGAAAGCTATGATGAGACTGTGCATATGTGCAGGCTCATCAGAGCCATTGTCATTCACCAGTGCAATAAGTAACAATCTTGTGAGATGGGCCATTATGTGAGAAGGAAAGCTCTGATGAGACTGTGCATATGTGCAGGCTCATCAGAGCCTTTGTCACTCCAGTGCAATAAGTAACAATCTAGTGAGATGGGCCATTATGTGAGATGGAAACCCTTGATGAGACTGTGCATATGCGTAGACTCATCAGAGCCTTTGTCACTCACCAGTGCAATAAGTAACAATCTTGTGAGAAGGCCATAATGGGAGATGGAAAGCTCTGATGAGACTGTACATATGTGCAGACTCATAAGAGCCTTCATCACTCACCAGTGTAATAAGTAACATAATATTGATGGCCCATTATGGGAGATTGAAAAACTGGATGAGATTGTGCAAATGTGCAGGCTCATCAGAGCCTTTATCACTCCAGTGCAATAAGTTTTTAGCTCACCTGTCACATAGTGACAAGATGAGCTTTCGTGATCGGGCTTTGTCCGTAGTCTGTCGTCGTCGATTCGTCCATTAACAATTGACTTATATGACAACTAATTCTAAACCCCTAGTCTAATTTTGAAATATTTTCACACAAATGATCCTTTGGTGGTTCTCTACTAAATTGTCCTCGTCGCCATTATTGTATTATTTACTTTATATCTATCAAAGAACCCTTGAAGAAACCGGCAAGAGGGAACAGGAAACTTACTACCTAAAGTCTTGCTTACAGCTCAGCTGCTGTCTCGCTTTTTTCAGGCTTTTTTAATGCACCGGTATCAAGGTGTGCTTGATTACCTCTTTATTGGTTAAACCCTCCTCAAGCCGGACTCTTCTGGTGCAAACTCCCCAGCTTACCTTTGTATCCCGGAATAGGATACCTGACATTTTACTACACTCTTCCTCACCATATGATAAAGGGCCTCATCCACGGTAGAGAACCATAGGCTGCCACACATACCATACCTCTTTGGTGTAGTTTACATCAACCAGGGAGCTTCTGTGAACTAAAAGTCCACGGGATCCTTCTTGACAAACCATAGTCCATAGACAACATCCTCACAGACAACATGCCTACTCTAGTGGAGAACTGCTGATATGTGGATGTGAGCTATAAGCCCACTGAAGTTTCCTTGTTAGACCATAGATTCATCGATAACTGTGAACAGACAATATGTCCGCTCTCTTGAAGAACTGTTGATAACTTTACGTGAGCTAGAAGCCCACAAGAATTTACTTCTAATCAAAGGTTCTTCGCTGGCATGAGAACAACCAACATGACTGTTCTCATGGAAAACTGTTGATCTCTGGATCATTTTCTCAATCGTATATATCATCATCATGGCAGAACATTAGCATGCTTCTCATCATAATTTCTGTGATAGCTGGTAGAACACTGGAGATCTAGAAGTCTTTCCAATATCTTGATGCTGGGAATTCTTTCTGAAGCTGTACACTGGAGGACTAGAAATCCGTCCAATGTCTGGATACTAGGAATTCTTTCTGAGGCTGTACACTGGAGGACTAGAAATCCTTCCAATGTCGGGATGCTGGATGTTTGGATGCTGAGAATTCTTTCTGAAGCAGTACACTGGATGACTAGAAATCCGTCCAATGTCTGGATACTAGGAATTCTTTCTGAGGCTGTACACTGGAGGACTAGAAATCCTTCCAATGTCGGGATGCTGGATGTTCGGATGCTGAGAATTCTTTCTGAAGCTGTACACTGGAGGACTAGAAATTCGTCCAATGTCTGGATACTAGGAATTCTTTCTGAAGCTGTTACACTGGAGGACTAGAAATCCGTCCAATGTCTGGATACTGGAAATTCTGCCTGAAGTTGTAACATTGGAGAACTAGAAGTCCTTCCAATGTCTTGATGCTGGTTTCTACTTCTGACGATGGAACATTGGCGAACTAGAAGCCCTACCAATGCTTTGATGCTGTTTTCTGCTTCTGGTATTTGGTGGGAGCCTTACTTTTTGTTTTACAGTCACTCTTGCTACTGTCGGTGTGTTGTTATTAAAGCTGGTGGTAACTGGAATTTGTTCTTCATTGAGAATCAGTGTGTCTGTTCGCATGTCTAAACACACACCAAGATGATGTAAAAGATCATGCCCCAAAAGCATATCATCACCAATAGACGCAACATATACTCTTTCACTAAAACAGTGGTTACCCAATTTCATCTTTAATGGCTGGATGATAAAACCTTTCATCACTGTATCCTTGTCTGCCATTTGTAAGCCAACCTCTTTGACTTTTGCTGGAGCCTTATTTAATTTTTCATATATCTTTGATGACAGAATAGTGATTTCCGCACCCGAATCAATTCTTGCATTAATATCTATGCTTCCCACCTTCAACTGTACAAAAGAAGAACCAGCTCGCACCTGATGAATATATACACCTTCTTCCCTTTTGTAATTTAGAAATTCTCCATCTGTCTTGGTACAATAAGTATCATCTTGAAAATTTCTAACTGTCTTGGCACTAAAAGTGCCCTCTTGAAGTTCCTTGTCTGTTTTGTTACTAAAAGCAGCCTCCTGGAACTTCGGATCTATCTTGGTACTAGAAGTACCACCTTGAAGATTACCATCTGTTTTGGTACTAAAAGTACCATCTTGGATCTTCGGAACTGTTTTGGCACTAGAAGTGCCATCTTGAAGTTTCTTGTCTGTTTTGGTACTAGAAGTACCATCCTGGAACTTCGGAACTGTTTTGGCACTAGAAGTACCACCTTGAAGATTACCGTCTGTTTTGGTACTAAAAGTACCATCTTGGATCTTCGGAACTGTTTTGGCACTAGAAGTGCCATCTTGAAGTTTCTTGTCTGTACTGGTACTAGAAGTACCATCCTGGAACTTCGGAACTGTTTTGGCACTAGAAATGCCATCTTGAAGATTCCTGTCTGTTTTGGTACTGGAAGTACCATCCTGGAACTTCGGAACTGTTTTGGCACTAGAAGTGCCATCTTGAAGATTCCTGTCTGTTTTGGTACAAGAAGTACCATCCTGGAACTTCGGAACTGTTTTGGCACTAGAAATGCCATCTTGAAGATTCCTGTCTGTTTTGGTACAAGAAGTACCATCCTGGAACATCGGAACTGTTTTGGCACTAGAAGTGCCATCATGAAGATTCCCATCCTGAAACTTCTGCTCTGTTTTGGTACTAGAAATACCATCTTGAAGATTCCTGTACTGGAACTTCCGATCTGTTTTGGTACTAGAAGTACCATCTTGAAGATTCCTGTCCTGGAACTTCTGCTCTGTCTTGGTACTAGAAGTACCATCTTGAAGATTCCTGTCCTGGAACTTCTGATCTGTTTTGGTACTAGAAGTACCATCTTGAAGATTCCCGTCCTGGAACTTCTGATCTGTTTTGGTACTAGAAGTACCACCTTGAAGATTCCTGTCCTGGAACTTCTGATCTGTTTTGGTACTAGAAGTACCACCTTGAAGATTCCTGTCCTGGAACTTCTGCTCTGTTTTAGTACTAGAAGTACCATCTTGAAGAGTCCGGTCTGTTTTGGTGCTAAAAGTACCACCTTGGAACATCTTCTGAACTGTTTTAGTACTAGAAGTACCACTGTCAACTGCAACATTCTTTGCTTGTGATCTCTTTTTCAGCCTTGATTTACTGTTGGTCCCAGCTGGTTTGGGAGCCATACTGTCTGAATCTGTTATATATTTAGAGCAAGATGCCCTATCAATAACTTTACTTTCTTTTGAGTGCTGAGGTTCTATATTCTTTCTCTTCAGTAGACTAACTTTCCCTATTTGATATGTGTCATATGTGCTCTCTTTATCTTGTCCCTGGTCACTTAAATTATCAGCTTTAGACTGTTGCTTCTGAAGCCAAGACTGGTAAACTCCACATTCTTTTTTAAAATGTCCAAAATTCTTACAGAAGAAACACTGCACTGAAGATTTCCATTTTTCATCCGCACTTTGCTGTGTTCTGTTTACTGACAGTTGGTGATATGGTTGCTGACTGACTTGAAGTTTATTCGCGAACTCCTCTAAAGCTGAAGCTATGAGCTGTTCAATCCTATCTTCTGATGTTGACTGCACGGCATTAACTGAAACATCATTTCCTTTTTTCGACTGTTTACCATCTACAGCTTGTGAAATATACTGATGATGTTTAACCAAATTCAATGCTTCCTCCATTGTTGATGGATGCTCAAAACAAGCATGCTTGCCTGCATCTTTGTCACAGCAACCTTGGCTAAACTTAGCAATGGCCTCTTGTTTTAAATGATCTTCTGGTAAGTCAACAAACGCCGGTGTCGCCAAAGTCATAACACGATCCGCCCAATCCTCCAGTGATTCGTCTGGCCTCTGACTTGCCTGCTGAAACTTTACTTTGGATGTTTCTGTCAACTCCTTGACACCAAATCTGGCCTCTAGTTTTTTAATTATTTTCCGAAACGAATATCTTTCAATGTCAGAGGTTATGGTGAAGAAATCAAGGGCTTTACCTTCCAGACTCCACATCAGATAGTCTTTACTTTCTGTCTCAGACCACTTCATAACTTTCCGATAACTATCAAATTTCTTTTTGAAAGATAACCAGTTTGTTTTCCCGTCAAATCGCAGAGCTTTAGGATGCTTTTGTGGATTCCCATGTCGATAAGAATGTCGATGATAAGAACTGTCTGAATCTGAAGATAAAGAAGCATGTCTCTTTGACCTTCTTGACTTGTGTGACCTTGTCTTCTTCCTACCCTGTGACCTTGACCTTGAATGAGATGAACTCGATGATCTTTTCGATTTCTTCGACTTTGAGCTTTTGGTTCGGTGTGACCTTGACCTTGATGGAGACTGAGAACTGGAACTGGATGATCTTTTCAGTTTCCTTGACTTTGACCTTTTGGTCCGGTGTGACCTTGACCTTGATGGAGACTGAGAACTGGAACTGGATGATCTTTTCAGTTTCCTTGACTTTGACCTTTTGGTCCGGTGTGACCTTGACCATGAAGGAGACCGTCAACTCGAACTAGACGTTGAACTGGAAGAATGATGTCTATTCTTGTGTCTGATTCTGTGTTTCACTTTCTGACTTCTTGTGTGTCCCTTATGAGATCTCGAATGTGAACTTGATGATCTCGAATTGGATCTTGATGATGATCTAGAAGTTGACCTTGACCGTATATGAGACTTATTTTTCCCATGTTTCAAAACAGATTTCCTGGAATGTCGTGTTGACCTTGAATCTGACCTTGACTTTCTGTTCTTCCTCACCACCTTTCTTTTGGAATGATGTCCTGTTCTTGAGGTTGAACCTCGTCCAACTGACTGTGATGGTGACCTTGAACTTGACCTTGAATCTGCTTGAGAGCTTTTGTGAGACTTTTTACTTTTTCTTGAATGGTACCTCACCGAACTTGACCTCGAACCTGACCTTGAAGAACTTCTGTTTTTCTTTTCAACCTTTCTGTAAGATCTTTTCAAATGATGTCCAGATCTCGACTTTGACCGTGATGATGATCTTGAGTAGCTTCTGTTTAGCCTTGACTTTCGTCCACCTGACCTTGACCTTGAAGAATTTCTTGTTTTGATTTTCTTCTGTTGTCTGGCTACTTTCTTAGAACTAGGAGATCTTTACCTGGACTCTGAAGATTTTCTTGTCTTGGTTGTCTTCTGCTTTATTGCTGACCTGTGAGAGTCAGGAGACCTTGACCCTGAAGAGCACCTGGACCTGGAGTCTCTTGCTGTAGATAGCTTCGACTTGACTCTGGAACTTGCACTTGGACCACCTGTACTCTTAGACCCACATGTTGTCCGATCATCACTTGTGTATGTCTGTCTGCTTCCTAACAACTGCCTTTTATCACCCTTTTTATTTACTGGAGAAGTGTGACTGGTCCAAGAAGAATGCAGCTCATCTTTATCAGAGAATTCTTTCTTGAGCAATGCCAGAGTTTTTTCAACTGGTGATGACATCTTTTCATAGAATTCTAAAAGGTTATTTAGTGATTCTGGTGACCTTGACCTTGATTCATGTGGTGATGACCGTCTTGAAGCCATTTGTTGTTTTTTGAACGACACCATCGGCTTTTCCAATAAGTTAGTCTTAGGAACTGCTGGTAGACAATCTAAGTCAAACGGGTCATCTATCCTAGGTAATGAAAAATCTATCTGGTCAAGAACATCTGGTGATACGTCACCCCGGAGAGCCAAAATGAGTGCTTCTTTCCTAACAACTCCATAAATCTCTTTGAACCGTAGGATGAGTTGTGCAATCTTGTCATTGACTCCTGGAATACCCTTTAATTCCTCCGCAGTTGCAGTGTTGGCGTTCAACATTCTGTCAGACATGCCGTTGGACAACGAGTGCAAGTTATATATTTGTATATTTTTTCAATACGAATCTAGAAGACTCGGCACGAACAAATTTACAAATATGTCTAGTCGCAAGACTTATATGACTGCTACTGATATTTTCAATTTCTTTATGTGCAGTTGTAAAAATTACTTATGCGTCAACATGACCGCCATAAGAAATTCTTGACAATAGGCTTTTAAGTGGATCTAGAAGACCGCACAGTTGTAAATTTCCTGTCAAAAACTGACCTCTAATACCTTACGCCGTTTAAATTTGACCAAAACTGAATAAATTATAAATTTATGGGTCAAATTCTTCAAAAGACTTTAATCTTTACCCTAGAAGCAGGCCTTATTTTTAAATGCTATTTTGAAACTGGCGAATGTTTACTTAACTTACACTGGACACTAAGTCAGAAAGCAAAATTCGGAAAATAACAATTAAAAGATACTACTTCTGGTTGAAACTTAATTGAATTCACTGAAAAATGATAGCCATTACTTCAAAGTAGCCCAATGAGTGGTATTTTAGTTGCAAAATAGCTTTTTCAAAATTTCGAAGTGGTGAAAAAATGACGTCACAGGGAAACCCCACCGACTTTGCAAGTCCAAAAATGCAACTAAACACTATATTTTTCGGTTCTTTAAGACCTCGTCGCCATTATTGTATTATTTACTTTATATCTATCAAAGAACCCTTGAAGAAACCGGCAAGAGGGGACAGGAAACTTACTACCTAAAGTCTTGCTTACAGCTCAGCTGCTGTCTCGCTTTTTCACAGGCTTTTAGAATGCACCGGTATCAAGGTGTGCTTGATTACCTCTATATTGGGTAAACCCTCCTCAAGCCGGACTCTTCTGGTGCAAACTCCCCAGCTTACCTTTGTATCCCGGAATAGGATACCTGACATTTCACTACACTCTTCCTCACCATATGATAAAGGGCCTCATCCACGGTAGATATTTTTCTACCCAAGTTTACCTCAATGGCGACGAGGAAATCTGGTCTCAGGTCCTTGGAGGGTTCCGTGGATCCTAGAGCATGCGGATGCAGAGGTGTGATGCCTCGCTCTAGACAGTTTCTATCCACGACAGTTTAGCCCTTCAAAGATCAAGGTGGGGAGGAATGTAGTGATTCGCTGGCTTCTCTAACCAGAAGCCCGGTTAGCTCGGCTGGTAGAGCATCTGACTTGCAAGCAGAAGGTCGTGGGTTCGAATCCTACACTGGGTAGATATTTTTCTACCCAAGTTTACCTCAATGGCGACGAGGAAATCTGGTTTCAGGTCTTTGGAGGGTTCCGTGGATCCTAGAGCATGCGGATGCAGAGGTGTGATGCCTCGCTCTAGAACAGTTTCTATCCACGACAGTTTAGCCCTTCAAAGATCAAGGTGGGGAGGAATGTAGTGATTCGCTGGCTTCTCTAACCAGAAGCCCGGTTAGCTCGGCTGGTAGAGCATCTGACTTGCAAGCAGAAGGTCGTGGGTTCGAATCCTACACTGGGTAGATATTTTTCTACTCAAGTTTACCTCATTGTTTAAATGGTTCTGGTCTGTTGCATATCTAGGTCACACAGGCTAAAAATAGATTTTCGAGATGAACGCTTTAAAAATCTTCTGTTCTGAAGCCAGAAGGCCTAAAGCCTTGATATTTGGTATGTAGTATCACCTAGTGGACCTCTACCAAGTTTGTTCAAATTATACCCCTGGGCCACAAATGACTTCGCCTCAGGGGTCAAATATTTTACATAGGCTTATATTTTGAAAGCCTGAAAAAATCTTGTCTGAAACCACAAGGCCTAGAGTCTTGATATTTGGTATGTAGCATCACCAAGTGGACCTCTTCCAAGTTTATTCAAATAAAGCCCCTGGGGTAAAAAATGTCGCCGCCTTGGGGGTCACAGGTTTAACACAGGCTTATATAGGGAAACATGAACAAATCTTCTTGCCTGAAACCACAAGGCCTAGAGTCTTTATATTTGGTATGTAGCATCACCTAGTGGGCTTCTACCAAGTTTGTTCAAATAATACCCCTGGGGTCAAAAATGGCCCCGCCCTAGGATCACATGTTTTACATAGGCTTATATAGGGAAAACATGAAAAAAACTTTTCTGAAACCACAAGGCCTAGAGCCTTGATATTTGGTATGTGGTATCACCTCATGGACCTACCACATTTGTTCAAATTATGCCCCTGGGGCCAAAAATGGTCCTGCCCCAGGGGTCACATGGCTTACATAGGTAAAATAGGAAAACATGAACAAAATTTGTCTGAAACCACAAGGCATTTGATATGTAGCATCACCTTGTGAACTTCTACCAAGTTTATTCAAATTATGCCCCTGGAGCCAAAATTCCCCTCCCCCCCCCCCCCCCCCAAATAAATTTAACTTTTTCAGAATATGGTCATGTTGCATATCAAATTAAAGGGAATGCAGCTTACGATAACATATAAGCAAATGTTTTGCTCTTACACTTATCCTCGACTCCTGGGGTAGGGTCTTAAGGTTAA
Source organism: Loripinus fragilis (assembly GCA_964019695.1). Lineage (NCBI taxonomy): Eukaryota > Metazoa > Mollusca > Bivalvia > Lucinida > Lucinidae > Loripinus > Loripinus fragilis. The sequence continues at coordinate 46,500,590 of OZ026519.1, read as the reverse complement.
TTTGCGTTTTTTTTTCTGAAAGTAGTCATGTTGCATAATCAAATTAATTAGAATGAAGCATATAACACCATGCATGCAAATGTTCTGCCCTTTTACACACCCTTGACTCCTGTATTGGGACAAAAAGTAAGAACATTTTGTTTTTCTGAAGGTCATGGTGCACATCATATTATGCAATTAAAATGTTCGACATTATGCACACCCCTGGCCTTTGGGTGGGGTAAAAAGGTCAGACGATGAATTGAGCAGGTAAGTATAATTTGATTGAACTTAGTGACTTGATAGGCTTTGGTTATGATCTGAGTGACACCCAAGATGGACTTAAGTGTTGGAGAATGGGAATTATATTTTGTGGTAAAAATCCTCTCCTCCTGACAAGGTTTCAGGTGAGCAATCCAGGGTACATGGGCCCTTTTGTTTCTCTACTCTGAATGCACAGATTTTAAACATTTTCTGAGAAAACAACCAAATAAAATGTTGCAATAAAATGTGTTTAGTTATTTTTCTTCTCTTGTTGAAAGATTTAACTTAAAAAAATAGACTTTTAATGTTCTTTACCAAATGTACTTATTCAAATGTATTTGTATGTCCATTAATAGCTCACCTGAGCCATAGGTTTATGGTGTGCTATTGTCCTCGTTGGAAGTCAATCAGGCTTCATCAACAATGGATTCCATCTAAACTACTTACTGGATCTGACAGAACTTGGTAGAACTAATCCTTATATTGCGCTCTTAAATAATTGTTCCAGTTCATAACACATTTAAATCAAATGGGGGGGGGGGGGGAATCAGAATGAAAACTTTAAAAATCTTGTCCAAAACTATTTGATATTTGGTATGAAGCATCTAGTGAACCTCTACCAAGTTTGTACAAATTATGGCTCTGGGGCAGAAAATGGCCCCACCCCACAATTACATGTTTTACATAGGCTTATAGTATAGGAAAGCATAAAAACTCTTAGGCATAGAGCATAAGTATTTAGTATGTGACATCACCTTCTTCTTCTGTATTAACTCCCAGTAACGGACACCAGGATGGAATCATGTAAAATGTTAGTTTTAATAAAAGTAGTAGAACTCTAGATTACTATAAAGCTTTTGGGTCACTGTAAAGAAGGCAATTTTAATATTCTTAGATGGGCGTGGTTTGGCTATTTCATCTGCTCAATAGGGGAAATCAGGTTCTTTTTATAATTGGTAAAGTGTTAATAAGTTTTGACATGCGTACATTTCATGAAAATCCTGACTGTATAATATACACTGAACTCCCAGTTAGGCCTCGTCGCGAGAAAACCTGTCTTTGGGGTTTGCAACAAAGCGAGTTTGAAACCTTTCTCCTCAGCTAGACAATTGAATCATAGTTTCATATGATACTTTCCAAAAAGCCAATAACAAAGGCACTGATCAGTCTGCGCTAATGTGCAGGCTGGTCTGCGCCTTTGTTTTTCACAAACCCTGAAGACAGGTTTTCTTGTGTCTCGGCCCATTTATAAACCCCTTAAAGGGCATATCACAAAATTTAAATGCTTTTGTCATCTGCTGAAATATTTGATGCTTTTGTCATCTACTGAAATATTTGAAGCCTCTTTGACAAACAGTGTAGATCCAGATTGGACTGCTCCTGATCTGATCTGAGGCAAACAGACATTTTTGGATGTAGTTATTTTGCTGGCCTTTTAAGGGTAAAATCATATATTTTGTGTCTTTACTGAGGTGTTATGGGGCAAGATGATAGTTACTTTCGAATAAAAATGCCTCATTATCAGCTTTTACCTATGTCTAAGGTAGACCAGTCCTAATTAGGCATTCATGAGGTGCTGCCTTTAAAGTAACCCAAGTATTCTATAATACAAAGTTTGTTCAAACTGGCCCTGTGACCTAAAAAGGCCTTTCCGCTGGAATCGCATCTATTTAGGCCTAGAGCCTTGATATTTGGTATGTAGCATCACCTAGTGGTACTGTACCAAGTTCAAATGGTTCTTTGGCCAAAAATGGCCCTACCCTAGGAGTCCTGTTTTACATTGACTTTCATAGTGAAAACCTAAAAAAATATCTGAAACCATTAGGCATGGAGCCTTCATTATTATAATTTTCATGGGAGGTTCTACTGCCAGGGTCTTTCATCAACATAATCTAGTTTAATAAAACTGCTGATCAATCTAAATTGATAACTGGAATGAGGGCATGGGAATGCTTTCACCGGAGTTCATTTTCAGGTGAGCAATGAAGGTCCCTCTTGTTTCTTCAAATTTTAAAATTGAGAGTAAATTAGGGTAGGGAGTTTAGGGTTGGTTCAGTATTCTCAATCACTTATATTGCCTTTAATACCCCTGTTTGACCAATAAAGGCATAAACATATATATCTTTTCATAGAGGATCTTACACGAGTGCTCAGGTTTTATTGAATTTATTAATAAACCAGTTGAGAACAAGAGATACTACAGGAGCATGAATGTTTGATTCTATTTATCACTTGACATTAACATTACTTAAAATTGCTTTTTTGGCATGAAAAACGTTTTGCCATCTTTTATGCCACGTTTTAAGCCTAATGGACGTCATTACATAGCAGAACTGAATCTGGAAACCACTTATGATTTATAGATTTTGTCATATGACGTCGTGTCTGGGAGTGTGATAACACCATGCAATAAAATCGATAAACCACCAGTGATTTATATATTAACGGGAAACGTTATGACGTCCATAACAACGTTGTGTACATAATGACAAAATTATAACGTTTTTACGGCAGAAATGACTTAATGTCATATGGTAAATAGAATCTAACATTCGTGCTCTTGTATCATTGAATTTATTAAACTCGTTGCGAAAAAGAGATAAAATGCTCGGCAAGCCTCGCATTTTATCTCTTCCCCAACTTGTTTAATAAATTCAATAAAACATGAGCACTCATGTTAGATCCTCTATTTATTGCATGGCGTTATCACTCTCAGACACGACATCATGTGTTAAATTGTATTTTTTCACCCATATTAACTCGCTGAAGGATCATGGATGAGCTGATAGTATACTAATGACTCTGGCATCCATCGGTCAACATTTTCAAACACCTCTGAAACCACTGGGTCAAACTGGAACTTCATATGGAGAGTCCTTAGGATGGGGTAACACAAATGTGGTCAAATGGTTCTGGTCAGATGACCAATATGGCCACCACACTGATTTATGGTAAACCTTAAAAAATCTTCTGCAGAACTTGAAGGCAGATGTCAATAGGACTTTGAATGTAGCATTGGATGTAGGAGCTACCAGGTTTTATTTAAATGATGATCTAAGGCTGACCTTTACCTATTTTTAATGTGAAGTTCACATTTGCTTTAAAACTCAATTTTAAAAGGGTCAAAACTTCAATACCATAGTAAACTAAATTACCAAGACTATTAATGAGCCAGTGCATGATATTTTCAACAATGTGGTATGTGCGACCAGCAAAGCCTAAGATCAGCCTGCGCATATGCGCAGTCTGATCAAAGCCTTTGCTAGTCGCTTGAGTATTCTATGATTGTTAAGCTACTGACTGAACACCATTTTGAGCTTCTAAGCATAAAAGGAGGCTGCAGAGGCTCGTCCGAGTCTACACATGTCAAAATGCTACATTGTTGGAAATCTCATGCACTGGCTCATTTATGACTACCATGTCTTCATTCAAGCACCCAGAACCAATTTCACAATGTTGAAAAGTGAATTAAGTCAAATTTTGACGAAGCAAATTTATGCTTACCCTCAAAATTAGCCATTTTCAGAGTAAATGGTGTTTTTTTGATTCTTTACGTCCCAGTCAACATTTTTTCAGTCATGTTGGGATGGTTCTTACTGGGTTGAAATAGTACTTAGCAGAGGATAAAGGGTCTTGCTCAAGGAGACAATGCAATGCCTCTGATGAGGTTTGAACCTGTAACTCCTAAATCTCTAAAACTGAATCACCCCTGGGAGTCACCACGCTACTCATCAAGTAAATGGGGAAAAGGGAAATTACAAAAATGAACTCTTCATGATAGTACCACACTTTTGTCTTTGTTTATGAATAAAGGTGATTCTACCCATTTGATAAAATTAAAATCTTGATATGTTGATTTTTATTTTTAACAAATGATTTTAGTGTTAAAATACATTAGAAAATGTTTGCCATAGCAATGAGCCACAATCTGTGAAAACCAGACTTAATGACGAAGTCGTCAAAATTTAGTTAATTACATACACTTATCTACGAAGTTTTAAGAAGTTAAATTTAAAAACGGGACACTATTTTGAACGCTGGTTCGAGAGATATTTATGTTTAATAACTTCCATTCATATAACTTGGCACGACCCTTATCAAAATTTGAGTAAAATAGGAGCAGGGGTGTGGAAATAGCAACATTTTACACTTACTTGCCCAGGGACAAATAGATTCCCCTTCCATTATGTACTTTTACTTGTCTTAAAGAGAAAATAATGCACAAACAACGTAGCTTAGCTCTTACTGTACTGTTGCCAAATGTAAACTTTTTTGAAAACAGTATGAAACCAGATATAAACTGAATTGAATACAGTGTAGATCCAGATCAGTTGGCTTCTTAAAACGCCAGCTGATCAGGATCCACACTGCAGCTGATCAGGACCCACATGGTCTTCCAAACAACATGCAAGTTTAAAATAATAAAATCAATTTGAAACATAGAAGTGTATGAACTTTCTTTATACTTGTCCCAGGCCAAGTAAATATACTGAGGGAAATAAGTTTAGCAATATACTTTGGAGAATCACAGTACAGATGAAATAGGATTTTTAATTTCATAATATCAAAATATTTGTTGACAAACGTTTACGAGTATGATGGACAGTATAGTTTGCCCAAATTGATATGAGACTGATTAATTTTCGCCAAATTCTTCGTGATATTCGTGCTTTTTCGTGAAGTACTCCAACCTTGGTCTTGCTTTTAACGGAAATATGAAGATGATGTCGATTCATGAATGCAAATGGTCTGGTAGCCTAGTGGTTAGGTGGCAACTTACAGATCAAGCCTACCTGGATTGAAACTTGGAAAAGCCCTTTTTATATAATTGTCATATTGCATCTTTTTTTAAGTTTAGATTGCTCTTGTATTTTACGTCATCTAGTGGTGAGCTTTACATCTTTTATTTGTATTTAGTCGCTTTTATATTCATTATTTCCTAGGTTTCCTCACTCTTTTCTTGTCAGCGTCGACATTTGTTCTCTGCTGATAGCCTTTGCAAACAGTTCGTTCCCAGATCAGTACCGACAGAACGTCGGTCTTGATCTGGAAACAGACCATTTGACACTCTGATAGTGTTCCTGAAAGATGCTTTTGAAAAAGTGTATTTTGAAGAAAGTCAGCAGATGACAACGATAGTATTAAACTCACCCAGCGTACAAAGAGTTATTACATTTCGGCTTATTGAAATTATTCACTTTTCTACGTGTGTATTTGTTGAATAAACGTATGCCAGATTAAAAAAAATATATATATCCATGTGTGCACAAATCAAGAATATAGACGAACAAACAAGCAAATTAAAACGAAAGACCGAGAAAAAAATAAATGCTACTGGACTCGAACCAACATCGTTTGAACGGAAAGGACAGCCTCTTATCCATTAGGCTATCGAGGAATTGTGGTTTTTTTCATGCATTAAAGTAATTGTGCCACAATCTAAAGCACACATTTTACAAAGATTCCGGAAGATTGGAAGAAAGGTCATTGAAAATTCATATGTCTCGGGTCAATGTAGACAAACAATAACCGATCGACATTTCACATCATATAAAGTCCGATTTTAAGTCCCTTTGCTAAGACAGCTTATCTGGCAATAGTGCGAATGGTTTTCTGCTAAAACTTTGATTTTTCTGCCAAATGTTTAAATCTAAAACCAAAATATCGAAAACCGGGAAAAAATTGAATATTTTGTTCACCCTTGTCGTACAGGTTTTAGTTGAAAATCGAAAATTTTCAAATTACCCCCCTTTCAATTAAATAGCGCTTGAAATTAAAATGCTGAGCAGATCAAATCCTCGCTATAAAATTCATTTTTTCTTTAGACCTCTTGCAGGTAGCCATAAGATCATTTTCAAACAAATGGCATGCATGCGCACCTGCTAATAAAAAGTATCTAATGCTCAAAAGATCGTCAATGGGAAAACCCATGGTACATGGCGATTTATGTAAGCATTTAGGAATAAATTCGAGTACCGATCTGGATGATCGGTACTCGAATCTATTCTTAAATGCTTACATAAATCGCCATGCACATACTGAATACTTAAACATGATTGAAGTCTATAGTCCTTTAGGCATATGACATGCTTTTCTATACAGTATTAACACCAATATCTACCGCTTCCGATTTATGAAGTACCGGCAATACGCGTAAATACCAGCAAATCGACGTATACATTCACCAGTGTGTGTAGGCTCCAAATCAGTTGCAAATGGACTTCAAGTGTCTTTCTTGATAATATACTATTGCCATAAAGTTAAGCATTTTCCATTTGATAACACCACTTAGGTTTTTGAAACGGTGAGAACGGAAACTTTTGAGAGATACTAAATATTTATTGTGGTAGACAACAAAAGCAGAATACCAACGATTTGATAAAGAAAAGTTGTGGAATCTCTGACGTGTTTAAAGGTTGCAAACACCTTACAAAAATTACCCATAAATTTTACGAAATTCAATGAAAATAACATGAAGCCAAGAGTCAGCAAACTTTGACAATAAGGCCGCGATAGTTGTAATTTCTTCAAATCTTTCTCCATGGAGCATACAGTTTCAGGACCTGGTGCAAATGTCACGAAATGGCTCATAATAATCCGGCCACTACTTCCGGTTTATGTTGTGTATAGCCTTCACACTGTCGAATAACAACTTGGCACACTTTCACTATTAAATTCACTGAGAACATGCGGTCAAGACATGAAATCCTGTCCCACTCATGGGTCTCGCAAAATTATGGCTGGTTCCTTGTTTAGAACACGTCAGTCGAGCTTGTCCCACACGAGTTCGATAGGGTTCAAGTCTGGCAACAAGCTTGGCCGTGGAAGACTAGAAATCTTCTGTTGTTTTTTGTGTTCCTCGATGATGCGAGTACAGTGAGGTCTTGCAATGTCACCTCGGAGCACCATGTTCTGCCCATCTAGCGAGTCCAAGGGTGACGTTACACCAGATTCCAGGATTTCGGCCTGGTACTTTTGAGCGTTCAAAGTCCCAGTAACCACCTTTAACTGTATCAGGTGGCCGTCAGATAATGCACCACGTACCATAATGCTTCAGTAACAATCTTGCACTCAAGAATCAATGTAGACCGTTTCCTTTTTGTAATACTGCCACTCTATGTTCTTTTAAAGGTCTGCTTGTAACTCTCTAAGACACGTTAAATACCCTTGCGTCGCATCTTGTTTCATACCAGCGTTCCTAATGGCACTTTTACACATTCTTACCCCTTTCTTCTTTGTAGATTTATCAAAAAACGCGTTTTAAGGCTATTTCATGACTCAATAGCAAAAGAAATCAATTCTTGCATATCAGCTCCTTCGTAAGTTTCCCGTTCATGGACAGTAGTGAATGAAACTAATCGAACTTTTCCAAATTTGGTAGCCAAAATACAAGTGTACATGTAGAATAAAACCCAAAACTAAAATTATTTTTCATTACATCGAAAATCGGGATCGTATAAAAATATGCTTAACGTTATGGCAATAGTATAATGCATCAAGATAGAGGGCATGGCTTAACCAACCCGAAATGATAACAAATCATGGATCAAGTCTTATCAAAATTAATCAACAGGTACATGTGTAACTTGAATTTAAAACATTACATTAGTCACCGACTGATTAACTCTTTTCTTTGCTGGTGACAACTTTTGTCGTCTGCTTATAACATTTGCAAACAGTTTGGGCCCCTGAGGTGTGTGTGTTTTGTTGATAGTTGCATATTAAAAACATTCTAATGCTTGTAAACTTTGGTCCTGGAATTTGGTCCCCGGTCGTTGGTCTGGGACCGATTCTCGAGACCAAAGTTGACAAGCATTTAACACGCAAATATCAGCATGAAAATTGGATCACATGTTTAGCATAGGGTCTTCTTAAAAGGCAGTGTCTAGGGATACGGATCCGTACCTCTAGCCTGTGAGGCTAGGGATACATATCTGTACCACGGATCTGTATCTCTAGCATTTTTCAGTTTGATTATCCTAATATTATATACTACTCAAAGTTTGATAGGGATCGTATTTATAATGCAACATAACATTTTCACGAATGATTTAATTGAATCCAAAATTGAAGCATAATGATAGAAAATATATCATTCAAAACCTCTTGTAATGCTACATGTAACGTCAAATGTCAACGGCTACAGCGAACGTCTTTGTGCCCCAAAAATTTGACATAACACAGGTGGTTCTAGATGACTCAATTTTTACATTGTTTTAAATTCGTTGTGAAAAAACTTGCCTTATAACGCGTATGAAGCCCACGGGCATCAATTACAGTACGGCATCTCCCGTGCATGCTCGTAATCGGAGTCTGTATCCGGTTTTGTGGAATCAGCCTCCATTCAGCAACCAATGCATCCTTGAGCTCCTGTAAAGTCCTGGGTTACGCAGGTCTGTCTGAAGTCGCACGCTGAAGAATGTCCCATGCATGCTCAATCGGGTTTAGGTCCGGTGATCGAGCAGGTCAGTCCATTCAAACGATTGTTTCATGTTTCAGCTAGGCGTTAGTGACGTGTGCACGGTGGGAACGTGCATTATCGTCCGTCAAAAATAATTTCTGGACCAAAAGCACGAGCATATGGCCTCACAAACTGATCGAGAATCTAAAACATAGCTGAGCCCTTTCCATAACGATCATGTTCTGCCACATTCAATTCATCAAATCTCTCTTTGGACATTCTCTACACCAACTGACGTCTATCAGTAAATTCGAGACAGAATCTGGACTTATCAGTGAAGAGCACTGGGCCACTGACGTCCAGTCACGAATAGTCCATTTGACGTGAATTCTTGCAGTCTTACCTGTCCTGAACGTGTTGTTTCATCAATGGAACGCGTATAGTAGTTCTCCTGCCATTTAGGCGGAACTCATGGAGTCTGTTTCTCACTGTTTGTGTAGCAATGCGCACTCCATTTCCTTTCAGGAACTCGTTATTTTAGGACGTAGCGCTCTGAAACCGTCGACGTCGAGACTGAATTAACAAAAAAAAAAAAAAAAAAAAAAAAAAACGGTCCTGACTTTGAGTTGTAACACTGTGGCGTCCTCCGCCATGTCTGTGCGAAGAATCTACGTGGGTTAGATGCCGAATCCACATTCGGGATATCACACTCTGACAAACTAAGAATCCCTGCAACACGACGTTGCAAGACGACAGATTCTAATATTCTGACGTCATGGTTCATTTCTTCTGGACTTAAACGATTTCTAAACTATCCTCGAGGCATTTAAAGGGGCCAGGAATCAAATTAAATCCTTTTTCATGGTTAGAAAATGAAAATTGACAATTTTGATGTGCCAGTTGGAATGCAGTGTTACCAAAGATTTTGAGGGTGCATGGGTAAATTTGCGAAGTGTGCAAAGTGTGTAATAATGCATACGAGTTGCTGCTCAAAACAATATGCGTAGAGTGCAAACTCGACCATGAATTTATACTTTTACAATGCAAATTTTGATGGATAAAAGTGATCCCTATCAAACTTTGAGTAGTATAGTATAAATCAGAAATGTCTCATTGTTATCATTTTAATGGTAAGAAATGGCAACTTTGATAATCGGTAACGTGCGAAAAATAATCTAGCAATGAATTTAATGCACCACAAAGACATTGCTTCTATTAAATCTGAAATGATGCAAAAATAGCAAGTGAAGAAAAGATGCCGCTTGCAACATACACAGTGAGAACAATGATGAAAATTTTAATAAGTATGAAGAAATCGCCAAAGTTATGCGGAGAGTATGGCATATTATAATGGGCATCCTTAAACGTTTGCTCTTAGACATCATATATTTTCGTAAGTGCGTGCAAGAGGCTTTATGAACTGGATCAATTAGCATGGGAAAAGCCATCTAGATATCTATTCACGTGGAAAAAAAGTTAAGGAACACTTGAAGCCCTAATTTTAGTTTTTGAATATCGGAATTACCTGAGGGCTTGCGATTCTGGAATTTTGTTAGGACACTTTGGAAAGCATTGCCAACTTACAGCTTGAATTGTTGAAGTCCACTGAATTTCATCGTTGTGCTACGGAGGATACAATATGCCACACATGAATAATTTCCATTTTCCTGAATACACGTTTGATTTTTAGTTTCTGCACACTTTGGAAGACAATTTTGGAAAGCAAAAACAGCATAAAATGAAAGAACTGAGCATATCTAATGACAAATGACTTTGGTTTTGAAAAAGAGTGTATCGGCTTTGAGTAACATAACCGTATACGATCTGCATTTTGCACTAGTTCCTATGGAAACCGATATTCTTAGATTATTTCCAAAATAAACGAAATTTGAATACTATTGCTGTGATTTTATGATAAGAGTGTATAATTTGAAAGTCCTGAATGGTTATGTTCAAAATCTGTCTAAATCATAACAACCTGCAAAATGTATAGACAAAGAAGGAAATGTGGCATAGAATCTTGCCATTGGTTAAGTATGCCCCCTCCTCCGACAAATGGTCAGGAAAGTCAAAGATTATGGTCAAAGTTCGTCACACAGACTATCAGCTTTTGCTTACGAAAATAAGGTTACAATCAGACTTCATGGAAGGAATTTATTGCAAGAACTATCAATAGGGTCCTAAAATCAGAAATTAAATTTCTGCATCCAAAATGGCCGCTTACAGCCACAGTTATCGCTTGATACTCATCAATTTCACGTTGAAGCAACTTTATATAATACAGATGTTGGTTATTTAAAAAGTTATGTTTATACACTTTAAGAATGTAGGAAAATGTTAGTCCAAAGTTTAGCCTCGTAATACAAGAGGTGTTCCCTAACTTTTTTCCATGTGTATAGTTGGGAAATAAGCCTTAAGTTTATTTTAAGCCTTCAGTATGTTAGTTCGTACGGCGATTGTGTGTGTGAGATGCGAAGGCCCAGGCGAGTCTGCGCTGCACGCACATGCTAGAAGTCCCAAACTTTACAATGGGGATCAATTAGCACAGGTAAAGCAATTTTTATATTAAGTAAACAATAATGAGAAAAAGGTGTGTGTGTGTGTGTGTGTGTGTGTGTGTGTGTGTATGTGTGTGTGTGTGTGTGTGTGTGTGTGTGTGTCGGTGGGGTGATTTTTCCCGGTTTTGTGATACAGTTGTCTGTTTGCTTTTTAGTTTGGCGAAAGAGACCGCTGACTGCTTTAATCATGTGTGTATTTAAGTTTGAGCCGCGGCATGAGATTTCCAACAATTTGACAGTTTGACAAGTATAGACTCAGACGAGCCTCTACAGCCCACTTTTAAGCTTAGAAACTCCAAATAGTGTTCAGTCGGTAGCTTAACAACCATAGAATACTCAAGCGACTAGCAAATGCTCTGATCAGACTGCGCGTATGCGCAGGCTGATCTGAGGGTTTGCTGGTCGCACATACCACATTGTTGCAAATCTCATGCACTGGCTCGTTTGTATGTGGTTTTTTGAGCTCCTCCTGCTGTCTTTTAATATTTCTTATATATAAAAGATTTTCACGTCATTATGCTCGTAGCTGTTGACTTGGGGCATAAAGCAACAAAACAAACAAAAGCCTAATATTTGTCTCGTGCAGCCAGCAAACTTGAAATGAGAAGCCTCGTCGGGAGAAAACTGTCTTCAGATTTTCCGACCGAGTAAGGCTCAAACCTGTCTACTCAGCTACAGAGATTAGGTAGAATATTTAAATTTAGTACAAAGAGAGTTTTTTTTAGCTCACCTGAGCCGAAGGCTTAGAGGTGAGCTATTAGTATACCAATGGCTCCGGCGTCCGTCGTCCGTCCGTCAACATTTTCAAACATCTTCTCCTCTGAAACCACTCGGTCAATTTAACTCAAATTTCATATGGAGACTCCTTAGGATAGAGGAACGAAAGTTTGTTCAAATGGGCCTTGTCACATGACCAAGGTGGCCGCCATGCCCATATAAGGTAAAAACCCTTTAAAATTTTCTTCTCCAGAACCAGAAGGCCGATGACCTTGGGACTTAGTATGTAGCATCGGGGATGTAAGGTCTACCAAGATTGTTCAAATAATGATCCTAGGTTGACCTTGACCTACTTAACGTCAAGGTTAAATTTGCTTCCTAATGCATTTAAATGGGGAACTTTTTGAAAAGTTGATTTTTTGAAAACTATTGAAGCTAATGTCACTATTCTCACTTGATATGTTTTATCTAATGTGACAATGGCTATAAATAAGTTCCAAAGGTCAAGGTTGACCTTTGACCTTTCAGCCAAGGCCGCTCATATTGGAGTCCCATCAATATATTAAAAGATAGTTTTCTCAGAAACCATTGGGCCAATCTAACTCAAATTTCATATGAAGACTCCTTACAATAAGTTAGCCAAGACTTATGCAAAAAGTTTTGGTCACATTACCAAGATGGCCGACATGCTCATATATGGTAAAACCCTTTAAAAATCTTCTTCACCAGAACCAGAAGGCTGATGACCTTGGGACTTGGTATGTTACGTTTGTGATGTAGGGCCTACCAAGTTTATAAAAATGATGATCCTAGGTTGACCTTGACCTACTTAACATGAAGGTCAAATTTGCATTCATAATGCATTTAAATTGGATTTTTTGGAAAAATTGATTTTTTAATACGTTTGAAGCCTAATTCATTGTTCTCACTTGATATGTTAAGAGGCAATTCCAATGGTCAAGGTTGATCTTTGACCTTTCAGCCAAGGTAACTCATATTGGAGGCCCATCAATATATTAAATCACAGTTTTCTCAGAAACCACTTGGCCAATTGAACTCAAATTTCATATGGAGACTCCTTAAGTTGAGTGGAGTAATTTTGAACAAAATGTAAATGGTTACATCACCAAGATGGCGGTCATTCCCATATAAGGTAAAACCCTTTAAATATCTTCTACTTTGGAACCAAAAGGCCAATGGGCTTGGGACTTGGTATATGGCATTGGGGTTGTGGGCCTTACCAGGTTTGCACAAATGATAATTCTGGGTTAACCTTGATCTTTTTACGGCAAAGCCAAATTTGATTCCTAATGCATTTATAGTGGAAAAATCATGAAATGTTCATTTTTCTATATAACTGTTTAAACGGAAATCATAACTCTTGCGAAAAATGTTTAACCTATTGAGACACTGGTTTTATATAAGCACCAAAGGTCAAGCTGACCTTTGACCTTTCATCCAAGGCCACTCATATTGGACTGCCTTATACATATCTAAGCATCTTTTTCTCAGAATTCACGGGCAGTTTGAGCTCAAATTTCATATGGAGTATTCAGTAGATGAAACAATATAAATATGATATTATTTTTAGGTCACTTGATCAAAATGGCCACTGCCAATTATGGTAAAACAAAATGTGTTTGAATAATAAGCCTAAGTTGACCTTAACCTATTTTAACATTCGGCTCAGCCACGATCAGATGCACTTTTTGTACCAACAGCTTGTTATATGCTCCTGTGATACAGAAAAATAGTGTGAAACACTTCATTTTTGTTTTATGAGAAGTGCTAAGGGACTGTTTTAAGAGGACAAATAGCATTGAACATCATTGACAGAGCTGGTTTTTGGCATCAGAGCATACAAAGGTCAAAAAATACTTGAAAAATACTGTTATGCTGTTTCATTTGAAAATGAACTGTTTTTAACTTATAACTCCATACCAGTTTCTTGAAATATACAGATAATGATATCATTTTTATATAATATAGACAGTCCTCTTTCTTTTATTGGTTAAATTATCAAACTATGTAAATTAGTACCAAAATGGCATCTAAAATTTGTTATATATTTTTCAACTTTGGGAAGTAACAGATAGCACAGCACCCTTAATCGTAGCAAACATGTTTTAAATACAATTGGTATAGTGAATCGTGAAGTATAATATACCAGCTAATGAGTTTGTATAACATTAAGCATCTCAGAAAACAAATAAGTCTACAGTTTTGATTCGGCTGGTACGGTGTAAAATGGTCCAAAAAATGTCCAGTCCGTAGACACCCTTATTTTTATTGAAAGCTTTGAAAGATTAAGGTCATGTTTATGTGTGCGATACAAGTGGGTATCAGGACTAAGCTAACATATGAAATAGAAAGATTGTTTGCAATAGAAAGTATTCAGGAGTCTTTGAATGCAAAAATGTCCTGTCCGTAGACGCGTCCTGTCCGTAGACACTAATATTTAAATGAATATTTAGAAGCAAAACTACACTAGAATTGATTTAATTCAAATCATATCTGTTTATTGTACCTGCCTTTTTCTTTAATAAAAAGGGTTTATAAATTTCTTACCAAAGTCGGTCTGTCGTCCGTCTGTCTGTCCGTCCTTCCGTCAGGTTTCTTGTAAATACATCTCCACCTAAACCATTCAACGTAGCAACAGCAAACTTTGCAGGTGCATAGATCACATAATGTGGAGGGAATTGAGCAACATTTTGTGTGACCTTGACCTTGTGATCAGGGTCAACGCCAAAGGTCAAATAATGTATTTTCTTGTACATGCATCTTCTCCTAAACCATTTGATGTATTTGCTTCAAACTTTACAGATAGATAGGTCACATAATGTAGAAGGTACTGGACAATATTTCCTGTGACTTTGACCCTTAGTTAAAGGTCATATATTGCAATTTCTGTAAATGCATCTCCTCCTTAATCCTTGACATAGCACCTTCAAACTTTGCATGTGTATAGGTCACATAATGTTGAGGGTACTGGGCAACACTTCTTACGACTTGACCCAAGGTCAGGGTCAAATGTCAAGTAATGTCTTTTCTTGTAAATGCATCTTTTCCTAAACTGCAGATGTAGCAATTTAAAATTTGGAAGGTACATAGGTCATATCATGTGGAGAGTATTGGACAACATCTTATGTGAGCTTGACGTCAAGGTCATATTATTTTATTTTTCTGTAAATACATCTCCTCCTTAACCGTTGGACATATCAACTTCAAACTTTGCAGGTGCATAGTTGGAATGATTTAGAGGGTAATGGGCAACATTTTGTGTAACCTTGACCCCAAGGTAAAGGTCAAAGGTAAAGAACCGCGTATTTGCGATGGGGGAACCATCGACTGCTGCTCTAGTTTTCTTACGTTACAATTATTACTTTGAATTACACTTATATTTTGGAATGACAACTGTATAATTTCTCTCTATCTAGTGAGAGATAGTCTTTCCAGAAATAATGATATTTTCTTTACAAAATCTAGGTGTAATTCAAAATAATTATCAAAAACAAACAGAGAATAAACCAATCTGATGAAGATTGAATCTGTGTTTTAAGTAGTTTCTCTTCTTAATATTCATAAAGCGTTTGTGTCTGTGGACAAGACACGTCTATGGACAAGAATTTTTTATATTTTATATTCAAAGACAGATAAATTCTTTCTGTTGTGAACAATCCTTGTAATTCATATTTGAACTTAGTTTTTGCACCCACTTGTATCTCAAACATAAAGATCACCTTAATCTTTCAAAGCCTTCAATAAAAACAAAGGTGTCTAAAACTGGACAGGTTTTTTTACATTTAACGCAATAGGAACTGCAGGAAAAATGGCAAATTTATTTATATCCTTCCCGACATACTTAATGCTATACAAACTTATTTACTGGTTCGTTTTACTTTACAATGCACTAAACCAATTGTAACATAAAACATATCTGCCTTGGTTAAAGGTGCTGTGCAATAAAGCACTAGTGCTAAATTTGGGAAATATATAAGAAAGTAGACATTTGGTCTTTTAGATGACATTTAGGTTCTAGTTGATATAGCTCGATAATTTCACCTGCAAAAGAAAGAAGACAGTCGATTTTGTATAGAAATTGATATCAAATTCTGATCAATTAAAACATTTTTGAGAAATGGTTGTGTAATTATTTTTTGAAAACAGTACTTTTCAAATTAAACAGTTTAACAGCACTTTTCAAGTATTTTTTGACTATTTTATGCGCTGATTTTGTTTGATTTGATTCTTTACGTCCCAGTGTTCCTGTGTTGAACCAGTACTTAGTAAGGATTTATGTCCTGCTCAAGGACACAGCGCAGTGTCGCTGGTTAGACTCCAATCCACAGCCCCTCGGTCTTGAGTCAAGCACTCCACAACTGAGCCACTGTGCTCCCTTTATGACGTTCAGTGCTATTTGCCCTCTGGATATAGTCCATTAGCATTCCTCTTAAACAAAGTTTAAGTATTTATACACTTTTTTCTGTAACACAGAAGCATATAACAAGCTCATTGTAAGAAAAACTGCATACTGCTTCAAGTTGTGATTTAGTATCACTCCAAAACAAAATAAAAACTCACAAGTCATGCATATTCTATCCTCTGGCGATATTACTTATTTTGTTTATTATTTTGAGATATAAAAAGGTTATTATGTATGCTTACAGAGTTTTATTTGCAACAGGTAACTAATGTCCTGTCCGTAGACATGTTGGCTAAATTTCAGAGACCATTTGTGAAACCCTATATCTTTACAACTAGACGACAACCAAACGCTCTCTGGATTTATTGTATGCTCTAGTTTTTCATTATGTATCATCTGAATAGAACATTTCCTTTAAAAGAGATTTATATCAACTGATAGGAGTCATTTCTTTGAGTATTTATAGAATTTTGTAATTTCACAGGCAAGGAAAACACGAAAATGAACGTCACAACATTTATTTTGATACCATAATTTTCCATATGTTACGCCTTTCAAAACATAAGAACATTTGAGTATGGATTTATCTTGAGTAAAAAAATACTCATATTATGATAGTATGGTGTCTTCTTTTTTTCCTTATAACATCCTCTTATAACCGTAAATTTGCGAGTCAGTACTTTCATTTATCTATAACACCAACTTGTTTTAGACAATTATTAAGTATATGAAATGTGAAAATGCATGCAAAAAGTTGATTGAAAGAATTTTATTTTAGACCTCCGATGAAACAAAAATTTGCTTCTGATTGTGGCTGAGCCGATTATCAAGGAGAACAGGTGAGCGCTTCAGGACCTTCAGTCCTCTAGTTTTTTCTATTCTTTCTAGATACTGAATGACAAAGGCGCTGATCAGGCTGCGCAACTAGACTGCGCGGTTGCGTTGCCTGGTCTGCGCCTTTGATGTATACTAAACAACAAAAACTGGTTTTCTCGCGTCAAGGTGCAGTATCAAGGAATTATGATTTTTTGCAAAGTGAGTATTCCACATTATTGCATACATGCATGCCTTTGGGTGTGCCCTCTTAACTTTAATTTGTCCAGCTGAATAAATTCAATTCACCTCTCCGAATACCACACCTCTTTTTAACCCTTGTGTACTAACGTTGCATGTTGATAACTTTTCCAAACGGTTTTGGCCAGGCCGGATTAGGGCCGACAAAATACGAGGGTCATTTGGAAAGTTCTTAGCATGGCATCATGTTGATAAAATGCTATCAAATAATACAATTTTGGAAACTACAATTCAACGGCTACTTCATGGTTTAATTTTTGTCAAAAAAGGACTTGGCGCGCACGTGAAGCGCATGCTCAAAATGAGTAGGGGATTATATACTGGCGGAAATTTAAAGCAAAAAAAAAAAAAAAAAAATTGGAAAAAAGCGAAGGAAAATTGAGGACCTTATTTGCGATCATGATTTGACAAATTAACGATTTGGTGCCAACTTAGCTTTCATTAAAATACATTATGCGATCGCTGCTTGCACGACTACCACCTTTACATTCGGAAAATGTTGACTTATAGAGAAATGGTAAACTTTCAAAAATGGGTCTTTTTTCTATTTTTCTTTATACTTTTACTAAAAATTGTGTCACTACAGGAGCACGAAAAAGCCTATTGAGTATATATTTTGCTTTATTTATAGTCAACAGTGCATAATAATCATTTCGTCGCTCAAAATGTGTGGCTTTATTTGTTCTGTATTAAAGAAAATTATTCCTAATAACACTACCCCTACTTTTCAAGAAGTGGGTGGGGTAACTCAACCCTGCATATTTTGTCGATGGTATAAGAACTTCTCATGGTATCGCGTTAACCATCACAGAAATGATTGATTTCTACTTTCAAGGTAAATTTACTTATAAGTTTGCCACTGTTTTCAATTGAAATGAACCAGAACGTCAACTCATAGCTAAACTCATTCTGCCCATGGGAAGATTTTAAGAGTTATCTTTCCTTTGTTCCAGTTCACAAAATTTATTTTGCTTTCAATACAAAGAGCATAAAGTGTGCTTGACAAAAATACCAACATACGGCATTTCTAAACTACTGTTGGGTATATATTTTCAAAATATGTGCATTGTGACATACGATTTTTAGAGGTAAAAGTAGGCGCATTGATTTGCTTTCTAAACGGTTGTTGTATTGCTGTTCCGGTATTTATTTATTAGAAACATCCAACTCGGTCATCAATTGTATAATCACTGTACCAGATTGTGGCCTACCAAATGGTACAAAATTATCTAATTTCATGAACAAATCAAAATGTTCTGCACACTTTTCTAAAGGTAAAATGTTATATTATCCACTGAAATTTAGCGTTTTCCAGTATACAAACAGTATGTGTATTCACAATAATATTTTTCGTGATTGCACCATGACATCCTCATGAAATGTGTGCTATAACAAACAGGAAAGATAGTTCTTTAAAATGATACCAAACATGATAGGGTTTGTCAATTGGTTACGGAGATAATAGACCATGCTAAGAACTTTCCAAATGCCCCTCGTATTTCATTATTAACCTCTACAAAATGTGGTGTACGATAGATGATCTTTAATAAGTGTCCTTGGCCATTTTTCTCGTGCATCATTTCCTCAATAATTATTGCAAAGTATCATATACGCAAGTATTTAATAATTCAATTCTCACACACTGATACCAAAATTATACATGTGCATGCACGCTAAGACAGTGTAATCTTGTTTTAAAATGGCATACTCGTAGACCATTGTGCTAAAATATGGATAAAGTGTCATGGAAATTCTATAGAAATCCATGCTTACATTAAGAATCGCTCAAAACTTGAACAGAGAACCAAGTCAATTTATAATGAAATTTTGAACATATATGGAGATAATCCACTGTCGTAGAGGATAGTTTTCAGATGATCTATCTATCTATCTATCTATCTATCTATCTATCTATCTATCTATCTATCTATCTGTCTGTCTGTCTGTCTGTCTGTCTGTCTGTCTGTCTGTCTGTCTGGCTGGCTGTCTGTCTGTCTGTCTGTCTGTCTGTCTATCTATCTATCTATCTATCTATCTATCTATCTATCTATCTATCTATCATGGTATTCTTGAAATATCTTTTTTTTTAAAATCTGCAGACGACAAAAACATTAAAAATTACCCAACATGCAAATAGTAAACCCCACTAGCTCTAAGGTAAACCTCAAATTAATTGTGGAAGATTGAACATGTGCGTTTCGTTTGTGGGACTATGTGTTTTGCTGAGTCGTCATTGCATTTGTCAGTTATACAGACACTCTAGCTCATTGGTGTTGAGATTTAAAAACCCATCATCGTGTCCAGATTTTAATACTAAACAAAACCACCACATCACAAAACACGGAGAAAAAATCAACATATCATATACAACATTCGAATACCTAAACACCAATTTCACGAATGAGTCTCTATATCTATATTTATTAATATATGATGAATTCAGACTTTGCTGTGTAGAGTATTTGTGATTCTATAGATTTAAATTGAACAATATAAGAATCTATCATGAGTGTGAAGGTAAGATAGAAAAATACGTCCTGAGGATCACCGTTTGGTATCGCGTGGCTTGCTGAGTGATGGCAAACGGTGATTTCAAGGGACGGATTTTTCTATCTTACCCTCACATGAATAATGGATTATTTTTCATACTCACCACTGTTATTTTTTTATTTCAAAATGAATTTCACATGATGACGTCACTTTAACATAACAATGACGTCACTTGACGACCATGTGCGTGAGTTCCAATACAACCAATGTATGTAGCCCTCACGTGACAGCCAAGGTAAGATAGGATGGGTTAGATAAGATTTTCTATCCCAGGGTTAAAGCTCAGATATCTTTATCCGGTGTGCAAGAATATAAGGACCCCGGTGCCACCATGATTCTATGTATTGGTCTTGATGACACAGCTTGAACTAAATTCAACGTTGATATTCTGTCACTGTATATTACATGTATATTGAACACTAAAACACTCATACGATGTTGTCCACGAAGTAATGATATGCCATATAATATTCTGGTCTATCAAATATCGTTATATTGTCCACGAAGTAATATAGAATCACCAATAAACTCATAAGCTAATCATTAATTGTTCACTAAAAAGAAACCTTGTATCTATCCATGAAGTTCACCAGCTATTGTTCATCAACTAATCAAATACGTTGGACATGTTTATGTTCGTAAAATTGGGTTGTAGCTCTACAAATTTAGAATTTTCGGTATCATAAGTATACATCTTTCGTAAGGACTAGCTTCTTCTATCAATTGGTATAAAATTTCCATCATTGACGTTTAGTTTAGTCAAGATATATAGCTCTGAACAGAGAGTAGTATTTTAAGTGCACAGTGAGCATATAATTAGACGCTGCTAAGTTTCATTTACCTACCTATTAAAATTACAATTATGAATATTTTTAAAAATTCATAGCTCATAAAATATGCCATCATTTGTCAGCAATTATATTGATATATCTTTTAAAGCCTTTACCTAGCAACGTTTGGTGTTATCATGCCCCCATATTATAAAAAGTGGGTGGGGATTAATCAACCGTTGGTTGAAAAAATAATAAAAATCAGATCTGCATAGTTTTCTTTTTGCAATGATCCCAATACCTAATAAGAGACACACAAAAGATTCTAATGTATTTTCTAAGCATAGTGACACCACATGACGTCATTTATGTACAAACAAAAGGATTTTAGTAATTCCTTAGCTATTTGTTGCACAGTTCATTTCTAATAAAAAAATATAGCAAATTATGTTTTGGAATTAAAGTTTCCATAACACTTCCATCTACCTTATAATAAAAAAATACTTAACATCAAACATATTAAAAGTAAGGTATCAGGCAAAGATCAGAAATTGGTACAATCAAGTACCACCCCTGACCAAGGACACCATATGTCACATTCAAAAGCCCATACCTAACTTCGACTTACTTTTAACATCTTTCCCAATGAAATAGTATATACCTACTGTATAATTTATGTTCAAAATAAATCTTTCATACCCAGTACTTGTTGCAAATATGCTAAAATGGGCACATAATGTTGTAGCACAAAATCTTCTAAACAAAGCCAAAGTTTCAGAAGCCATGCACGAAAATCTACCCATTTTCATGCAATGGTTTTAAGCCTCTTTCAGAGACAAAGTCAGCCATTTTAAAATTTCTATCATGTTTCTTGTGGCCAGCATGTAAGTATATCTTTGTCTCAGGGAAATCATTAAAATAAATAATATATTTTGAAACAGTTTTAGGTTGGCTGTATAAATTAAAGCTCATTATTTCCAAATATATACACAATATATATTAACTTTCGCTGGTTTCATTGAATCCACAGTTCTACAAACATAAAAAAATGCCCCATAGTTACGGTACATATAGCGTTTATCAGGCCTTACACAACAGTAAAATGTACGTGAGTTTCATCATCATAGCCAAACGCACCATGCAATGTTACTCAACATCTTTAACAGCGTTAACAGACGTAATATACACTGTTAGTCAACAATCATACCAGCGTTACCCAAACGTATTATACAATGCTACCCAACATTTGTACCAACATTACACAAACGTATCATACGATGTTACTCAACACTTTTACCAGCGTTACCTAAGCATATTATATGGCTTTACTTGAATGTTTACCATTAAGCTTTTTATTTTAGTTTGTACATTAAGAAAAGACCTTGTAACACACTAAAAAACTTGTTTCACACTAAGAATACCCTTGTATCATATTAAGAAAATCCTAATTTCATCAGCTCACGTTCATAAATAATAAAATAACGTTACTAAATAGGTACATATAATGTTTATCCTGCGTTACACACCAGCTAAATCTAGGTTTTCAATCTTCACACATATGAGCCGTGACATGAGATTTCCAACAATGTGGTACGTGCAACCAGCAAAGCCTCAGATCAGCCTGCGCATACGCGCAGTCTGATCAGAGCCTTGGCTAGTCGCTTGAGTATTATATGATTGTTAAACTACTGACTGAACATCATTTGGAATTGCTAAGCTTAAAAGGAGACCATAGAGGCTCGTCCGAGTCTACACATGTCAAAATGCCACATTGTTGGAAATCACATGTCACGGCTCATATCAGTTTCACCACTCAGCATCTTTACCAGTGTTACCAGACGTACCATACACTGTTTGTCAATCACCATACCAGCTTTGCCCGAACGTATTATACTTAACTACTAAAAAAACCTGACACATACTGTGTGTCAACTTTTTGGTAGTAAATGAATACGAAGCACACTTGTCTTTCCATTGCGTAAAGTTGAACAAAGGTAGACGAAGATGTGCTGAGATTATTTGAAAAGATGAACTAATTTAAGACGGCAGCCAACAAAACATCACGTAACCCCTAAAATGATTTTTTGCAAGAACAAAGAAATCACGCAAAATCCACCAGAAAACACTTAAGTGTGATTCTTTGTTATTTCATTGACATCTTCTGGACATTTAAATAAAGCACGCATGCACTGTTCAACCTTAAAGCATATTTTCACTTTCTTAACGTCAATTTTACGTTATCAGCGTTTTATGAGCTTTTAAAAAGCACTGCTACTTTATCAAATGTTTTCACTTTGTATGGTGTTTGGAATGCATTTTGACAATGTTTCTGTTCTTTTGAACTCAGTAGCTGCCACCTACGTCCATCTAGCAACGTCAAGCGTTACAATTACATCCTGATATGTGTATACGTCACAGTAAGAAATTGCAAAATTTTAAAATGCTCTTTTATCTGTACTGGTATTGGCCATGGATACATGAAAAAAAATATCTAGACATATACTCCTGAGACAAAAGTGATAAAAAGGTAAAAACGGTATTTTTGACGTCGTGACATCATTTCCTATATTTGATAAATATATCTATCGAAGAATACTTTCTAATGTCTCCTTATTAAATTAAACATATCGGCTTAGCTCTATGATTTGTTATTTATGAGTTTGAAGCAAGTAAAAAGTGTCATGTTTCTTTAGTAGTTTAGTATATATAATGATACTCAAAAGTGTACCAGGGTTACCCAAACGTATCATAAGATGTTACTTAACAGTTGTACCAGTGTAATGGACGCCATTCTGGGTCGTGGTACACAGAGTGGCGTCCATTACTACTTTTACCCAAACATATCATACGATGTTGCTCAACAGCTTTACCAGCGTTATCAGACGTACCATAAAATATTAGTCAACAATCGTTCCAGCGTTACCCAAATGTATTATATAGAGGATCTTACATGAGTGCTCATGTTTTATTAATTTTATTAAACGAGTTGGGGAAAAGAGGTAAAATGCGAGGCTTGCCGAGCATTTTGTCTCTTTTTCGCAACGAGTTTAATAAATTCAATAAAACAAGAGCACGAATGTTAGATTCTATTTATCATATGATGAAATCTCATTACTGGCGTTAAAAACGTTATAATGTTGTCAATATGTACGCAACGTTGTTATGGACGTCATTACGTTTCCCGAAAATCGATAAACCACTAGTGGTTTACAGATTTTATTGCATGGCGTTATTTCACTCCCAGACGCGACGTCATATGATAAACAATGTTACTGAACAGTTGTGCCAGTGTTGCCGGAATGCATCATATGATGTTACTCAACAGTTTTACCAGCGTTACACAAACATGGTAGATCTTGGTTGGTTTTAGTCTCTTTCAAAACACACACAAACATAAAGCTTTTTATAGGATTTTTCTTTTAATTGCTGTGGCTCAGTGGTAGAGTGCTTGACTCTAGACCAAGGGCTTGCAGGTTCTAGTCTCTTCGGAGGCATTGCATTGTATCCTTGAGCAAGACATTTTATCATCTGTTTGGTACTTGTTCAACCTAGGAAGACACACCCAGACATAACTGAAAAATTGTTGACTGGGATGTAAAGAATCAACACAAACAAACAAGATGTGTCTAGATGTTTGTGAATGTTTTGTTAAGGAAACCCCGTGTCTTTAAACGAAATTGACAAGTTTAAAATGGAAATATAAACCTAATATATATATATATAAATAAATAAAATACATACATTTTAATGAAGAGAAAAGGTAAGTACCTGTGTTGTCCCTCATCATGCTTAAGCTTGAATGCCCCTTTTTATTTACAATATAGATTCAGATCAGTTGGAAAGCCACTACTTTCCACCCATGTAATAGATACATGCCAATAGCTGTTATCAAACAAAGTTGATTGGATCAAAAAATAAAAGGGGAATAGTTTACAGAGTAAAAGACACATTGCATACACGGATCCAAAAATCCCATAACGGGTAGCGGGTCATGAAATCTTTCTTTAGTAAAACATTTTTCTCACAGAGGGCCCTACAGACCTCCCCCGAGAGCCAAATGGACTGGGCCCAATTGCTTCCCGAGAGGAGTCTATACTTGTGATTTTCTTAGAAAGGATCCGCACAGGCACTGTAGTAAAATCAATATAAATATGTTTATAGTTTTCTTTCGCATTGATTCAGTAGAATGCTGAAGATATCTCCAAAACGTTTTATGCTGTCTGCTGTCTTCATCTTCTTCTTTATGATGGCAGGCTGTGGTCGACAGTTCAGTGAGACAACAAAACCAACCTACAAAAGTTGAAAATTTTTCAAATTAAAGCCCTAAATTCTTAGACAATAAAAGTGGTACGACTACCTGAGGGCTATTCGAGACAAATCAGAGGCTAATCTTCATGAGGTGATTATAACTTCCTTACAGGGGGCAATAAAGTAGTCCCATGAAGGGCTTTAATTGCACGCTGGTGGGTCGGACTTTAGACTCTATGACGGTTCCGACTTAAGGACATATGCTACTAAATACTTCCCATGTTGAAATATGTTCAATACTTTGCATTAAGTTTGTTCAATGCATGGGCTATCCATTTATGAAATAAAAAGGATATGTCACCATGCTTATTTTTTCAGAATCTCATATGGAAGTTTCAGCATTTGACCAATTTTCTAAAAATATAAAATAATAACACTAGTCCTAAATATCGAGCTAAAACGGTTGTACTCTTTAGCCAGCTTCTTTCTTTTAACTTAAATTATTGCCCATGACCTCAAACCTTTTAGAAAATGTGCAAGTTTATTTGTTATCCCATACTGTGACAAGATACTGCATGAGATATTTGGGCAATTCGTCGAAAATTGGAATTTGTTTTTATTAAAAAAATCTGATGTTGAAAATCTTAAAAATTTATTTGTAATTAATGGACTATTAAAATACCTTTCAGTAAAAAAGAGTTAAATTCTGGGGTCACCGATTTAATTCTCTTTCAAGAGGGCCAAAATAACCCCACCCACATAGGTTTTATGCGTAATGCAATATAAAAAGTTCAGGAATGACCATTTCGGTCGTTTTGATGATGCCATTTTACTATTATATGAAGCAATTTAGCATAAAAATGGTAAAAAAGAAAGAAAAAAACACACTGAATTTATGTGTGCACCCTGGAATCGATCCTGGGCTTCTGGCTTCGTAGCCAGACACGCTAACCACTAAGGCCACGAGGTCAGGTCATGCACTGCTCTAAATAACCGTACAAATAGTAGAAACTCGGCCACTATCGCATTCCTAACCAGGGTACGTGTGTACGTCGTTTGATTTCTACTGAGCTACATTTATCTGTCTTTAGTGCTGAGACGATCAGTTTTGTTAAGATGTCAATAGATATTTCGGACACACTTTTATTACTTTATTTTGTCAAGAAAATGTCGGAACACCGATATGACATAAGAATATTGGAAACTTGCGATGATCCAAATCTATTAATGGTCGAAAGACAGGACCCAGACAACTTTACCCTCTTCCAGGCGCGGGAAAGGTGCGAATTGGAAATAGCCACATATGTCTTTAAAGACTTACCTATTGGTGAGATGGTAGGGCCTGGTGCTTTGGCTGTTTGTTGTGCCCACCGGGGTTTACCTGTTGGATTTCTTTTTCTCTGGTATTCAGTTTTATTTACTGTTGAGTCCTTATCTTTGCTTCACCTCCTTGTTATATCTTGATTTATATGTTCTGGGAGATGATGCATTGATAAGTTAGGGGTCTTTCATGCAAACCAAATATATATGTGTCTTGATCCACATTTGAATTAAGGGTGAGGTTGGTGCCATGAAACCGGTTTAAGCCCTCCAGTAAAATATTTTACTGACCGTTCCAAGGCCGGACTTCTTTTGTGGATCTTTTATGTTTTTTTTTCTGTCTTGTGTTTGCTATGCCTTTGTGAATGTCTGTTTAGATGGGCCTTGTGGTCACCTGCTGGGAAAGGGCTGACCTCTTGGATCTTGTTTGTGGTGTCCAACTGTGAGTTTGACACTTTCCCATTGGTATCCTGGGTCAGGTATGGTACTTGATTGTATCAATTCCTGATCTTTGCACCCTTACTTACTTTTCTGATAAAACATCGATATTTATCTTAGTTAAAGAACTCGTGTTGTATAGGTAAGTCCCCTCTTGAGGCCCCTTTAATCTTTGAGATATTGAAACTGTCCCTTATCAGTTAATCCTTTAATGATCTGTATTGGACAGAAATATAGGTCTTCAACACTACAAACTGATCCACCTTTCCGATATTGCACTAATCAGAATATCTTCAATATATTGTTCAAACGTATATGCACAATTACCTAGTGCGACCACATGCTTAATTTCTATTTGCACCCTTCATCTTTGTCTATACTTTAAGAAAGTTAGCAGCAAAAGCTCTGATGAGACAAACAGGTCTGCATATTAGATAATTTACTACTTGCTACAGCTTCAAATCATGCATACACTGCTCAAACTATGAAAAGAAGTACTTCATGTTTTGTCATTTATCACCATGCAAATGCTCTCATAGACAAACCCTCAGAGCAAATGAGTTATAACAGATAGGAATAGGGTTGTCTTGCCATTAGTTTGGTGACCCATCAAGGATGGCGCGTGCTGGTCACTTCCTAAAAAATCTCAATGGAACACTTTACATGCTTTATATAAAAGTGAAAATTAGTTAAAACTACCCCGTTTAACCAAAAACATAATTTGAAGTTAGACATTTTAATCCCTCACTAAAAGAACCATGTTTTTGTAAATTTCATACTCTTTAATGTAGCAGAAATCACCAGGTTACTTTTAAGATTCTAAAGATTTCCAGAAATATCATATTTAAGCATAGCAAAATTGCCAAGTTAAAGCCATTGACTTGAGCAGTTCTTGTTTTATGCAAAACATTATTTGATTCGATACTTTGGTTTACTTAACACACAAAGCAAGAGAAACGGGTTTCTACCTCATTTTCTAGTGAAATGTACTGTTTGTCTATTTGACTGGGTTAACATGATCAACTATGGAAAATTATCAGGTGTTCCTTTAATAAATATCTTCAGAAGTGTAGTATGAACATGTTTGAACAGTTGTCTCAACGCTAGCCTTTAAAGCGCCAATCACGACTGCAGCAGACGACAAATTTTGCGACATCTTTCCAAGTTTTCGGCAAAAATAAGGTATGATATTACATGAGAATCGTCTGCCAGCAGACGATTCTCATGAAATATCATGCCTTCTTTGTTATCTTTGAAAAAGTGGCCAAATTTGAAATTGTCGTCTGCTTCAATTTATAGATGGCACTTTAAGGGCTAGAACAATCTTTTTCTTGTTTGCATTCTTTATCTATGTCCACGCTTCCAGTTGGTCAACAGCCAAAGCTCTGGCGAGACAAACAACGGGTCAGCAAATGATTTAATTTACTTAAAATCTCAGTTTAAAAGTATATGCACAGTTGTTGTAATGCTACTACATGTACATGTCTGATTCTTGTTTGTTTCCTTCATCTTTGTCCTTACTTCAAGTTGGTCAATCGGAACTGCCTCGGTCAATTCCGCGAAATTCCGTGGAATCAGACCACGGATGTACATCGAGGATCTACTTTGAAAACCGGGTGATAACGTGACGCTGACGTCACAGAAACCATGTTAACACAATGACAAGTGTGATTGCAGCAAAACAAACGGCTTAAATGAAGTTAATGTTTTTCAATAAAATATCGCTGTAGCGCTGTAGCGATATTTTATTGAAAAAAACATAAACTTCATTTATTCTGCTGATTAAACTTTTCTGATAATCAAAATAATCGATTTTAATAGAGCTGTACCCTCATGCTACAGAACTAATTTTCCATACGCCAGTTCTGGCTAACAAAATGGAGCGTTTGGGTACATAGTACTACGCATAATACTCCTTACATACACCCTCAGGAGCCATGATTTGATTCTCGAATTGTGGCGGACTTTCCGGAATGCAAGTTGGTAAGCAGCGTAGGCTCTAAGACATAACGCACAGGCTTGTATGAGCCTTTGCTGCTCGCATATGCAATAAAAACCACACAATCACCTGATGGCTTACCACATGCTGGGACAGAAAAACAGTGCAGAACCAGATCCGACGAAGCAAAACACGGCGTCTTTTCAGCGTCTGAACTATTTGCTTAAAGAATATTCAATTGAAATTTGAATAAAAATGAAAAATACAACCCTGCAATCCTTAAAACGGAAATGGGCTGGTCCAATTGATAAGAGTGGGTAATTCTATTTGGCATGAATGGGTTAACTTAAAAGAATGAAATACTCACAGCTCTTTTCTTTACATAGACGTCTTCTAAGACCAGTTTCTCCTGGGTTAAACCACGGGCATGGAGACCAAACAAGCATTTCAAGACTCCAGTCATAATCTGTACACACTGGCGATGATCAACGATCTGTTCATCTAAGATTGAAGCAATTGGTACAAATCCTTCTGTGCGTTCGTTGAAGAATCTAGCTTTCCTAAAGAGCCTGAACCATGCTTCAACTTCAGCTGTGTTTAAAGTAAAATTGACAGTTGACTGCTGAAACGGTGTTTTATCTTTCGAGCATAAAATTGTGAATAATTTTCTTATCCATCAGTTTTTAACAAATAAGCAGAAGACAAAATATATCGAGTAAACAAAGAGTTAAACATACAAGTGCAATTATCCAGTGGGGATACACGTCTTGTTATGTCTGAGCTTTTACCTACTTCAATATTTTCGGTATACAAGCACTGGAGGCTCTGGTGAGATTGCATGGCTGCTCAGGTTCGCATACGCTTTCATTGTTTGCCAGTGTGATAAGTACCAAAATTCCAACTACTGGTCCAAACATTTAATTTATATCAAAACCAATAAAATGGGCAAATAAGTGTTGTAAATTTTCTCTGTGGTTATGCATTGCATTAGGAAGCCTCCTTGCGAGCTAAACCATTTTTGTGTTTTAACAACAACAGAATCTATGGCCAAGATTAGCCTCCGGTAAAAGCATTTAAGCTCCTGGTGGCTTTGTCTGCTTCCTTTTCAAGCCGGTGGTTCTATTGGTGTTCATGTATTGTTTTATGTACCTCCCATTGTTTATGGGGATTCTGTGTTGGTCTTTGTTTGCGTGACATTACTTTGTGTCCTTTCTAGGTTTGCAATCATCCTAACGAGGACTAGAGACGGGTTGATTTGCTAATGTCTTGTTACTGTTTATGTTCTGTGGACCTTCCTGGGGGTGGAGGGCGTAGGTTGGTCTTCAGTGTGTGATTGTGGTTTCCGGATCATACCAACTACCTTTTTGTAAAATTAAATATTTTTATTATTTTTTGCACATGTGCATATTATCTGTATGTTTTTTTGCATTTGGTTAAACATGTTGGACATAATATGTTACGCTCGTCAAACCTTTAACTTCGCAAATGAGGCCTGCATAACTGCTGATCACAACTCAAACTGAATCCACTTTATATTTGAGATTTCTTAATTGGAAGCAAAATGTAAACGTGCATGTATTACATTTCAACTGGTTCAATATGCATTTTGGCGAGGAGGAAGAATCTGAATCAGATCTTGGTTATGTATAAGGTAATGAATGAAACATTCACTATCATAAAACAAATAAATTAAATTGTGTTAATTACAGATAAGCTGATCATAAATCCCTGTCTGATATCAGTAAATGAAAAATTAGGTTGATATAGTTCGACCAGATAAGAAAGACTGGGCGGTTCTTAGCAAAGGCACACCCGTGGACATTTCCATTTAACAATCGGTAAGGCAGAGTGTATTTATTCACCTGTGAACCGACGCTTTAAACCTGTATACCTGTGACATATACCTGTAGTAGTTTTGAGCCTCACTGTGAGAAAAAAGCATTTCGAATTAATTTGGATAACAAGGAGACTGACTAGTCTAGATATATGTGCTCAGACAATGTTCGAAATTTTAACTATGAAAATTATCACACTGAATAAGAAAATATAATAATGGTCCGCAATGAAATTTTGAATCACACTTACGTTTTACTATAAATTAGTTAGCACGTGAGATGATGGTTCTTGTTACATTGGCGTGTTGCGAAGGCTCCGACGAGCCTGCATGCATGCATGACCTCGCCAGGGCTTTCGCTTCTCGCATAAACAAAGTATAAAAGTAGAAGAAGACTCCAAACAACTTTTAGACATCTAGTCCCTCTGGACACGCCAGAATGAGCGATTATTAGAGGATTATGCGGATATGCGATAAGACCAAATCTCATGTTTGTATGCGCTTTTCTCATGATCCAGATACTTAACCCTTGTCCCGCTGAATTCCAATTGGTGATTTATTATTATTGTATCAGGCTTGAAGATAAAACCAGTTTTGCCATACAAACAGAATTTGAAGAAAGTGCAAACCTACCCACCCCCAAAATATTTACAACATATTTATCCCCATAAATGAAATGCAGCAGGTCCCCAGCAGCATACTTAAGATAAACGTTTACAAGCCATGCTAATGTATAAAGTTGGTCACCCTTGTCGTCTGCGCTTCAGTTGGTCGCACGAGTAAAGCATACACCGGCTTTTACACCCGATTTACTGTAGACAATTCTATTTGACAGCGTATGACAGTGCTCTGTCTGACACGCTCAGTCTCTGTTAGCTGGTCGGACTATAACTAGGATTGTTTTTCTACGAAAAAAAAGATGTCTCCCCCTTTTAAGAAATAAAAAATCTCAAAATTGCATTTAGTTATGTTACATAGGAAATAATTTGAAAAATGTACATGCAAGAGTTATGGCTCTTATGCATGACACGTTGTCTGAATATGCTTTACAAATGTATGAAATTTCGTTGAAATATCTCTGACGGTTATCAAGTTATAGAGCAAACACATTTTTGTGATGGACAGACCCACTAACAGACGCAAGGAGGAAAATATACAAGCATTAGTTATGGTTCTTGTGAATGACACGTCATCTGAATGTGCTTTACAAATGTATGAAGTTTCATTGAAATACCTCTAACGATTATCAAGTTATAGAGAGAACACGAAATAGCATTGCAAATGATCAAAGGCAAATAACTCCAACTATATCCAAAGCAGAGTTGTGGTCATTGTGCATGACACATGGTCTCAATGTGCT